>OX371224.1:28695760-29295760 GCA_947310385.1 Nephrotoma appendiculata | reverse complement strand
GAAATATTGTGGTAGAAATATTCTGAGTAGATGGCCTCTTTGTTTTCTACGACTAAAAAGTCGTAACTTGTATGGGTAACAATTAAAAATAATATCTTAAGAATAATCTTAAACAAAGAAATAATAATATTTATTGCTGATGTTTGTCTAGTCTAGATCGGTGTTGAAGACCGCTTCCAATCGCATGTTGCTCAAGGAACTAGATACAGTCGTTGAATGTAGCTCCGCTCACCAGGTTCCGGAAGGCAGATTACATCTGCAACAGCGATCTCTAGAATACTCTTGTCTACCACAACCGATGAAAGAGACTGTGTAATTCGACTGCGGAAAGTTGCATTTGAATTGTGGTTTGAACTAATTTCGCGCGATTTCAAAGAGGGTACATAGCTCTGTTCACTAATATTTAAAGTGATCGGCAAAGAAAAGAATTTACGTGATCGGCACATTAACTCTGGACTCAGTCCACGTCCATGTATCTTCGCGTTCGCAGTCCATTTTCTGAATAATATCAATGCCATCTTGTAAGTCTACTCTCATGATGCGTTTGATAATTCATATAATCTCAAATTCGCTTAGCGGAAATCTCAAGCTGCAGGATCATTGATATCAACTCCTGGTAAAAGACATAGAAGGATTCTGTGCTTTTGCCTTCGAGATTCCATCTGAGTTTAAATATCATCATCGGTTCGAAGACCCTGAAAGATTTTTTTTAGTTCGGTCTTTAGCTTATCCCGAGTAATGTGGGGATTACTTTCTATACCTATATCACTCCAATAACAGTCTTTTACGTGATTTTTCGTAATGAAATGTAAGTCGACGTGTAGTGACGTTTGCTGATCGTTCTAGCTGTTATACGTTAAGGGCGATTACCGTGAACTCCTTTAGGAGGGTCATCATAAGTTATATTCCATTTGGTCAAAGACTTATGAGAGTTTCCTTTACAATAACGGGAATCAGGCATATCAACGAAATTTAGAAATTGATTTGTATTCAGAGAAGGCTTTCCAGAACCCCATTTGTTACTAGTTTCAATCTAATTAGTGTTTGGCTTAGGCTGAATACTATTGTCAATTTGCATGCTTATTACTTGTTTTGGTTGTGGCGATGCATTATGCAAGTTTGTGTATTCGACCGCAGAAATGTAAATAGTAGGAACAAATTGCAAATAAAAAAGACGGTTAGACTTAAGCTACATTTAAAGAAATATGTATATTCAAGTGCTTTTTACAACAATATTATTAATTATGTCGCAAACAGTTGTTTTGAAAAGTTTATAAAAATTTATCAAAATTGAAAGTTTAATTCGTATAGCACGAGTGAATTTTCTCATTTGTATTTTGACAAATGATATAGAACCGATTCCACTAGCCTGTTAATTATATAAATTCAAGTCTATTTACAATTAATCACATTTTTTTTTGTTTTAAATAAACAAATTTGGTAAACTAAATTAAATATGTCACCAGCTTGTATTTGATTGAATTTATACAGAATTCAACCATAAATCATTTTTATTTATTTAACAAATTGTTTTAGAAAATTTACAATCTTATTTTCTTTAATATTACGTATCCAAAATTGAAATGAAAATGTCAAAACAAAAGTTTTTTAATATTTTTTGAACAGAAATAATAAAAATAAAAATCAATTTTAACTGGAAAATTAGCCTTTCTCACAATAAAAAAAAATAAAGTTTTAGAATATTTTTTTTTTTGTTAATTGCCTCCGTTTATCATATTTTTCGTTTCGTTCGCTGTTTATTGAAAAAAATTTCTACTGTGGCAGACTCGTACTGTGGCAACTTTTCGCTTTCCGCCTTAGATTTTTATTAGATATTCATCTTGTCTGGGACAATCCAACATTTTATTGTACTACACAAGAATAAATTTATCTTTTCATTTCGTTTTATATTTTTTCATTTAATAATAAAATCAAATTAAAGTAAATATGTACAGCTTTCTGGTCGTATTGTACAAGAAGGATAAAGAAAAGCGGAAAATCTAAGTGAACAAAATGAATGAAAATCGAAATGAATTATAATTTTATTGTCTGTGTGGATATTTGTGTTGGAAATTTATTTTATATACCCAAGCTATATACGAAGTACATGACCTTCTTTACATGTGTATAATCAGAAAGGCATTTGAATTTCTTTGAAAGTGGTTTAAGAGCGCTTTATGAACTTATGTACATTTATGTGAGTTCCAAATAAAAGGTCATCGACAAAAAGTGTGTTATTATAAAGTATCAAATTCGTGGAAAAATTGCTTATGATGGCTCTTTGTTAAATCAGTAAATAAAAAACACAACTTTTCGGGATGAGACTTTTCAGAGTTATTATGTCGGATTTGACACGTGCAGCCCCACAACGGCGACTGTATAACAATATACTATATGTTACGGTTAAAGTCCGAATAAATTCGAATGTCCAAATTTGTCCGGAAACGTACAAATTTACCTAGGCGCTAGCTGTAAATTTAGACTATTTTCACTTTCACCAGCACATTTTAATAAATGTGCGTTTGACTTAATTTTGAAAGATTTATTCTAGTGTTTTATTTTAAATGTTTCACATATCGCTCATTTGCTGCAATAGTGACACAACTCAAAATTCCCTCATATCTAAGATATTCGAATCAAACGATTCCTAGTAATTCATACTTTGTATCAAAACATATTCTCTTGTAGTTTTGTCTAGCAAATTAGGTAAATTTTCAGATAAAAAATCACTCAATTCGCGAAAGAAATTAACATTTTTAGATATTGGAAACTATCCTAAGAAAGTTTGCAAAATATGTATTAAAGAATTATTTTTACAAACGATTTTGAGTGATATTTTCAAATCGTTTTCCTTTTAATTTTTCAGTGGAGCGGTTTGAAAACATCACTCAAAGTTATCTGTAAAAACGGTGTTTTGCAAAAGTAAATAAAAATACATTCTGATTATTTGGATCTTAATTTTTATAATTCTTTAATATTTTGCAAATTTTCTTAGGATAGTTTCCAATATCTTAAAATGTTAAGTTCTTCGCGAATTGAGTGATCTTTTATATGGAATTTTACCCAATTTACTAAAAATAATTACATTTGAGATGTGTCACTTTTCGAGCAAATGAGCAATATTATGAAGATATTTTTTAAATTTTTTTTAATATTTTCCCAAAATTTAATACTGAATTCATTAATTAGCTGGAGGAAGTGATATCGCCCATATCGATCCTAAGGCCACTTAGTTGTGTTTTCAGATAATATGAAACATATTTGAATCACCGAATAGTTATATAGCTGAAATTTTATGTTATTTTAGATAATAGCCAGATAATGTTTTTTTTACATGATGATGAGGCGTAACCCCCCCCCCCAAGACAAGTACCCCGGGCCTAGAGAAAAACAGCCCTTACAATAATGAGAATTTCTTTAAGTTCTTTCTAGACAGTTTGGTTGACTGTTTAAAAGTTGGTCTACTAATCAGGTTGCAATGACTAAACTGCAAAAATTTAAATCTTGCTTTATAGCTATGGTATACAACACAAGAACATATCGATTTAGCGAATTATATCACCAAATTAAAACTTCTGAAAAATCTCATAATGTGTAAATCTCATAATTAAACCCATTAAGAACATGAATTTTTATGTGACAAGGCTATATTGGCACGCTTTTTAAAATTTTGAGATATGACTACGGACAATGGGCTTTTTGAGAGAAGTGAAGTGAAGCACGTGGAATAATTATAATAATAAAATAATAACAAATAAAAATAATGATGAAATAAAGTGAAAATGAAAAATTTTATTTTAATCTTTAGAAATTAATAAAAAACAGTTTAAACAGTTCTTTATTAAAATAAAAATAATGTTAATGTTCGATGCACTCATTGCTGCTGCTGTTTCATTAAATCACAAAAACTGAATAATGGTGTTGCTTGGCTACCATGTCAAACTAATCAAAACTGGATACAGCAAAGGCACATCATTGTTTATGTCGATTGCTGAAATACATACAAAATTAATATTAGGTTAGGTTTGTAATGAATATATTTTGTTTAGAATACTTATCTTTTAATACCAAATGTTGCCTATTTGTCAAGGCTAATTATTTTTATTATTGTTGGATTTGTTACCTAAACGTAAGAAAACTATAAAATCATAAGAATGTAAAATTAATTAAATTTATACTTGTAATGTTTACATAAAATTATTGACAGATCGAGAGTTGAATTCTCGTATCGCAATAAATTAAATTCAATACCAAACAAACAATGTTGGATTAAATGTATGGAACCAACCAATGAATTGCGAGAGTAACAGAGATTTGTCAATAGAGATTTATGTGAGCAAAAAGAAAAAATCGAAGCCATTGTGAATGGAGAAAAGGTGCAAATAACATCCGTAAAAATAAATTAAAATTTATTAAATAAATTATAAAAACAAAAGTGTTAAGTTAAAATAAAGTTTTTCATTTGTCTTTGTGAAACATCATTGGGCTAAATTGCCGTTCATTATATAAAACAAAAAAGCTGGTCGTAACCGAATAACTGCGTTGGAGTTCTTCGTACGCTCATCCACCTCATCAAAGACAGCGTGGATTAAATGTTGTCTTCGGGCGTACTCCAACAGGTGTTGTATATTCTTTCAGAATATGAAATTAAATTGGTTAATAAATTATTCAGTCTATTGTGAGATGGTTCTTGTATTGAAGAAACAGGCCACTCTCAATCTATGGATCGTCAATTCTCTTAAATATGTTGCACAACAATAAACGAAATCCCATTGCACGATTTTTTTGGAATTTTAGCTGTCAATGATTTTACAATTGTATGTTTGAAACCTAAAATTGCAAGTTTGGTTATTCAAATTAAATACCATATTCGCAACTATAAATTGATGTACCTAGAAGGGACTATTATTTTTAGAATATATGTACACTGGCATAAATTTTTTTTAATAAAATAATGTGCACATATACCGGAGAGTACGGTTAGTTTCTAGTTATATTTTCACATTTACCAGGCGTTTTGGAAAATTTACACACTGTTGATTAAGGATGGGAATTGGCCGATTTCAAATTTTAAGCGTAATATAGTATAGCTGCCACCGTTTCTCTCTCAGATTTCACCACCAAAATCATTTAAGTGTGGAAATGTACCATAAATGCCATTTGGTTCCGTTTTTTATAATATTTTCTTACCGTTTACCGAAAAATTAAAATTAACGTATTCCTCAAGACGACAATTAAAAAAAATAAAAAACGTTTAGCCCATTTTACCAAACCAACAAAAAATGTTAATTTATTTTGAATTTTTAATTAGCGAACGAGTTAGAAAATTTCTTGATTGAATTCATAAATTATTTACGTAGTATACGCTTATATATAAGTATTTGGTATATGTAAAATAAGGATTCATGTTAAGGATTGAAAAATGCAATGATTGCTTTCCCCAGTGTTTCTAGTTCTACAAAATAGAACAACAACCATAATAAAACGAGTAAGGCTTCTATTTAAATTTAATTTAAACCCATAAAATTTGATTTGAATAAATTAAATTATGAATACAACGCGCAATGAACGATTTTTGGTGTAGCAGCCATATCCCTTGAGAGTATTTTCCATCATGATTTTTTATTTTTATTGTAATAGAAATCCTCTAATTGAAATAACAATGATAAAAATCAGAAAGGCAAAATATAAATGAAAAACGAAAATATTTTGCCCTTTCTCCCTGTTGTACAATAATAGAAGTAACACAAAAAATTGTTCACAATCTGCGTATGTCTAGTGTATATCCTTGTAGTTTAGTAGATATTGTGTACGACACTTTTCGTGTACGGATCAATCTCGATATAATTAAATTTTATCTTCTGTCTATAACACAAAAATACTTGATTAACAATGAAGTTAGTCACAACACAAAATAAAACGTAATTTTTCCAACTTCCTGATTTAATTAATTGTTAATTAATTTAATTTTTATTTCGATCAAGATTTTTATTAAAAATAACTTTCTTGCACGTTTTAATTAATCTGTTTTGCTTCATTCTATAAGATTTATATTATTTAAAGCTTTTACGGAAAATGAAAATGTTAATTGAGATAAATCATTATTCATTAAATAAAAAATATTGTTGATTTGTTTGCACAAAAATTTGTACGCAGACGATTTAAAAATAATTATAAAGTACATAGCAAAAATTTATTTAGAAATATAAAAACGGTTTGAATGGAGCAGGAAAGGAAGTCTTTACGTATTGTGGTAAACCAAAAACACAGAGCTTTTATGAAAATTAATGTTGTGGTCAATTTTACGAAAACGTTTATTATTTTCATTTAACCACAGAAAACACAGCAAAAAATTTGTAACAATGGGCAATTTGTCATGATTTAGCAATGAATTTGGATAAGCGAGATAAATAACATTAAGGAAAACATAAAAATAATAACTCATAAGATAAAAATATTGTGATGTTTACATAAAATGAAATAAGGAAATGGAAGATCTATAAAATTGATTTGTTTGTTTAAGATTATTTTCTATGTTCTGCTGACTTCTTCGCAATTTCAATGATGTTCATAATCGTTGTATCGCAAACGATTGACTACTCGATGTTTAACTTCAAAACCGCAGCAATACAATCACAAAAGTGTGTTAAACAATTGTTAGAAACCAATTCAGTCAAGAGTAATTGCAATGCAAGCAATTTTACACCTAAACAATTCTACACTGAACAATTCATCGAAAAATCAAATATGCGATAGAATAATTAAATATTGATCAATTTTATCGTAATGGTTCAATTTTGTGATACGTTTAGCAGTGTAGGAAAATATAAGTTCACATACTATTATTTGGTTAAAGAATAAAGTTGCGTATCGATATTAAGTAGATTTTGAAACAGAATATTATCTTCTATCTCTAGAAAGCCGATGATATCTTGACTAGGAGCTGATGTAATTTTTTACGTCAAGTGATGCCCCAAACTTAAAAATGCTCTTGAACATTGGTTGTGAAATTTGTCCCAACAAAAATCGTGTTATAAATATATGTACAAGGGATTTTTGGTGGGACAAATTTCATAGTATTGTTCCAACCCAAATTGAATAAGAAATTTTTAATATATTAGTAATTACACTGTTAAAACAAAATTTTATCGAAATAACTATATTAAATTAGGAAGAGACGAATATATAGGCCCCATATTGTGTCATATTAGATTAATTTGGATTTGCATAAAGATCCGGCACCTTGCACTTTAAGATCAACCTTTGTTGGTTGATAATTTAATTTTTAAATTTATTAATATCTGTTAGTTCGATGTCGTTTTTTATAAATGATAAACCTTTCTGCATCAGTGCAAAAATTGAAAAAGCTCTAATTGAAGCTCTCACTTCCGGTACACAAAAGTACACTAAATTTCGCATAAATCTCCCAATTAATAGAAAACGTTTAAATATGAAGTTTTACTCCTTGGATTGCCTACCAACTGTACTGTTATGCCTAATTTTGGTTGTAGTAGTTTTTTTTTTATCAAATCTCATTGTTTCCGGTAAAATGTAAAAATCAATTAAACATAATTTGCTTGTAATTTTAATTACAATCTTTTTTTTAAAAATCGTATTTTCGTAAATACTATTTACTTTACAAAATATTTGCAAAAAAAGCTCCTAGGGACGCTGCCACTCCTGGTAAACCAATTTCGGCCAAACACAATTTATGGTAAAAGCCTATAAGAATTTTTAACTTTTAGTCGTTGGAGATTTTAACCTCCCAAATCTTATAAGGAGGGCACAATCTGAAAATCTTTGAAACTTTGATTATTGATAATTTTTGAAATTCTGGTTTGATGCAGATCAGTAATGTCAAAAGGAATCTAAACAGGCAGCTTGGCGTAGTATAGTCTTCTGGCGCCAATAAATACAGAGTTTCGGAAACAAATTTGGTTTCCAGTACAATTGACTTGTAGCATCCACCATTTTTAGTTAAATTTTCCAGCGAAAAATGTCGAATTATCATTAACTGGGAAACGCTTCACCTAGTTTTCATCTTTGTAGCTAACACCAATTTTAAAACCGTTCTCGACAATAATCAAAACCTGAAAAATCAAGCTCTTAATTTGTATGCCGTGATGGTTGAATAGTCCATTCCTTATACTGTATGCAGAAATAAACTAATTCAGTTACAAAAATTTCATCGCATATTTAGTGCAAAAAATTCTTAAAGACGAGATTGGACTCGGAAAACTTTAATTCATTGGAAACGTTTACAATGAATTTTCGAGCTTGTCTTATGAACTCTACAATGATTACATCGGTAGTAAGCAGTAGGAAACAATGGCTGACCCAAAGCTTTTTTGGCAATTCATAAACTTTAAGAAGAAATGATATCGTTCTACGATGAAGTTCAGTGAACATTGTTATGGCGACTCAAAAACCACTGCTGACTTGTTCGCAATTTTTTTTAATACCACCTACTCCAACAACGGTATTGAACCCTGTTATTTATGGCGGACACATATATTTTACAAACGTCTATGTCACTGGCAGACTCACTCGAGAACGCACAGGGTGACCAAAAAAAACGTCCGTGAGATGTTTTTTTTTAATTTCGTCAACGACATACACAAAATGCAACAATAATGCAATCGTAAAATCGAATGAACGCACACACACATCCAAATTATTATTCTTTAAACAAAAATTCCATTCCGCTACGCGAAATTGTACTTAAATGCATGCTTCACGGTCCTTGCGGCAGTGGAAGGATGGAAAATGTTCGAAACAATTTCTTAAGGATTTGAATGAGCAAACTCAACTCAACGTAAATGGATATCCTTTGTATCGAAGACGAAGAGGTGAGCAAGTAAGCGTGTGAGGAGTTTTAATGGATAGTCGTAATGTGGTGCCGTATAATCCGTTTTTAACTTGGAAATATAACGCTCACATCAATGTGGAGTGCTCCACTTCTCTGCGATTCGTAAAATATATTTACAAATACATATTCATGGGATATGATTGCTGCGGTTTTGCGTGAGGCTGCTCTTATCGTTATCGATGAAATTACAATGCTTCCTAAAAATGGCCTCCGCTGCATTGATAAGCTCTTGCGAGAGTGATATGAAATGGCATTAGCTTCGGAGGTAAAGTTTTGGTCCTTGGCGGTAATTTTCGTCAAACGCTACCAGTCATTCAAAGAGGAACGCACACTGAAATCATCGAATGCATGCATTAAATCAAGCCCTCTATGTAACCAGTTTGAACAACTTTCTACGACCACCAACATGCGCAGCCACACCTGGCATTTATGAGGAGGACTCAATTCAAATTCCGACTGAAATGATCACAAGTCAAGATCTAATCAGTGTTATTTTTAATAATATTGAGCAAATGTCTACAGATGAGCTCTTAAAAATAGTGAATTTTTAATGATTCGTACCGTATATTGTGTTTGTACATGATTGCATTTTATATAGTCGACCATTCTCTCTTAGTATTCAATTGTTATCTACCATAAGACCAGATTCACAAATATGAGTTTGCTTTTCATTTTGTCTAATTTCCTTGAGGATTTGAGTTTGTGAATTTTGTTATAGAAATCTTGTTCCTGGATGACTTTGACAATTGTAGTTTCCGCATTTTGGACTTCTCTATTCGACGGTACTCTTGTCTTTTAGCTGTAACCGTCTTGTGTTACATGAATTGCTTCCAATGTGCGACGATGAGTTTAATTTTGTTGAAACTTCAATGTCTGTCGAATAACTGTAAAACTAGGATGAATTTCTTTACACCAATCAAATTGACGATTAATTTTTCTTCTACTTACAGCCGGTACCCTCCGGTCATGAATAATGCGGTCTCTCTCTCTCTCTCTCTCTTCAGAATTCTCATTTGACCTTCTATCATGTCATGTACCTGTTCATAGAATGCTCCTTATTGCTGATATTCCATTGGCCACCAACGTTTTGAATCAGCGTGGTTCCACTCTGACCCAACAAAGTGTATTGGTTGAGTAACACCAAACATACGTTTTGATGCGATTTTGTTTCATAGCAAAAAATTTGTGAGTAGCAAGGCAGCATTAAGATCTAGGCATGGGATGGATAATTTACTGGGTAGCAATATAGTCCCTTTTTGGAGTTGCACCCAGCCTTAACTCAACATTGGGTACTACCCATGGCGGCATGTTTACGTCTTAGTGGGGGCATGGTTGAGGCTCGTATTGATAGGTCTTCGAATTATGTTGATTTTGTGCTCTCCGATTTTAATAATTTTAAATCGTTAATTGTGAATTAATGTTTTTCTGTCATATGTTTTGCGATGGAACTTTTCTTTGGTGGGTTTTTTATTGTAAATCGTACATGTTCGGTGTACCTATCCCTAAGGCTTCTTCTCGTTTGTATTTACTGGTGTCGTTTCTTGTTTTTTACCTTTCTTCCTTTCTTACCTTTCTTGGAACGTATAGCATTCTATGGACCATTAAGTTAAAAGGAGCCATTTTCACTTTTTTACTTTGGTACGACGATTCAATTATGTAAGGTGGGAGGAACTGTTTCGGTATAGATATTTCCATTATTGTATTCGATTCATATTTCAAAGAACGGTAACTTATTGTTTAAAACTTTTTTTTTTTTACGCTATTGGCCGTAGGCACTTGGCGAAACACACTAATACTTAATAAAGACATTTTTATTAATCACTTGTTTTTGTTTCGCAGTTATTTTGAATAATTTTCAAAAAGTTTAAAAAATCACTCGTGTAGATACTCCTGATGATGACCTAACAAGTCGAAATCGATCGAGTGATTTTTTAAACTTTTTGAAAATTATTCAAAATAACTGCGAAACAAAAAACAAGTGATTAATAAAAATGTCTTTATTAAGTATTATTGTTTAAACGTATCTCCACCATACTCGTGGGAAACATATTCATTTCCCATTGTAAAAACAGGTATCTTTCACACATATTTCCGTCATGTTCATGTAAAGCTTAATGCTTCTGGAAGTGTTTGTTTTTAATAACCGCATCGTTCGAGATACTATAAAGCTTCATACTCATCAAACTAATTTTTCGTTTCTATTTATTTTGATATGTTATGTGTGTTGCACTAGTTCAATTGTATTCCTAATGTCGAAATCGCTTCAAGGTTTGCGTGTTTTGACTGTCGTATATATAATATAATGGGCATTCTGTGGTTGCTGTTCTTAATTTGTAGGTTAGTTTTGTGACATTTCACTTGCCCTCTTTATTAGTTTTATTACATTGTGTTGCGTTGCCTTGGGCAGGGTTTTATGTGGTTGTATGGATTCTCCATTCGATCATAAACCTTTTCATCGTATACTTGCGTTTGTGCATGACTACTGTTACGCTATTCTTGACGGCTTTTATGTACGTCAGCAGGCGGTGTTTTAATTTTTCTAATGTTGGCCGGTTTTTTCTACTTAATCCACTACGGTTTTGTCGATTGACTGTAGTTCCGTTTCTACGACAACCATTATACCGCTCTCTATATCTGCCACTATTTCTCAGGTATCTTGTTGGGCTTGTTTATGAAATATAAACTTCGGCCTAGGATTTGGGTTTATTATTCATTAAGTTGTTTTGATGATCGGTTTAGTCACCATGTTGGTTATAGGTTCATGAATCTCTTTGTTTAAATTTTTAATTTTACCAAAATTTTTTGTATTAGAGTAAACTTCTAATGAAACGAACGGAAGTGACGTACCTACTTCGTTTGAAAAAAAGCAACAAACTCAATAAAAACAATTTTGTACTATACATGGTATACTTGTGTCTGTATATGTATAGTAGTAGGGAAAACAAAAAAACCTATTTAAAAAATGAAATAGAAACATTTCCATCGATCAGAAAAATCAAAAAAAAAATTACAATAGCAAATACGAATTACGATTAGAAATTCCATACTCTTACGATTGAAAACACGGTCAACAACTTGTGTATGTTGCTTTATCACGAAAACGAGTCTTTAGGGGTTGTTCATCACGTCGGCTATCTATGATCATGTCTTCTACTAAATGGGGTTATAATGATGACTCGTTTTTAGCATTGAACTGCCAGAATCTCATGTCACAGTCACGCAGGGGTGCTCAATTCATTTACTTTCCGTGGCCTGGCTGCGGAATGACGAGCATGTTAATATTCCTACGTTGGAATGCTGCGTTCAGTTCAAGAGAGATGATCAGCGGGTTGCCGCTGTAGCAATCCCGTCAAAAGATCCATAAAATGAGTATAATGGACACAAATAATTTGCCGTACGAACTTCCACTTGTCTTCCATAAGTCGGCCTTACTTTCTCAAAAAAAAGTATTGACGTAACAGATGGACTGGCGAATGGAACTATGGGCTGTCTGAGGTATATCGAATGCTGCCATCCTGACCGAGACAACGAGAACGATGAAAACGTTAACAGTAAAAAATGTTAAACGACTCTGGATGGATTTCGGTACAAATTCACAAAATGGCAAGAAGGTCAGGCGGCTTAAAGCTTGTTGGGAGCAGAAAACGAATATCGACCAATGTTTGGTGCCCATTTCTAGACTCAAATGTTAATCGAAACAACAATCGGACAATTAATGTTAAGCGTAATCATTTTACAGCTGTACCTGCATGTGACACCACAATTCATGTATCACAGGGTGGTACCTATAACGACTGTTCTTCACGTCGGCTATCAATGATCATGTCTTCAACCATGGATTTAAAAATGGGACCTCAATGGGTCTTCTTCAAAATGAGCTAGCGCCTCACTACAAATCCTCTAAGTATATACCTCAGGTTGAAATGGCGAATTTTGTACGACATAATAATGACGTCTGGTTTTTAACATTGAACTGCTAGAGTCTCAGGTCACATCACCTCCACCTAACTGATACAGTCACGCAGGGAGGGATGCTAAATTTTCTTTCTTTCTGAGATCTGGCTAGTGGAGTGCGCTAGTGGGGTAACAATATATCGAAATTATCGTTGGACAAACAAATGAGCGTAACAACACAACCCATTGGTGATATATACACGGCTTAACTTCAACTTCTCAATGAGAATAAGATGTTTTCTGTAGTTGTATTCACCTCGCCTAATAAATCTGTCGAAGACATAATGAAGTTCATACATTTCGTCCTTGCTCCATATTCTAAAAGAATTTCAAAAATTCTCAAAGGAGACTATCATCTTTTGTCGATGATTATGAGCGTTGGTTTCAATATTAATTTTGCTGTTCTTCAAGCTAAACTACTTACTTTCTGCGAGACGAGTTCGATTTGCACATAAACTCAGATCGAAATATATCTACTTTGAGATATGGGACGAATGTACTGCATTTTTAAATGAAAATTAGAAAAGTTAGAGTTGACAGTACATGGGCGTTTTCAGGGCACCCAACAGTTGCAAACATGTTGAGTAAAATCGCGGCCAACGCTATGAAAATGTTTAGTACTATGAAATTTTCAAATCAAATTGGCGATGATTTTACTAATCATGATAGGGGACAAAAAAGCGCCCTATGTATCTTATTTTAGCTACCATAATCCAATTGCGTCGATAATACCGAAAGAGTAATAGACCAATTTAACGATAATAACCAAACGAAAACCTCTGGTTAGTAAAATTGCATTCCTTCTTCCTTCAAAATAAACTGTACACACGCACTACACACGCCATGTTTACACATCTCCTTGAGAGTACTAATGGACTCACTCCTTTTTTTTCGAATGGCGTTTGTATTTCTTACAAATCTTCCTTTCTATTACTTCAAAAGTATTCCAATTTCGTAATTTAAAATTTTTGATTTCCTTTTTCCACATTTTGGTCATCTTTAAATGCAATTTGTAATTGTCTAACTCTACTCTAGGCAATTTTTGTGATGATGAGGTATTTTTAATCGTATTCAAATATGATTTGATTTTTAATAGAAATGTTTGCTCTATGTTCGTAGTTTTTGTTGTGATATTAATAAAGTTTGCTAGTACCAAGATTTCATTATATTCGTATACTAAGGTACTCATCATCAAAGTTTGGTTGCACAAAATCTGCATGTGGTGATGAAATTTTAAATTAAAAACTTTTTATGCTTTTCTAAAAAGTCAGATAAGTTTAAAGCGACAAACACTTATTTGTCGTAATAAATAAAACTTTTACAAAGCTCTTGAACTTGATGTTGATATGGAATACATATTGATCAAAACTATCTTTGGAATATATTGCGACCAAAATTTAACATAAATGTAATGTATTTGTCCCAACAATAATATCCAAAATGACTTACTTTCTATATCCAAGATGATTTCATTTTGTAATACGAATTCGTAAAGTTCTGATACCATTACGAGAAAGCATAATTAATTTTATATTGCGAACGATGGTGTTGTAAAGATAACAAAGCATAAAACCCTTTTCCTATATGTATTTACAAAGTAAACTATAAAATGTTTACACACACGCGTACAAGATAAGAAAAATAGAGTCATTATAATCGAATGAAACACAGTCTTATCACTTAAAACGGAAAAGAAAATATAATTGGGGTTCGTGGTATAAGGATGTGTATACACAATTATAACGTGTTGTTATTGGTTCTATACCATAATAAATATCTTAAATTATGTGCTACCAAAACATTACTCTTAGTTTAGAGTAATTTAGACAACATTTACAAATCAGTTTCAAATAAGTTTTCGGTTATAAATAAATAAACTTTGTATTTTCATTCCAAGCACTGCAATCAAAGATCGATTCATAATGCCTTCTATGGCGGTCTTCTTGCATCAGTTGATATTTGGAACATTTATTGACGGAAAATTTCTCAGTTTACATAGCATTGATTTTGATTTAAAACATATTTATAGGGACAATGCTTTTTCACAAAATAATTTTACATCGTCGTTTAGGTGCATCCATGTTTTAAAAATCCCTCCACGTCGAAACATATGAACAGTACAAGAAGCTCAATTTATTTTTCCTTCACTGTATATATATTTCGGCGACGACACAATAAAGGCAGCACACTTTAACACCTTTTAATGTTCGTTAATAAATAATAAATATTAATTAATTATATTTAATGTATACATGATTTAAATTGAAAAGCGAAAATCGAATTATAATAATACCTCCTTACAAAATAATTTAAATTATTGCCCGTACCACCGAAATTTATTTTTTTCTTATCACTTATTCGAAAATGAAAATGTACAAAAAATATAATAATACTTTTATTATCAATACTACGATTAAACAATAATAATAGTAAATAGTTTTATAGGGAGCATACACAGTCGTATATAATTACGATTTTTAAATTTATTATTTATGTTTTGTGTATAAATCTATTCATAAATATTATTCCAAAGATTATAAGTTTGATAAATAATATGCTAATTGTTTTCTATACAATAATACAAACAATAATAATAATATTTTAATTATAATCAAAATAATAATTATTTAAATTTATCTACATATACATGTATGGCATGACAGTCGTTTGTGCTTTTTGTTCATACATACCGAGTACTCTTCTAGCTTTATATTATGAATATATTTATTTGAATATTATGATTATTTATGAAATGTATCCTATTTATGAGGATTCAAAAATATTTATATGATGATGATGATACGATATTCTGGATTATAATTATTAGGATTAGAGTCATTTATTTCAATCCCAACAATTTATATATATATATATATATATATATATATATATATATATATATATATATGTAGATATATATATATATATATATATATATATATATCTACATAAATATATATATATATATATATATATATATATATATATATATATATATATATATATATATATATATATATATATATATATATATATATATATATGTATATTTATATATATATATATATATATATATATACATATATATATATATATATATATATGTTAAGCACATGATACCATCAAATTCCATTCTACCAAAGTGCATTCACCAAAGGCTCAAGTAACGTCCCACAAATCAACATGCTAACTCATCATAAATGTAAATGCGCGTGTAGGAATACATGAGCATGCAACATACTTTGTAAAATGCTTCATCAGCTATATTTTTTATTATATAAAGAAATGTAAACTTGTTATAATTTAGATTTAAGTTGGTAACTAAATAAAACGGACTTAGTCCAAAAAATATTTTTTTAATCAAAAGTACAAGTGTGTACTTAACTGGCGCCGAAACAAAATTAAACGCTATCCAATGTCACAATAATAAAATTTATTAAACAGTGATATAAAAGTGCTATCTCTATAGTGAATTTATAGTAATTATTATCCCCAGTCGACCATAATAATTACATAAAAACCTTTTTATCATAATAAAAAAGTGACAAAAACTACTACTATCTCTATAGTATAGTTTAATAATAAAAAAGTGTAACAAGAAATTATTATCCCCAGTCGATCATAGTAATTTCATAAAAAATCCTTCGCATCACGATAAAAACATTTTTCAATATAATTAAAAGTGTTAGTGGAAATATACTATCCCTATAGTAATTTCAGTGATAAAGTAACGTGAGTGAGAATCACACCACGATTAGGCTACTAACAAGTATAAACGTCTGTAGCTAAAAGGGAAAACTGTGAATCATCCGTGACGAAGAAGTGTACACACTCTAACTTATATTTCCGGGGAAACGAAAATCCCCGTACCATTTCTAAAAACATAGGAGAAATCCTCTCAAATGAAAATTACAATACTGTAAGTAAAAATTGTGTAACAAAGTTATAAACAACTTCCTAAAATAAAATAATAACTAAAATAAAATACCAAATCGTGTGTTAAAATTGATAAATAGTAATATTCCGAGTAATAATTTAATAATTTGAGCATAATATAAATAATAATTATAATCTAAAACAAATTTTTTTTTAAACCAAAAATAATACAAAAAGATAATATTATGGCTGTAACGCTAGACCAATTACAAGCCTCAATTGTCCAATTGACCGGGGCACTCAATGCTCACATTGAGGTAATAAACAAAATGGAAAGAAGATTAGGGCGATTAGAAGCCAAGGAAACACCCATCACTGACAATACTACACCAAACGGGCCAAAAGATGAAAATGATTTAAGAGAAATTAGCAAACTTCCCGATTGTGTGAAAGAACTACAGGTTTTTGATGGTAATCCCCTACACTATGTTTTGTGGATAAATAGCGTAGAAAGCATACTACAAGACTATGAAATAGTCAAAGAGAAACCTATATACCGAGCCATCCTCAACAGCATTCGTCAAAAAATTAGAGGTACTGCGGATTCGGCACTTGTATCATATAATATATTCAATGGAAATTGGAGCGAAATAAAGAACTGCCTTTCACTCCATTATGCGGACAAGCGAGATCAGCGCACGTTAGAACATCAACTAAGTAAACTTATGCAAGGAAACAGAAGCATTGATGAATTCTACGCAAACGTTAATCATCAATTATCCCTCATAATAAATAAAGTGAAAACAGAAAACTACAGTCAGGACACGATGAAAGTACTAACAGAAATGTACAGGAATCGCGCTCTGGATGTGTTTGTGAGAGGACTATCTGCTGAAGTTTCCAGAATGCTGATCATACAAAGACCAACAACTCTACCAGAGGCATATTCATCATGCCTGGTAATACAAAACCTCAATTTCCGAAACCTGGAAATACATAGGAGAAACTTTAACAATACAGTTGCAGTTCCTGTCAACCAAATCCCATCACATAATAAGTTCCAACGAGAAACACCAAGGCCGCTTCCAAGATTATCACTTCAGCAAAGGAACATGGGGTATGGCATCAATCAGCAACAGCAAGACAATAGAATACCACAAAGACCACAACAACCAAAGCCACCAGTGCCGATGTCAGTAGATCCAACAGTAATAACACAAAGGGTTAATTACATGAATCGCCCAAATTTCAAAAGGGAAATGACTTCAGACGCAAATGTGAAAGCCCAAAAACAACAACGGGTGTATCACTTAGAATAGCAAAGTGAAGATCCTTATGAAGAATGCGAAGAATATGAGGAATATATTCAAAACTATGACGATAACGAGGACGAGGTTTCCGACCCAACTGGTGAAGTAAATTTTATGGAGGAGGCCTCTTCTCAAGCCTACCTTACCTAGAGTACAAATACCGAAACAACAAAATACTCAAATTTCTCATTGATACGGGCGCCAACAAAAACTTTATAAGGAAATGGGTGCACAAGAAGTAAACAAACCATTCACCGTCAAATCAGCAAGGGGTGATATACCAATAAAACAAAAAATAACAGCAACGATATTTAAAAAATTCGGAAATGATAACCCAGTGGAATTCTTCGTGTTACCTGGTTTAACCTCATTCGACGGCATAATTGGCGACGACACGCTAAAAAATGTAGAGGCCATGATAAATAGGAGAGAAAACTTACTAACCATCTCTCCAGGTGTCAGTATTCCACTGAAGGAGAAATTCTCGACCCAAGTGAATAACATCGA
The DNA here is from genome assembly GCA_947310385.1 of Nephrotoma appendiculata. Taxonomy (NCBI): domain Eukaryota; kingdom Metazoa; phylum Arthropoda; class Insecta; order Diptera; family Tipulidae; genus Nephrotoma; species Nephrotoma appendiculata. Next base: position 29,277,244 of record OX371224.1, on the reverse strand, counting down.
GGTCAGAGATAGCCATTTGGACGGGGAAACGGGTCGCGGATTTTCAAAGGGGGAGAAGTTAAGCACATGATACCATCAAATTCCATTCTACCAAAGCGCATTCACCAAAGGCTCAAGTAACGTCCCACAAATCAACATGCTAACTCATCATAAATGTAAATGCGCGTGTAGAAATACATGAGCATGCAACATACTTTGTAAAATGCTTCATCAGCTATATTTTTTATTATATAAAGAAATGTAAACTTGTTATAATTTAGATTTAAGTTGGTAACTAAATAAAACGGACTTAGTCCAAAAAATATTTTTTTAATCTAAAGTACAAGTGTGTACTTACCTTATATATATATATATATATATATATATATATATATATATATATATATATATATATATATATATATATATATATATATATACACATATATAGTCAAAACTCCATTTAACGGACCCTCTCCTTAACGGATCCTTCCCTCCAAAGAACATTGTCTAAAGTCCCTTTAAAAACTAACAATTAACCATGCATATTAACCTCTATATAACGAACCCCCTCACAACCGGACGCGGACTTTAAATTTTATGCTAAATTAGTCTAATAGAACCTCTGTTAGCGGACAATACAAATCTGCAAAACACACTAAAATTTCGTTTTCCATCATTTCTTATTCTTAAATGAGAGAACGTATTGAGGCATAGTGTGTATCTTTTGTTTTTTCGTTTTACTATGAACAGCAATACGCATACATAGGGTTGGGCTTGTTTTCCGAATTTAAAAATCCCGAAATCAAAATCCCGAATCACAAAATAGCTACGAATCACAAACGGACAAAAAAAATCCCGAATTTTAAAATCCCGACTCTCAAAATCCCGATTTTCAAAATCCCAATTTTCAAAAGCCCGATTTTCAAAAGCCCGATTTAAAAAAAATTGAATTCGGGCGCTGACGGGCCGGCCAGCCGACCCGCGGGCTCCTGAATTCAAATTTTTGTTTTAAATCGGGCTTCTTAATAACAATCGGTTCTTAAAAGGTGAAAGGAAAAACAAAATTTAATATTTAATATTTTTTTTAAATCCCGACTTTTGTCGGGGTTTTTAAAGTTTCAGCTAAGTCGGGATTTTGAGAGTTGGGATTTTAAAATTCGGGATTTTTAAAGTCGGGATTTTTAAAATCGGGATTTTGAGAGTCGGTATTTTAAAATTCGGGATTTCGAAAATCGGGATTTTTTTTTGTCGGGATTTTGATAATTTGGGATTTTGTGATTCGGTATTTTGAGCCGATACATACTGTAAAACTCTTTCTCTCGAGAAAAAATTTGATTTTACTGTTTTGGTAAAAGCAAAAAAATTCTATTCATTTTTGTGGTTTGTTTAGTTACCGACTGATTATTTTTACAAACAGTTTGCTACTGAAATAAAAATTGTACGCTGTAAAAATAAAAATTAAAATTTGTGCAAGAGCAAGACAATAAATCTTAAAAGGTATGTAGCATATTTTTAAAGCCAATTACAAATTTCTTCAAATTGAAAGGCGACGTGATATTATTAGAAAAGTCCATGGCCATAGAAATGAAAATAGAGAACAAGATTCTTAAAGCAAGAACAAAACAAACAACACTTTAAAATTATTCTAATAAAGACTAAGCTGTCAGTTGTACCGGAATTAGGCCTGTTGAAATAGAAGAAGGCGTTTGATTTTTTTTTTAAATACTGTGAAATTCCTTCATAGCAATGCAATGCGATAATTTTAATTTTGATGTAAAATTATATGTACATAATTACAATATATGATACATAAATCGCGAAAAGTATTTGATTTTTTTTTATGATCAATTTCTTTTTGGAACGGATATCTCTTTTCAACGGACATAAACGTTGGTCCCATGGAGGTTCGCTGGAGAGAGGTTCGACTGTATATATATATATATATATATATATATATATATATATATATATATATATATAAATTCACTCTACGAAAAAATGCCCATTATCAAAATTTAATAATTCCGAAAGGAACATACGAGTATATTAGTGCTAAAATTAGTACCACTCCGCCTGTTCTTGTAGGTGGGGCGGTAGTTACTTTGAAATCAAAATAGTAACCCCTATTTTTAAATTGCATCAGGATTCTACGGCTTAAAGTAGGTAGGATTTCTTTGAAACATTTTTTTCGATTCACATAGAATTAGATTACATAGAATGAATGAAAAGTTGTTTCCCATAAAAAGGGATACTTTGCTATTTCATGTGTCACAAGCCAGAGCAGGATGGTTATATAAAAAATGCATACGGCGGTCTCATATGTCAAAGAAAACACCCCAACCAAACTACTTTTTGTTATTGTACGATGTGACGACTTAATTTTGCGCTCTTAAAAAATCTTGAAATTATTAATTAAAATGATTAAATATGTTAATAAAATGGTTAGCGCATTGTGTGCATCATTTAGTAATAAAAATTGGAAACTTCTTATTAAAATAAAGTGTTTTGTGAAAAGCTTGCCAAGTGCTTTTATGAAATAAAATGTAAATTATGTTAAGGAAGTGATTTGTGGTAAAATTATCCTTAATTTAAGTAATAAATTAAAACAAAAGACATCAAGACAGAAAAAATTAAGAAAACAATTTTGGTTGTTGGCGTGAGGTGTTTTCTTTTTGTAAACATATGTTATATTACCAGTGTCGCATTTTTCTTATTACTACGTGCTTTTCTTTTCATAATTAGTTTTTATTTTGGAATACTACAAGTACAATTTTTTACCGAAAATAAACTTCTAAATATATTGGAATAAAAATAATTTTGAATTTGTGTAGCTTTTAATTTCGATCGAACAAATTCTAAATACGGCCCGTTGATTTATATGCTTTTTCTTTTATCCTTCCAATTTGTGACGCTTGACAAACTCTTATATTAATTCTATATAATCCAATTCTATGTCGATTCATGATAGATAGCGCTGTAATAACGATATTAAATTTTTTTCGATTTCTCCTACTGAGAAAGTATGCATACGATTCTGCAATACGTTTGAATTAAAATTATATTAGCTGTGCAAGTAGAAGGTCAGCTCTGAAGTTGGTTGCATTGAAATATACTCGAACACAACCATATTGTAGTTTAGTCATTGCTGATTTTATGACATATAAGTTTCAGTCATTTACAATCTGTCGTTTACATGTGTATCATTTTTAAAAGATGGACGTCGATACGCTACATTTACGTCAGTGCATTCTACTTTTTACACTATTTGCCGTAGGCACTTGGTGAAACACACTTACACTTAATAAACAAATTTTTTACTAACCACTTGTTTTTTATTTCGCAAGATAATCATTGCTGCTCAAGCTATGGAATTGGCAATTGAATAATTCTGTCCAATTAATTAATTTTTTCTACCTGAAGCTATATGATTTTGCCATATTGATCATAATTCTGTCGCGTGTAAATTACATTATATTCCGAAATTTTCGAAACTAAATTAATAAAACGTTATCCATCAGATTTTCCCCAAACCTCGCTCGACTTTGGTTAAACTAGGATCTTCACAACATTGTAAAAAATTTGAATTTTTTTTTATATTACAATACACCCCTGTATCCCAATCAGGCTTGCCCCAAACACCGCCTTGGCTTACCTACAGGGGTAGTTACAGAAGGTCTCATTAACTTAGTATTGAGAAGTTCGTAATATTGGAACAAGGTATAGCGAGTTTTTGGTTATAAAAAGGTTTTAGGCTGCGATAAAGACACTATCTGCATAACCATTTTTCGGCAACTTTAACAGTATAATTATTTCTCGAAATAATAAATCAATCAAATTTAACCTAGAAAAATTAGGGGATTAAAGTGAATAATAAATTTTTTTCTTATAATTACAAATATGTATAATAAATTAGAAAAAACAATGAAAAATTACCATCAATGGAAGATATGTATAAAAAAAACTCACTATAAGATAATTGGAAGAAGCTGTAAATGATCAAAACAAATAGAAGACTATGGAAAAATTAGAAATCCCGATAGTTCACATTGCAGTAAGAAATTTACTTCACCTATAACGGAGCAAGGTTTAAAAGATATCTATAAATTGTGAGATAGCGTTAAAGAATTGCAATATTTCGATGGTAATCAACCCAGTACATCTTATGAATACACAAAGAAGAGAGTATCTTCTTAAGCGGCGATGAGATCTTAGTCTCAAGCATATCTATAGAGTCATATAACGAAGCATCAACAAAATAAAAGAGGCATTGCAGGCTCAGCGCTCATTTCAAATGATATATTCGGTAACGACTGGATATCAGGAGATCAAGAAATATCGTCAAGAGATTTCACACCTGATACCATCAAGCTTCTCGTCAAAACGAGACGTATTTCAAAAGGTTAGAATAGGGTCCTGTTAAAAATACTAATGATTCAAAGAGCAATTAGAAGAAAAATCCAGAGTTAAATTTTCTGAGGGACTCCTCTCTAGCATATCATATGTAAAATCTAAACCTAAAAACGGCAGCATTTTTAAATTCTTAATCTACACCGCAGCTAAAAAAAATTTAGAAAAAAAAAAATTCAGAAACCGCCATTCCAATCAACATCCAATTTAAAATCAGATCAGCAGCACAAGATATTGGAATTAACAAAAATATTCGCAGCCAGTTGTCAAAAACCAACAGCACCAACAACATGATTGATTTTTTTTTTGGTTTTGCAATGTCTAAAAACTTTCGATGGTATAATTGGTATAACGATACATTAAAAGAATTAGGAGCAATTATTGATCGCAGAAACGATACTTTAACTATATCAGCAGTGAACAATATGGAATCAATTTCTAATAGAATAAGAGCCGAAATGAAAACAACGACTGAAGAATCAATCTATACTGTCATACCCATAATATGAGGCATTTGGATTGTTGAAAAGAAAATGGATGCTTCACAAACAAAAAAGTTAGAACGGTCATAGACTTTAAAAAGATTAAACGCAACAACAACATCAGAAACATGCCCGATTCCTAACATAAGAATCACAATCGCAAATCATCGGAATTTGAAATTGTATACAACTATAATGGAAATTAAAATTTGAGAAAATTATCCGTATTAAAAGCAGCCACTTCATGACACCAGACTACATGTGATGAATAGCGAGGGAAGCTTAATAAGTCAAATCATCGTGTAAACGGGACATTCGAAAAAGAGCTTGCAGAACAGTTAGGAGTTAGTCCTTCGGGAAGATGTCCCTAGTCCCTAGACTGGGAATTATTACAGCGTGCGGCGTATTCTCCAGACTAAGCTCCCTCTGATTACCGCTTGTTTGAGAGGCTCACGAAATTTGAAGATGTACGAAAATGGTTTGATGACTATTTTGCTTCGAAACCACCAAGTTTCTATCGCGATTCATCTTTTATCTGATAAATGGCAAAATACCATAGATAGTAATAGCGACTATCTCGATAATTGATCTTTGTAACAATTATATTTGTAATCTGTTATCGATAAAATTAAGAAAAATTGTCATGACCACAAATGTTGTCAAATCCAGTGAAACGTAACAAGTAACATGTAGGTTTAATGTCACGACAAAAAATTTTGCTCATTGAACGAAACTGCCGACTTCATTGTGGCAGATAACTCCGACATTGAGCTGCATTTAGATGTTGACTGATTTGTTGACGACGAAATAGATATGGACGATGTTCCCGAACATAAAATTAGTAATGTTATTGAAATAGTAAAAGTTAATGAAAGATTTGAGATCGATGAGTTTGATGTTGATGTGGCAGATGCCAAGAGCGTCACAAAGGGAGCGTCACCAAAATGAATATCTGCCATTTAACATCCATAATGAAATTGAGTGTGTAGTTCAGCAAAATTATTATAAAAGTACCGAAATAAAATAGGTTGGAGATGACGTCCACTTGGACGAGAATCTTTCATTTTTGAATTACAATAGTTGAGCGAACTCGGACTTTACTCGTACGATACCACACCAAATGTATCAAGAAATCGATAAAATAATAAAATCGCCACAATGAGTGACAATGAGCTGTAGCTGGTTATGATGGGTGCATCATAACCAGCTACAGATTTTTCTGGCTTAGGTCTCATACCCATTTTATTAATAACGAAACAATTCCGCGCGATTGTAATGATTTATTAAAACTGTGGTGACATGTTGTAACTATCACATTTTTCGTTTCGATAAAAAACATCACATCGAAAACAACGATAAACGGTATGTTATAACTTTTTCGATAGATAATAAATATTTACAGCTGGCAACATTTTTTCGGAATGTTTTCGGAACTAAAATGACATTTTGAATCCATTTGTTTTCTTGTCAAAGAAATAACAGAAACTTAAGTGCTTTGCTTTTTTATAATTTATTAATGGACTGTAGCGGATTTTTTGGGGCTAAAGCTTGATCTCGTGATGTTTTTGAAGACGAGGATGAGTTTAATTTGGAATATGTTGTTGAGAGGAGGTATCTTAGAGATAGATACGACATAATGGATATGGAAGACAAAAAGTGAGTCAAATAAATTGATCATTTTTTTTATAGTGTAATGGAATTTTATGTTTATTTTAGATTTATTGAATCGTTCAGAATTAATAAAGACATATTTAAATATTTAATTGATGAATTAAAGCCCCAAGGCGAACGGATAACCAAAATCCCACTGGAAACCAAATTAACGGTAGTTTTAAATCTTTTGGCAACTGGATCATACCAGTGAACAGTCGGTGATATCATGCTTCACACGATGGATCAATCTGTTGTGTCACGAGCCATAACTGAAATTATTGAAATCTTAGAAAATTCAATATGCCGAAAATTTATAAAATTTCCGGACGCCAGGGAAAAACAAGAATACAAACAAGTATTCTTCGAAAAGACGAGCCACCCTGGCAAAATTGGATGCGTTGATTGTACGCACGTACTACTAATTGCACCGCACAACGTGGAGCAGATATTCATCAATCGGAAAGGGAACCATTCACTGAATGTACAATTGGTAAATTAAATATATACGATTAATTAACCGTTATATTTAATGTATACTAATTAGTTTTCTAGATTTGCAATTACAATCTCAAAATATTATCGGTTTGTACAACCTATCGTGGATCGGCTCATGATTCTGCGATTTGGGCGCTAAGCACCGATAGACAAGTGATACAGCGAAATTACAAGAATGGAGAACGAAACACTTGGCTCTTAGGTGATTCGGGGTACCCATTAGAGCCATGGCTTTTAATACCTTATCGGAATCCAAACCTAACTCACCCGAAACCCAATCGAACAGTGTATTGGGGTATTGAAAAACACGTTTAGATGTCTTCTAGGTGAACGAGTTTTAATATACGAGCCTTTAAAAGCAATTAAAATTATTAACGTTTGTTGCGCCTTATTCATTATGTGTCTACTAAATAAAATTGATATGGCGGCCGAAACAATATCTAGAAATCTAGAGTTTGAATATAATTCGGAAGAAAATGATACCGCTGCACTAATTAGAAATGGACTTTTGAATTGTTTTTAATAAACGCAAAATTTTGTTTAAATATATTTAATTACATATTATAAATTCAATAAAAAATTAAAATAACATCACAATTTCATTTTTTGTTATGTCAAAATTTGTGTATCACTGAGTATCGATGAGAAAAAATATAGTGATAAAATATCAAGAAAAATGATGGTCGAAAATGACGTAACATACCAATTTAGCGCTACTATCATAATTTTCGATAGTATCGAAAATTCCGAAGTTACAACATGTCACCACTGGTCTACTTATCAATTGTGAACGATGCTTAGTATTGCCGATAGAAGAAAGTGTTTCTGTTGTTGATCAGTTAAAACCATTTAAAGGTTAGTTGAATATTAAGCAATATGTTAAGGATAAATCATGTCCGTGGGACCTCAAAGTATTCATTGTGTGTGGAAAGTCAGGATATCACTATGATTTTGTGTAAAACCAGGGAACACAAACGGAAATTTCAAGTTTTGATTGTGCGCGTGTTAGTCTTGGAGCAGTAGATCATACAGTGTTTTTTGACAATTTTTTGTCATTTCAAAAGAATGCAGCTAGCACAATTTGAACTAATAGGTTTAATAATCGAAACTATAACACAGACGCGGTATTGAAAAAACAAGGCCGAGATAGTGCTGAAGAAATTGTTAATCAAGATGGTAATATTGTATTAGTGAAGTGGAAAGATAACTGATTAGTACACCTAGCATCAAACTAGTTAGGAATAGGCCAACCAGTTCAAAAGTTGGAGCGATGGGCAAAAAAAATATAAAATATGTTCAAATTAGTTAATTAGAAATACAATTGACACTTCGTATAATGACTAATTTTATTGATGTTGCGCTATGTGCAAGTTATCTAGAATATAAAAAAAATGCGAACCTAACAAATTGCCTATATAATTATTTTATTTTTGTAACATTTTATTTATGATTTTATTTGCTTTGTCCTGCAAACGTAAGACTGAATTAAATTTTTTTTTTATTAAAAATAAGTTAAAATTTATTTGAAAACTGAAATGTTGTTTTATTTAAAATGAAACTTGAAATAAATAGTACTGAAAATTGTTGTGTCTTAACATCTTGCTTTGTAACTGTTTGGTCGATTTGGCATCATAATTCGCCACTCCATAACTTTCTTGGTAGTTTGAATTCTGTGACTTAAAATTAACTAAAAACACATAAGAACTGCCTTTAAAAATATAAACGAAGGTTCGGGTCTAAAAGGGTTAATAAAAATCGAAATACGAAAATATACTTTATTCAACTAGAAACACATTTATTCTAAAACTTTTGAAGCTCATCATATCTCATAAACCTAATAATACATAAAATAATAAAAAAAAATCAAAAGTTAATTTAACGGAAAGCACATCTAGGACCAGACCATTATTCGGCTAACCAAGAAAACTATAGATTTACAACTTGTTTACTATATATTAGCAGCCCATAACTAAACTAACTATTGAACTATATACGACGACATTCAGACTGACCATTTCTTTCCCCAAAATAAACAATAGATTTCCGAAAGATGTTCCGAACAAAAACAGACGGGATGTATAAATAACCAAACGGATGTTTACACAAAAACAAAAATATTAAACTTTATTCGTACACTGTACACAACAGAATTTATTGTACATACATATAATTAAATATTTCATTGTGGCAATACTTAATATCTGCTTTGTTAAACCAATAATAAAACATTTATTTAAAATTTAATTATATATCGTAGTTATAATTATACCAATTAAAAGATTAAATTGCAAATGTGTATATTGACTGAAGCTATTTGAAATATGATTCTAAATTTTTATGGAGCTTTAAGAAAGTAAAGTTAAATTTTTGCACTATCTGTATAGTTTTCGTCTAACTTTAGATTAATGCATCAATGTGATTCTGGAAAAGATGAAAATATATGGATGTGTACGAGTTACGAGAAAAGTCAATTTAAAATTAAAGTCTAATAAATTATACATACGGTTTGTGTATGTACGCTGCAGTAGCGTAAAAAAAGCTTAAAAATTACTAAATATATCTTCATTGAGTTTTCACACCACCATTTGTTGAAATGAAAACATTTTGTGCAGCTTTTTGTTGTATTTTTCATTTCGTGATTCTTTTTATTATTTAATTTGTATTCATTTTTCTGAGGGTATAGCATTTTTGTATTGTTGCTGATGTGTGCTGAGTTTATACCACGAAAAACATATACGTGGTATTAACACGAAATTAATCTCTTATGGTACCACATACAGTGCTTTTCATTTTATTTTATTTAAATTAAGTTTATGATGCTTTTTGCATAAATAAATTAAATTGAAAAATTGTTTTTGTTTCTTTTATTATTTAAACCGACCAAAATTTTTACAAAATATACGAATTAACTAGCTGTGAATAATGAACGTGTGCGTGTTTCATATTTCAGTAAAATAAAATGTCTTAAAATTAAATTCCCAAAATTATGTATTTCAAGTGTAAGGAATATAATAAGCTATACAAGCTTAAACGTTTCAAAAAATATATTTTAAGAAAATAAACTAATTTATTTTAAACAAAACAATTATGAAACGAATAACTGGGGCTTTGTTTGGTAATTTGTAGACATTTTTGATGTCTACACAAAACAAGCTCTAGACACTTGCTCTAAATATAGCAATTCATAGTTGTATGTTTTCATGTGCGTGTGTGCATTTCTTAAAAATTTGAACAGCAAACTGTTTCATGATGTAATCGAAAATTAAATGGGCAGTGGTACGCTCAAAACCAATATAATAAATGTTTTAGTTATGTTACAATTAATTTTGTATTAGTAACATTGCGTCTGAAACCCTTGAAAAATATTTTTAGTACAAATTTTTGACATTTTACCCCTATTATGATTCACACTCTCAAGCACACGACATAGCAAATACGCCTGCAATAGAATTACCTTCATGAAAAATCTAACGTCATTTCGAATATTTTAAATTAAAATCAATAAAATTTCTTTTTAGGAATTGTTGTCTCCACCAACAGGAGTCGAAATTGAAAATGGCGAGAATACTGCTTTCAACTGGAAAGTGGTTTAAAATAATTCACGACCGCAGCCAATATACTTTTCATCCACCTCTAAGAGTAAGTAGCTTCGCCGACGGTGGTCAACACGTGCAATTCATTCGACAGCAACGGGGGGATACACCGAAGTGGAAGTCAAATTTTAAAATATACCACCACAAATTGTAAATTTGATGATGAAACACGGAAAATAAAAGGCGCCTTTCACCAAATTCTAACAAAAAGAAAATTATTAGCAACGGTTTTTTGAAATTATACACATGACTCTCCAAGAGGGTTAAAAGATAGTTTGATTCGTTCGATTACATCTTCATTTCTCTTGACTTTGAAATCGTTTAGATTTTGGTAGTTTATTTGCTGTATCCTACCAAAGAATATGTCAATTCCTTGTATCCATCCTGCAAGAGTGGACTCTCCCAGCAGTCCCATCTACCTCGCTTCTTTGTGTCGGTGTTAGGTAAACCTTGACTCCCACGGTTTCAGGTTATCAGTAATAATGGGACTTATAAAGCTTTTGTCATTGTGAAATAGCGCAATGATTTAATTAGTGCGTCTCTTACGTGTGAGGTGGGTTTAGATTTGGTGAGAAAAATTTCTCAAATTTTGAGAATTTGTCCACACACGAAATGAACTGCTCATTCTTAATCCCCATCATGTCAACGTGGAGTATTTCTGATGGTTACATCTGGATGGGTGTCTCTGGCATTTACACATGATTTGGGCGTGTAACGAGTGAAAAAATACTTTTCCAAAATCTTAAGCGAATTTTATAACTGGAGCACTGTTCATTAAAATTTTTTAGGTATTTTGATTCGAGTGAGCGTATTCGGATTTAACTTTTCTCGGACGTTAAGCAGAAACAGATTTTTATTGTTTGGCTCTGTTAGCCTAATATAGTGCCTGTAATGTAATTGGTGCAGTTCTTCGTGAACATAAATATCCTGACCTTTTTGAAATATGATTTGATTCTTAAATGCGTTGATTGATGTGTCATAAATTTGTATTAGGTCCGTAGAGTCCTCTTCAGCATTGTTCTATCAGTGGACAAAATGTTTGCTTCCTGCTATAATCTTGATAGGGCGTGAGCAACTTTACTAGTGTAGCCAGATGTGTAAACAATTTCACAATTATATTTTTCCAAGCGCGCCTTCCATCTCTTTAATTTGGAGTTGTTATTTCTGTTGCTGAGAGTGAATGTGAGTGGCTGCTGGTTCATAAGGATTTTAATTTTTTTCGCCCCATATAAGTAAATTCTCAAGTTTTTCATGGCCCAAATTGTCGCTGACATTTCTTTTTTTGTTGACCGCATAATTTTCCTCCGTTTTGTTTAAAGATTTCGCAATATAAGTGATTGGTCTGCTGTTGCCAATAATAACCTTTGATAGTACGGGTCTTATACTGCCGTATCCGAAGCATCGGTAATCAAGTTGAATGGTTAGTTTAAATCAGGAAGTACCAATCTTTCCAATGATGATAGTAGTTCTTTAATCTTTTGAAATGCTCGAATCTGATTTTGGACCATATGTAACGTGCGTTCCATGTACGCATCGCATATACTGCTGTTGCTTCAGTGCCACAGTGTACGTCATGGTGTTGTCCCTGGAATGTCGGCTATGTACGGGTGTACCGATAAATTGTGGTTGCGCCTGCGAGGTTGGCATGTTTTTGGTTTTAGTGTACTCTGGGCGGTTTGTTGTTTGTTGGTCTTGCCGTATTGGTGTATGCATCATACACAGGGCGATAAAAAAACAGAAAACCGTACGATGATTTTGTTTTCTGTAAATGATTGGGGATTTTGTCTGTGTTTGTTTGCATGTAAATACATACTGGATTCTAGTATTGCATTTTTGAACTCAAAGATAATTTTTGTTTTGGTATTCGATCGTATACCTTGGTTGAAAAAGCTAGCAAGTGAAGTGAGTGTTAAGCAGTTAATTGTTAGATATAATATAGCTTGTTGAAATTCGATATACAACAAGAATAAAATAATATAAACGAACTTGTTTTTTTATGGGTAAACGATACCTGAGTTAAAACTTATGTGCCTAAACGTCTATAGTTAGACTATTAAATAAAATACTTTCAGTGAAAAGAAAACGGTTGTGTGAATTCGTAACTTTTAAAACTTAAAACGTGCAATATATTTTGGTCGTAGTGTATTAGTGTATTGCGATTATTCGACCTACAGTTTATTCAGTTTATTACGCGCTAACCAAAATAAATTACCCTATACTTGGTTGTATAGAGGAAATTGCGCGAAAGCTAATATTGCGTAAAAATTAATTGCGTGAAAACTAATATAAATTATAGTGAAGCATTCGGCATTCCTACCTACAGTATCGTGTACCGTTGGTGATTGGGTTGAAAAACAAAAATTTGGTTCGTCGATGCGGGACTAACGGGTGTCAAGCACGGATGAGCTTGAAAATCAATATTGGTTGTGAGGAGTGTGTATAGCGGGGTTGCGGTATCGACTGACGAATTGGCGATTTTGGTGGTGGTGGTCCAACGGAGTTTTGTGCGACGGGTTCTAGTCACATGGTGTAGTGTGATATTGGTAGCGGCGATTTTGCGGTTTTTGGCGCTGAGAGTGCCAGTGTAAACCGGTTGTTCAAGGACGCCGTTGATACTAATATACGGTAATTGGTGAAGGTGTGGCAGCAGCCGCATGGAACAAGGGCAGTGGACTACGGCAGTTAACCACCGGATTGTTTTTGTTAAGTCATAGTTCTTTTCTATATTTTTATATTTTTTTTTCTTACTTTTTTTATTCAATCTTGAATTTCATTTGTCCTTTATTTTGTTTTGAATTTTTCAGTTTCTTTGTAGATGTACTTAATTTCTTTTTATGAATATTCTTATTATAATATCATATAAGGTCGAATTTTTAATCATGGAAAGACTTTCAGTTAATTAAACATTCTTTTTTCTTCTTGCATAGGAATATTTTCCATAGGTAACCGGGGCAGTATCAAGGCCGTTGGAGCGCTTCATCGTCTGAGGATACTCCGTCAAGGTAACCCATTATATAAATCTCAATTATTAATAATTTTTTTTTGTTTGGGTTGGCTCATGAACCAATTGTTAAAATCTAGTGGATGCTAATTAACTTAAAGTTTAAATATATTTTTTTTTGGTTTTACATAAATAATAAGTTTATCCATTTAAATTTGTTTGAATTCTTTAAATTTCTTTAAATATATAATGTTAAAACTTAAATTTTGATAAATAAATGTGCACCCTTAAAGTATGTTGCAAGTTAAATCGTTTCGTAAAAATATTTATTAACAACCATGAGTAACTAAGGAGTGGACCAAATGGAGTGATTTGAAAAAGGGTGAGTTGGATTCGAGTGAGCTGCATTTAAATTATAGGTCTTATGTCATAGTTGTGTTGGATCGACCAGTGCACAACCCCACGACCGATTTTACCTCCACCCTGAGCTAGCGGCGGAAGGCATAACGTGCACTGGTCATTTCTCTTTCAAAATTCTTTATTATTATTATTTTTATTATTATTTTTTTTGCTAACGGCAGTCAATCCCAAAGCCTGTCGTTACACATACTTTGTGGTTTGCCTTAATTTTGGTGTTTCCGCCTCTTGTAAGGTTTGTCACATGTTTCACTATCTTTGCGATTTCATTAGTTCCCTATGATTGTAATCAATAACAATCCTGTATTTTTGCGTATGGGAAGCATCCAGTTTCTTTCTTATTATCCAGATTGGCGAGTTACATGCGGGCTCTTTGAAGGCTGTATGATCCCATCATTCAGAAGTTTGTCAATTTGTTCCACTACCGCGGATAAGAGTAAGGTTTTGCATAGCCCGCTTCATCTATATAGGTGTTTTGATTTCTGCCCTCACGTAGTTTCGATTGGTGTTACGTTATTCACAGGACCAAACAGAGTTTCGTATTTTGAGGGCATTATTTGGATTTTATCTTTTAAATCGGGGGAAAGGTGACTATCTCGGATTTAACACTTCTTGTGAAGATCTTAATATTTGAGTTCAGTGTCAGGAGGTTTATTGCCAAATTTTTAATCCCGGCAGAAAAAAAATTGTATATTTGTGTTAATCTCGATATTTAAAAAAAAATCGTATATTTTTCTGCTGATTTCGATTTGCTCTACCTCCCCCCCTCCCCCCCCCCCCTACCAGCAGATCTACTTTTGAATTTGGTATTGGTGAAAAAAGTGTTTTTGGGCGTTGATGAAATTTTTATTGGCACTCGTATCATCATTTAGTGGTATTGCCGTTCCTCGCTCATTTGATATTTTATGTATGGTATGTTGGAGGGGCACCCGTCATAGAATTTAGTTCTGCTTTTCTTCAGTCTCTTCTTCGACTTCAAGTTCTTCCATGTCTGCATTTTTGCTTAGCAGCTGTGTATATACTGACCTTCTTCTTCCTGTGTCTCTATGTGGTATAAACCCTATGCTGTTTCCTATTGGATTTTGTTTATAAATCCAGATTATTTTTATCAAATTTTTTTTTTGTTTAGCAGCTAACCAAATTCAATAAATCCTAACAAATTGTATTCAATTTTGGATATCGAGGCATTCAATGACTCGATTCTAAAAAGTAGTGGAGTGGTGATAAATGTTTTCCTGCCAAAATTATATTCTACCATTTCTTACCTTTCCACAGCCTGTCTAGTTCTTATGTTCCGTCCATTATTCTTTTTCAGGATTTGGGTGCGGATTGCCCTTGCAGTTTTAATTTAGTGTACAAATTATTAAAAATGTATGGCTTGATCGACGCATCATCATCCATACTTTGCGGATACTATTTGTGGAAATCTAAAGTTGTGCCTTTAAAAATAGCTAATAAAACCAAGACTTGAGCTTAGTGCTTCAATATTGCTAGCTCTATTATATGCTAAAGTTCAAAATGCAACGGAAATTATTTTAACCGTGTCACACTCTCAGATTTATCGTATTGCAGACGTCGTTTCTTGCGGCGTCTCCCTTGCGTTTTAAAATCATTAGAAATTTGGTGGAACGACTCAATTTTTCCTACTTCAGACTGCGTTCAATGGCCAAAAACAGGCGAAACTAGTGGTTGGTTTCGGATAATGAAGATTCTCGAAAGGCTAAAAGATCACTTATTGTCACAATTCAAGATCAGTTTTTGATTAAAAAATATTCCGTCTATTCTATAAATTGCTTCGTATCAATGCAGTTTTCTTTTGTTTTGCAAAAAATGTAAAACTTCCTACATTTCGTTTTATAGCCCTAGTTTCTATAACTGAAATTGACCATGCTTTAATAGCATTTGTGAAATTTATCCATACCCTAATCTAGATATCAAACGTTTGTTATCAAATCGTATACTAAACAAAAATTGATCAACCAAAAAATTAAATACATATTCAGACAAAAATGGTTCGCGTCGTGTTACTAACATAATCAGTGTGCCATTTCGAAGTGGTCCAAGGTCTGTCAATTTCGTCATTTATGGCAAAAACGCGGCCAATTTTGACGGTGCTAAATCACGATTAATTTATTTAAAGTACAAGTTGAGGCTGCTTAATCAACAGCCCAGGTGTCAGACGATCCTTCAGAAAATGTAGCCTTAACGTTCGCTCATTTTTTGATTGATTTCACTGCCTGAACCATCTCTGTTCCCTCTAAATTGCAACCGATTATCAAACTGGCTGCGAATTCAATACAACAAGCAACAGTTTAGGCAAAGGGAGTCAACTTGATGAGCCCTAGCCGGGACACAAATGGCAGACACTGAATGCAAACATTAAAAATTGGTCCTTAGTCTAAACCAAAGAAGATAATGTACCTCATCTTAGGTGGATTATGGAAAGAATAACAGCAACGTATCTTACTTCAAATGTGCTAAAAATGGTGAATCCGAAAGTGAAATTACAAGAATTCAGGCATTACCTTATGAATCTATGAAGATAAGTAATTAGTAAATTATAATGATTAGTACAATACAAAGATTTAATTTTTGTTTTTTCATTTGTGAAATTGACGTTCCAAGGTCCGCATTTTTCTACTATCAATCTATTAGACAAACCAAATTACTGAAAATATTAAGATTCATACTCTCACATTATGCAGGGTGTCCCAGAATCGGACAACCAAACGAAACAGAGTGATAAGGAAGCTCATTTCCAACAAAAATAACCAAGTAAAAATTCTGCAATTAAATTCAAATTTAATTAATTAAAAAGCAAGAGTTCCTTTTTTCCTGCCTTTCCAAAACATAATTTTTTGTAATCTATGTTGTCTTCTGTCAAATAAAATCAATAGTTTTGTAAAGTTTCTTTGTTTCTCTTGAAAAATTTTGTTGATGTTTAAGTGACGCCAGCGGGAAAATAATGTACTACGGAAGGTTGACTCACTATAAAAAAAAAGCGACACTAATGCAAATTTTAATATGGTATCACACAACGGACTAGTCACAACAGAATGTTTTTTATCAATTTTTTGCACAAAATACTCGTAAGTCGTGTTTATTACTTATGTACTTAACAAAATTTGGATTTGTAAATTTCGCTTTGTCAGAAATAATACAAAACGAATAAAATACATTTTTTTATTATTTTTAAGTGTTCGAAGTGTCCACCATTTGCCGAAATACATAATTGGCATCGCCGATTTTTGCTTATAAAATTGCGTATAAAATTTTGCTTAAAACGTCGAAACGCACGTTCGTTACTTTTCATAATATTCGGCGCTTCGATTATACGTTGGCGCATCTCCTTACTTTTTAATAAACCAGCTCTTTATAATAACCAAACAGAAAAAAATCTAAAGCATTTAGATCAGAAGACCGTGGTGGCCATGCAATGGACGCTCCCCTTCCAATCCAGTAGCTTGGATAATTTACGTTGAAGTAAATGTTCTCTCAACGGGGGAAACATGTTCACTCCAAATTGGTGTTGAAACTGACTACGCCGCACTTTTTTTGGATTTACGCATGCCCAATAGTGTTACGAATTGAGTTCGTACCAAGAACACGCACAGTGGTCACCCCGTAGTTATTCCCTTATGTTTCGCAATTCCAATGTACTGCATAGCTTTTATGAATGAAAATTAAAGTCTAATCAAATACAAATTTGATTTTTTTTCGGTAAATATGAACCGGGTTCGCGACTCGATTTTGAGAACGAAAAAAAATTTAAAAAAAATCGTACGATCATTATTACGGTTTGGTTTTGTTTACCTATAAAAGGAAAAATTGGTAAACACGCGGGGAGTCGAGTTTGAAATTCCAAAGAGTTCGCTAGTATAATTTAAATATAAGAAAATATAAAAAATAAGAATTTGTCTAAGTTACGAGTAAGTCGAATATAAAATAAAATTATTGTGGCTACTGTGAAAGCTAACGATAGAAAAAAAAAATCCAAACTAACTTTATTGGATATTGAATACTCGAAAAATTTTGTGTGTAGACTTTTATAAACGGTTCAATAAATTTAATTGGCTGATAATAATATACACTAATAATATAATAATAATAATTTAATCAAATTAACTAACACTAGTAATGTTTAATCATTGAACATAAATAATACTTTATATTCTAACAATTTACATATAACCCTACGATAAATTTTTAAATTAAATAAAAAAATAAAAAATGGTGACAGTGAAAACAAATAAAAACTATATATATATATATATATATATATATCATGCAAGTGGAATGACAAAATTCCGTAAAATTTATAGTGCAGTCTAAATTTCGCCCCATTCATATGTGCGTTTAAATCCATAAAAACAAAACTTTGTTTAAAAGTAAGCAAGTGTTCGGGCGAAAGTGTTTAAGTACCGGTGTAAAGGTGTAAAAAGGACTGTATTATAGTGTCATACTTCTGTGAGAAAAATGTTACTATTAAGTGTGGTGTCCAATAAGTAAATACAGTGAATAATAAAATTATTAGTACACCAGTAAGTAAATACCGTGAATCATGACATCAGTGATCACGAAAAAGAACGTGCACGAACATAAGAAACCATCAGTTTAAACGTTTCGATTGATTTTGTAATCACATCCTCAGTAAAATAATCTTCAAACGTATTAAAGTATTGTCATCATGCCTTCCATCCACCGTACGACATAACGTATGGCACACCGTAAATCACGCAATATGGACGGAAAATTAGGTTAATCAAACGCGTGAAAATATAAAAAAACCGTTAAGTTAAAATTATTATTTTTTTAATTATTATCTTTTAATTTTGTAATCATATTTAGTAATAATTCTTATTTAAAACTAATACACAACAGATTACTTCCAACAGATTTCTAATTGTTTTGTAATTTGATCCCTTTATTTTACGAATATTCTTGCCATTTTTAAGAATATTCCTATGGTTGGAAATAATCTGTCAGGTATTGTCCTTGTTATTTCGTAGACTTAGATTTACATATAATTAATACTAACCTAAACTAACCCATTATACATTTAACATTTTCACATTTGCTTATTTTTTTATATTTTCTTTGTTTTTAAATAAATTCGTATCAAATGAATTGTTCCGGATTTAAAACAGAAAAAAGTCGTTTTTACGTTGATTCATCCTGCATGTTTCTAGAGATTTTGCGAAGTTGGGTTTTTTTCTGAAGTGATTTTCTTTTAAGATGAAGTGAATAAAGTGAAAGTGAGGATGGGATCGTGACAGGATGGGTGAGTTCTAGAGGATAAGGATGGTTGACTGAGCGGGCGCCTACACCTAACAAAATCCCACCCCATCTGCTGAGCCATAGCCGAGCTTAACGAGTCAAACAGTGAAGCCTCTGCCTAGATAACTTTTTTTTCTGATTTCGATCTCGGCATTCTAAGTTCCGAAATAGAATCTTCTATTATTTGTGACCCATGCCCGTCCTTTAGATCGTCTCTCTCTCTCTCTCTGGCACTATACATCCCATCAAGGGATTTGGCCGCCTCAAATGAGGTTTCATAATCATAATTTCATTTCGGATAATGAGTGATTAATTCATTGATCCTAAACCAGCCGTGAAATGTTTTCCTTGTCATCGCCGGGAATCGAACCCGGGACCTCCGGTTGCTGGAGCAATCATGCTGACCACTTTGCCACCGCGGCGGCCCTTTAGATCGTCACAATAGTGGAAATTATGGATATTGAATATCCCCTCTCTTTTAAAACATGTTTTATAACTCAATAAAATGTTGTTGAGAAAAAAACCAATTTTCTGGGGATCGCAGTGTTTTTTTACGAAATCCATGGTCAGCAGATAACAGGGCTTGAACACGTTGCACATGGTAAGGGTGCACCTGATTTCTTTTTAAAATACGATGCTACGTGGACCGTAACACTCTGGGTCATCTATCACCATTACAATTACTCTATCTTCGTCTATATCAAGTTGACCGTCTGTTTCATATCTTCTCGGACTACCAGGCACTTCGACTTCACTGTACATCTGTACATCTAAAATTTAAAGAAAAGTGTATTAGTTGTAAAAAGGAACTTAAGAAGAAATTTATTTTCGAAATCAATATTGCTAAAAATAAATAAACTTTCTTTAGTACATTGTTTTCCCGCTGGCGTCACTTAAACATCAACAAAAAAATTTGAGAAACAAAAAGACTTTACAAAACCATTGTTTTTTATTTGTCGGTAGATGATCGAGATTATAAAAAAAGTGATTTTATTGGAAAGCTACACTCTTCTAGATCTTATTTAAAGAGACAATTAAACAAAAGAACTCTTGTTTTTTAAATTAATGTATTGGTGGGTGCGTATGCGATTTCATTAAAAAACACTAAAAGTGGAATAGCTTTTGCTTATTGGAAATGAGCTCCTCTTTTACCCTGCTTGGTATGATCGTCCAATTCTGGGACACCCTGTATATTGTACATTCTGAGTTGCTTGGTAATAATTTTAATTGTATATGAATCCGCCTTTAGTTAGTCCTCTCAATATGCACTTAACTATTCATATTATATGTTTGTATTTCGCAAAGTTTTGCAACTGTACGTGAAAGATGAAATGTAATTCTTAAAAAGTCTTTTTGTAATAAATTTAACATTACGTATCAAAATTAGAGCTTTCATTTTATATACAATCAAACATGATAGAAATGTAATTCATTGGATGCCTTACTTCGACGAATTCGAAACGTAAATCTTTCAAATTTTTTAAAAATTTGAATTTTTCGAAATTTAGCTTAGACCTCAATGAAAGAGCTTTACCCATATTTCTTTATATGGAAAAAAATCATTATTTTGAACAGATAACTTTTGATTTTGGAACGTCCATAGAACTTCGGTGCATTGATCTTAATAACAAAACGAATTTTCTCATAATTTTTCGAAGTGAACATTTTTTTTAAAGTGCACTTCTTACCTTTTATTAATTATATATCGATATTACAACAGTATATGGTATCATGAACGGACCCTAATTGGTATAAATGTGCGGAAGTCACTATTACAACCTACCCTGACCTAATCGTAGTAACAAAAAATATCCGTACATTAACGATTCAATATTGTGTTTAGTTTGAGCTAGATTAATAAAAACAATTCTCTTTGTGTTAATGTTAGGTTTGAACATGACATGCCACAGCAGGCTTAACAGATGACCTTAATGGGGATCATTCTTTAGACCGGTATACAAAAAATGGCGCATTTGGTTGAAGTTAATGAATCAACGTACGTTGAAAACTTATAAAATTATTAAACTTATAATTTGGTGTTTTTCTAATTATCTTAAAATTGTGATCAGTAAATAAAAGTAAAGACGATAAGCCAAAAAAATTTAAGACGAACAGACAGACAATTAAAAAGGTCTTTAATGTTTCTTTAATTAAGAGTGATCAGATAAACGAATTTCTTTTCGGATAAAGGCTTATCTGACCTATCTGGATTCCGTTGTAATTAAAAAAACATGCCAATGAAGAGTTCTTAGATTATTTCTAAAGCAAATTAAGGAAACTGTTAAAAACTTTTAACTAGAACCAAGCTTGAGATCAAATAGGGCACGCAGTTAAGATTTAATAACTATAACCGGTTCTACTTTTGTTCAGAACAACCTGAAGTTCAGAACTTTAAATTGCTTAGCTTAATCGTAACCGTAATAGATAAGCTACACGAAATTGAATCAAAATAAAACTGATAAATTTTTCGAAATAGCACCTTACTAACTTTTTAGTTAGTAAAGTGGTGGACTAACTTTTTAATGAATTACTGTAACTTTGATTTTTTTAAATAAAACTTTAGCTTGCAAAATGGGCCTTACACGAAACAATTCCACAACCATGCAATGTACATCTGCTTCCGATAATCCCAGCTTTATGTAACTCGTCGACCAATAAGTCCTGAGGCTAACTACAAAAAAACATTTTTTTTTGCAAACTACTACTTTATTCATCGACATAGTTTCCTTCAAGAGAGTGATAGGAAGTAATTCGAATTTAAATTCGTGCAAATTTACCATTGTAGCAAACGACTTGTAACACGTTGTATACTGTCTTGGTGAAAGAACACTTTTTCTTTGGGTTTCGTAGCCGTTTTGCTTCAACTTCTTTCTTCAAACGCACCAATAACACCATGTAATATTCGCTGTTGATGGTCTTTCTTTTCTCAAGATAGTGGACGAATAAAATACCTTGCACATCCCAAAATACGGAGGCCAAAATTATACCGGCCGATATTTGGGATTTTGGTTGCTTCGAATGCCTTTCAACGGCTACTCTCTACTTAGCTGGTTCACACTCCCTTTTGATATCTTTAGGGAGTTAACTATTTCACGCAACTACAGTTTACGGTATTTTAAACCGATTTTCTGCATTTTTTACCTTTTTTGTAACAACGGCCGAATTCGGTAGACCAGAGCGTTTAGTGATTGTTCGGCCATGTTTAAACTCAGCGAACCAACGTTCGATGATTGCTTTTGAAGGAGCAGGTGCCCTATAACACTTATCAAGGATCAAGCCCGTGCCTTGCTTGAGCAGTATTTGTCTCATCAAAAAACAGTGTTCAGCCAACACACGAAATTCATTTTTTCATTGTTTTGAAAATAACAAATTAGCGTTACTAAACAACTTTAGCTTGCAAACTAATGGTTGGATTGTCATAAAATTTTGACAGAAATCGTTTAAAAATTGGTACTTCCTAAAAATCATATGAACTTTCATTATATGCGCCATCTATGTATCAGCATTGGGATATATCGACAGACGGATTATAATTAAAAAATTAGAAAACACGCTCAGCTTAGAATTCTTAAATTTAAGGTTAAAAGAGTAAAGACAGAATATGTGTCGAATTGGGTATGAACGGGTATCATTGAAAAGAATAAAAAATATGCCCATCGTAAAGCTAATGTATGTAAAATTTAATATCGTACACATGCTGTATAAAATAGCGAAAATTTGCCAGTGTAAAATTAGAGATTGCGCTACTCGCCACAAGCAGCAGGACTATCACAAAAGAGAGTTTCTTTAAAAGTTTCAAATAAAACATCCCAGCGGAATAAAATATTAAATGTGATCCTTAAAATTAACTTCCGAAGTAAAGGAACCCGGTATAAGAAAATTTGAAATTTAACAGTATTCCGTCTTTCCGCCATTTCTTAACGAACAATGACAAAATTTTGAGAGTTGAATTGGTTAGCGATTCTTACGTGGGTTTTTAGTTCAGCATGAACAGATCCTAGATTTTTGGACAAAAATCTAGGGTCTATTCATGCTGGACTTAAGTTTGTCACTTCATAACCAATCCTTATGAAATTTGGTTTCTAGATTGATTTTTGATTGAAATATAAATTTTAGATGAAAATGTTGTATCTGTACATTCCAACCACACGATCAACATAAATTTTGAGCTAGAGAAAACTTGACTATTTCTTAATTAATAATTATTGTAAAACTTGGGTGCCGGATAATTCGGACAAAATTTATCAATTAGAATTTGCGCTATAATTGTTTGATTTTCCGCGGCCATATAAGTTCTTTCCAGTTTCTAGCTAATATCTCAAAAACTTCCACTAGTAACCAATACTTTCAGTTATTTTTCTAGTAGCTAAAGTCAAACTGAGACTACAAGGAAAATTTGTTAAAAATTTATTTGTTAGAATTTTCACTATACTTTTTTGATTTTCTGTACAATTTTTTTTGTGATGTTGGCCAGAAACTAGAAAGAACTTATATGGCCGCAGAAATTCAAAAAATTATAACGCAAATTCTAATTGATAAATTTTGACCGAATTATCCTGTATACATGGATTATCCTAACATGCAAATGTTAGGATTATTAATTAGAAACAGCCAAGTTCTCTCTCACAAAATTTATTTTAATCGTGTAGAATGCACAGATACCATATTTTCATCTTAAATTTATATTTCAATCAAAAATCAGTCTAGAAACCAAATTTTATGAGGATTGGTGGTTATAAAATAATCAAGTTTAGCCCAGCATGAACAAATCCTAGAATTTTGTACAAAACATACTTTAAAATCCCTAACCAATTCTACTATCAAAATTTTATCGTAATTCGTTAAGAAATGGCGGAAAGACGGAATATTGTTAAAATTTAAAATTTGTTAGACCGAGTTCGATAAATTAAAATACAAAACAAACGATTTCCAAAAAATCACAGCCTAATTTTATTTTCATCTGATACGAAAGTTACCTCTCGTCTATCAGAGTTTATTTTCTAACATTTTTCGGTAAATTAATTTATGTTTTTGTTTATTTTAATGGACCCAATCATATTTTATACGAAACTTGGCTGCATACCATTTCTCGGGCAGAAGTAAATTTTACGTACATTTTTCACTAAATTCATTTATTTAAAAAAGTCTCTGGTAAATTGATTGAAAAATTTGTTCCTAAACCGATTTTTTCTGTAGTCAACTATTTACCTGCACCAAATTTGCACCTCGTTGATTGGGTCAGTTTGCAAAATTTCAGGACCAAATCAATGCATCGATTGACAATTTACAGAACAGACGTTAAAAAAATTTATTTGGTATTTTAAATTTCGAATATTTCTCAAACAGGGTTAAATTTCTAAATAATTCTCTATGACTGTAGCACGTCGTGGCCGTAGATCCCTCATTTTGATGTTTTATTAACAAAAATTTAGCATCTTACATAAATTGTCTGAAATGACATAGTAATTATATTTTAATATTTTCCCATTTAATAAAGCTTCGTTGGTTTTGTAGTCGATACGTAAAATATTGGAATAAAAATATACTCGTATAGTTAGTTATTGTCGCTAAATTGAAACACAATAAAATGGAACACTATAAATTGCACAAACGCTATCTGATAATTCAGACAACAATGCTACAAATTTTTTATAATTCGTTTTGTAATATAATCACTGAAATAAAAATAAAATAACAACTTTATGTTTTCTGTATATTTATTTTTACACAGAACATCATTTTGTAACTGAATATAAGAAAGAAAAAAAGCTTCTTTTGTGCTTTGTTATAATCTTGATAAAGAAAAAAAAACAGAAAATTGGAGAATAAAATCGTTATAAACGAATATTAGTTTTGTAAAATAACAAACTCTAAACACAAAATAACAACAACTTGTTTTTTTTTGTATCGCGGAGCTTTTTTTGTATTTGTGGAAAAACGACAAAGTTTATATGCTTGTTAGATTGTTAATTTTTTGTGTATTTCTGGGTGTTATAAAAAAGTTGAAATATTGAAATATACAACTTAAAATTACTTTGTTCTGTGTGTTTGTAGGTAGGTACTCGTACCAAACCAACCGAAATTTGAAACGATGTGTGTGGTAGATGTACAGAACTGAATAAAACGAATAAAAAGTTTGAGCTTTTAAAAAATATTTTTTATTTTTATTGCTGAATAAAGCATTTATTCGAGATTTTCAGCGGGTGGTTTTATATTTATTTTTATCAGTCATCATACGAGTACATTTAAAACGAATACGAAAATACATTTATATGCTTGTATGTATGGTATATAGATTTGTTCCAATTTGTTATGTACAAAATGTCTAATAATTTCTTGGTAATGGATCATATAGCTGTCAGGCATAAATATGAAATGCTTTTTGAGATATAAACTTTACAATTAAAAATGCTATAAATTAATGTTTGTTGTTGTTGGTTTTTGTTCGGTTGTTTATCTTCCACTTAAAACGATAAATATAATAATAATCTCATGTGAATTGATTTATCTTATCTTATGAAATAATAAATGGATAGAATATTACAGAGTTTTTGTTTTATTCTTTCTACGAGTATATAAGATAGACAACATCTTTGTGGTTCGACTTATTGTCTATACTTGTAAAAGTGTGGTGTGGGACTGCGGATTATACTTTAATTGTTGATGCTACGACGACAATTAAAATCTTAAATCTCTTGAAATAGTTTAGCATGTAGAGAATACGACTTTTCATATTACATATGTAAAAAAAATTTTGATGACAGATTGTGTCATAACATATTTAGTAAAACATTATAAAACAAATCAGTCCTTTCAGCACGTAACTGAACAATTACTCGTATAGTAAATACAAGGTGCTATAAAAGTATATGTTTTGAATGGGTGTGTAACAAAATCCTGATTTTCAAAATCCCGGTTTGCAAAATTATGGTTTTGTATAAAAAAATCACGATTTTTAGGAAATCCCAGTTTGAATTTATAAATTTGACATGTGGGAAAATGGAGCTATTCAAGTCAAAAATGAATTTGCGATAAAGTTCCAGAAAATTGCTAATATATTTTTTTTTAATTTGCTTTAAGGAATATATCGTAATTTTTTTTACCAAATATTAATAGATTTATGTACTTGATAAAACTTTCCTGCACCAAAATGTATGAAAACCGGGGTTTTGAAAACCGGGATTTCATAGTTCACCCGTTTTGAATACACAAAAAGACAATGTTTTTATATAAATTATTTCATAATCTGAATAAATTGTAGTTTAGCAATTGGGTTTAATTTATTTCAATTTGTGATCAATGAATAATTTTCTTTTTATATTCTTTTTATGCCTTTTATGAATAAATACGCTTCCAGGATAATTTTAAATTATAAATTAACTCGTAAGCGAATAAAATAAAAATATCAAAATAAGCGTAAAATTCAACATAGTCAAATTTTGAAGGTGGATTTACATATCCGACGATTTTTCGGCGAAGATGCTTGCCGCAGGAAGTTCGGCGAACGCTGTATTATCGATGATTTACATATTCGACGAATTTTCGGCGCAGTTTTTTCACACATACATACATAAACAATATTTTGACACATAATTTTTTTTAATTTGTATGTGAATATTTGTTGTTCAAGAACATAAGCCATTTTGAGATTTTTTGTGATTAATGAATTTTTGTTAGAAATAAGTGTTATTATAAGGGAATAATATATTGTTAAAAGACAATATAGCCATACAGCCGAATTTGTGAAGCAAGTGTGAATTTTTATGTGTTAGAAATTAGTAATTATTTAAGTGAATAATACATTGTTAAAGGACATATAAAATGCTTAAATTAACCCGAAAATCCAATTTGAATAGAATTAAAAAATTAAAATTATTATTATTATGGGTGTACCTTAAAAAGTTAGACCGAAAGCCTCCCAGATGTTGGGTAAATAATTTATTAAAATGTAGAGAGCAGCAAGGGCACTATGACAATTTGGTACAAGAGATGCGACTTCACGAATCCCTCCAATTTTTTAATTATCATCGGATGGGTGTGGATCTTTTCGACGAACTGCTACATAAAGTTGAACCAGCCATCGAAAAACTGACACTATCCAGGAAACCAATATCTACTGGGGCACGTTTGTCATTAACATTAAGGTAAAAAGCTGTAAATACGATTTTTGAAACTTACCAGGTGAATAATATTTCTGTTTTATTTAGATATCTCGCAAGTGGTGACTCAATGAAGTCTCTATCTTATAATTATAGAGTATCACCAAGCTCTACTACTCAAATAATTTCAGAAACCTGTCAAGCAATTTGGGACTCTATATTTACATCAGCGTTCGAAAGATTAACCGAGGAAAAATGAAAGATAGTGGCGAACGATTTCTACGAAAAATGGAACTTCCCCAATTGTATTGGAGCGCTTGATGGGAAGCATTGTGTTGTACAGGTTAAATTTTTACCATAATTCTAATTTTAGCTTAACTAATTTAAAGATTTTTCTAGGCTTTTCCGAATAGTGGATCTGCTTGTTTTAACTACAAGGGGTCACACAGTATAATCATAATGGCGCTTTGCGATGCAGATGATAACTTTTTGCTAGTAGACATTGCTTCCGGGCGATTTAGTGACAGTGGAGTATTTAAAAATACTTCTTTTGGGAAGGCGCTATGTGGAGACAGCACAACCCTAAATATTCCAAATGATGAGTATTTACCAGGATCAACTATCAAGGCACCATTCGTAATTTTAGGGGATGAGGCTTTTCCCCTCTTAAAAAATTTGATGAGACCTTTTCCTGGTAGAAATCGATCTGGAGGTTTACCCGTAGACGAATCGACATACAATTACCGGTTATCGCGTGCTAGACGGGTAATTGAGAATAGTTTCGGAGTATTGTCCGCTAAATGGCGGGTTTACCGAAGGCCAATACTAGCGAAAAGAGAAACTGTAGTTCGAATTGTCAAATCCATAATTTGTCTACTCAACTGGATCAAAAATAAAAATTCATTTTATTGCCCGGAGGGATATACAGACAGAGAAGAAGCAATTGGACAAATATCCACTGGAAGATGGAGACAAGAAATCTCAACAGAAGATGGTGGATTAATTCCAGTAGGTCGAGCGGGGGCAAACAATTCCTCGGAAAATGCCATTCATATTAGAAATAATTTTAAAAGGTATTTCGTAGAAGTGGATGTGCTGCCATGGGCAGATAATGCAAGGTATACAGCATAAGTATCATCATTGGTTCCATAAATTTTTTTTTTAAATTGTAAATATTCATTTAAATAAAAAACAAAATATAAATTAATTTGAATTCAATTTTTGTTTAATTACATTATAGTTTAATTGTATAATTACATTATATATTACTGCTCATATGAAGCGTTCAACAATAATTTAGAAATTTCAAACCGGATTCGCCTTTGTTCGTTGGGGGGCCATTTTTTTAATGTATTTGGCCGCGGAAAGGCAAAACAGGTCGACTTCGTCATATTCTTCTACAGGAGTTTGGATCGCGCTTATTATTTTATCAATGTCAGCATCATCTAAAATATTTTAAAAATAAACATGTAAATGGTTGTACATGATTATATAGTTGTATTAAAGTTTACTTACTTTCTGTGTGACGAGCACGCTTAGTCGACCTAGCTGAACTATAACTAGGTCGCTTGTTGGTCCTCGATGTCGACGAGCCAGTACTGCAAGACGTTTCTTCTGTAGATGGTAGAGTATGTGGTAAAGATGGTCGGGGAGGCGTCGATGAATTGGGATTTGGTGTTTCATTGAACACCGTGAAATTATTATTATTTGTTCCATCAGTTGGGGTAAAGCTGTTGAAAAATGATTGGAGAGTGGAATCTTCCGAGGATATGGGTTCTGTTTCAGATGTGAAACAATTATGTATATGTGTATTTCAATTCACTTTTATTAAATTATTTTCCAAAAAAAAATAAATATTATAACTTACTCTTCTGGATCAGCCATAAATGGTATTAAAAATTGCATGCTTTTGATACAAGGCGGCATAAATTGTGATACTGCGGCACTTCCACTCCTGGGTTTTCGTCTGTGGTTAGTAAATTTTTCCCGAAGACGTTTCCACATTTTTTCGCATTCATCAACTGTGAAATATAATTTATAAAAATAGATTTAAATTTACATATTTCAATAAAAAACTGATATTATAATGGGCTTACTCTGAACTCCTAACTCATCTGAAACCTCCTTCCATATTATTCTGCGGTACCCGTTGTTTCTTTATAATTTGTGGGACAAATCGTATAAGACGGGGCGCTTTTCCACAGCGCGAATTAAATTTTCTTCGCGATCCATTTCTATATAAAAAACCGCGATTTATTATTTAAAACTTTAAAAAATTATTAGAAACCGATAAAATAAAATATGAACATAAACACAACCAGAAACACAAGCTACAAAAAATAATTTGAATATGGCGCACAAATGTCAAATCGTAGAAAAAATTAAAAAACATAAGAATTTTTTTTTTATCTATGTGTGCTGTGTCGTCGCGCCGAAAAGATAAATTTTGTTCATATCTTCGCCGTGCCGAAAATTCGGTGAAGAAGTGCTTTCTGATTGGTTGAATGTTTCACGTGATGTTCGGCGCAGAAAAATCGTCGGATATGTAAATCCACCTTGAATCTTGGACTACTAGACTCTTCGGTAAAAATCTGATAAAACCAGTCAGACCCATATAAAAGCCAAACCAACTATGACACAAGAAGCACGATGCACTAGTGGGACCATCATTGTGTAATCCAGCACTATATGATTTTCGGCACAAGTAGTACGATTAATATATAATTTTTTAGCGGGAACCTTATAAATCCAGCACAATGATTTTTCAATAGAAACTTTATAACTCTTGCCGTATCCATATCCTCTATAGAACTAAACTAATTATGGCAAAAGTATCACAATGAATTGTGCAACATTGTGCTCTATATGCTTTTCCAGCCGGAACCATATATTGCCATTCAGAACAATAAAAATCCAGCTGAAACCACATGTCTACAAATAATTTTGGAACTTGCACAATGGTCGCAGTGCAATTTGGATGATAGCGCAACATATAAGGTCTCCTGAACGAGGCCAGCCACAACCATATGAAGTCGGGGTGAGCTATCTGGAGCCGTAAACAATAAAATGGTTCATGATCAATTTAAACTCGAATTATTAAATAAAATTTTAAACTTCTTCATTAATTTAGATGTATGCATTATAACGACGATGTTATTTTCAGTGTCAGTATTCAAAGCATTGCAAGGCTTGCATCATGACGAGTTGCCATTGCTTTCAACAGACATAAATCAACTAAATTTGAAAAATATTAATATTAGTTTGGCTGTTGTATGGTTCTGGCTGGCTTAAACACACTCTGGGTGGAACTATAAGGTTCCGGCTGGAAAAGCATATCACAATTGAGTGTGCTACTTGTACCATAGGTTATTTGACTGTCGAGGGTATGGTTCCGGCTGGAATTATAAGGTTTAACAGAAAAATTGCGCTGGAATTATAAGGTTCCGGCTGCTAGAAAATTATATAGTGCATAATGGTGTATCGTTCTACTCGTGCCATAGCTGGTTTGACTGTTATATGGTTCTGGCTGGCTTTACCAGGTTTTGGCTGAAATTAGAATTTTAGGCTGAAAAATTATATAGCGCTCAATGACGCACAATGCGTCCTGCAACATGTGTCATAGTTGGTTTGGTTCCGGCTCATATCGTTCCAACTGACGTGACGGACAGAATTATTAAGTGTACAAATAGAAACTCGGCTCTGAAGATGATTTTCGCATTAAAACATACTTAAACGCGTTCAAACAGCCCGCCATTTGGTATAAATTTAGCTAAGAAAAAAATGCTGAGTGAATATTTTTATGACTTTGAGTGAATATTCTGTGAGTCAATCAACAGTTAAAAAGTGGTTTACAAGATTTTGTGATAGCAGTTTTAGTCTTGAGGACAATGCAGCTGCAGTAAAACAATTTGGCAGAAAAATCGCATCAAACTCAAAAAGAGCTTGCAGAATAGTTAGGAGCTACTCACCAAGCAATATCACTTCGATTGCCTACAATGCAAAAAATACAAAAGGAAGGAAAATGGGTTCTTTACTCATAAATGGACCAAAAAAACCAAAAGTCGAAGAGTTGGCATCTGCATGAATTTGCTTTCTCGGTACAACAGAAAGAATGTTTTGCACAAAATCATTACGGTTGATGATTAGTGTATTTTGTACGATAACTCTTAATACAGAAAACCATGGGGCCTGGATCAAGGCCAGACATCAACATCAGTTGTAAAAATGGATATTAATGCCAAGAAAATGTTATTGTGTGTGAGGTGGGATTGGAAATGAGTTATTTACTGCTAGCTTCTGGAAACTGCTACAGCTGAATGTTACCAGCCCAACTGACGAAATTAAATGATGCTCTGGAGGAAAAAGAACCTGCTGAATGACAGCGCTCGTCACATATAGCAAAATCAACCAAGGAACTCATCTGCTCCTTAGACTGGGAAGTTGCACACCATGGGGAATATTCTCCAGACTTGGCTTCCTCTGATTACCTTTTATTCAGATCGATGTAATCATATTTGAAAGGCCAGCGGTTCACGAAAGTTGAAGATGCGCAAAAATGGCTCGATGAGTGTTTAAATTCAAAACCACCAAGTTTCAATCACTATATAACTGATAAATGGCAAAAGATCATAACATAGTAATGGTGAATATTTTTCTGTAATTAATCTTTGTAACAATTATATTTTCATAAAGTTGAATTTGACCAAAAAAAGCAGAGGTTCTATTTGTACACCTAAAACTTTTAAGAACTCAGCTGTAATTTGTTATTTTTCATAATTAAAAATACTTTATTTCTTTGCTTGTAAAAATGTTTGCTATCTGTCTTGGGACGCATAATCAAAAATGAACTACGGTTGAAGCCCCAAAAAAATACAAAAGTGCAAGATTTAATACCTACACACAAGGCAGTTCGGTGGCGTTAGTAGCGAGCTTGAGAATTTGGTCTTTTCAGATGAAAAAAATTTTACGTGTTTGGTTAGAGTGCAAATCAAAAGACAATTTAGATCAGCGAATTGCTTTGCAAAAGCAAGCGCCTATGCATTAGTGATGGTTTAGGCTTGCCGTAACTGCCACCAGACCCTCACCACCAGTTTCGGGAAAATCGGTTCAAAAACCCTTTCGGTGGGGCCTGGGTCCCTTTTCTGTAATGTTTACAGCTCGCTCGAGTTTTATAAATATTGCAAGAGCAATCTATTTTGATTGGTTCTTATTTCAGGAAAATTAATTTCCGGGATCATACGCTGGAGGCATGGAAGCTTGCAGCCTTTTTTAAAATTTTATTTGTCTTGGACGATTTTGACAAAATTTAGGTCTGAGAGGGTTTTCGGATGTAAAGAAACGATTACAAGGGGTTCCGATTTCTGAATGATTTATCTACTTCCACTACGTTGCGTCATAAGACCGTGGGGCTTTAGTTTACAGCCTTATCTTCTGTTATAGTTAAGTCGTTTGTCGGTTCAAGCGACCATAAAATTCTATTGTTTGTATGAAAATTTAGCCAGTTGATATGCCAATAAATGACTTGAGTTGAAAGAAAAAATAAAAAATGTTATTTTCAGTTCACTTTTGTTTCATAGTAAACCAGTCACTTGAGGCGACTCGACTAGCAAAATAAGGCTGTTAAAATTTTATAAGGCCTGAACGATTTTGATCAAATTTGGCATTACAGGGTTTTCAAAATCAACGAAATGATTATTAAGAGGATAATAGATTTAGAAGTGGTCCAGATGGGCCATCGTGTAGCCCCATGTTGCCAACTGTTTTATCGTGTTGGGCTATGTTGCATAATGTTCCACCATGTTGCACGGCGTTCCATTATGTTGTTTGATGTTGCATCGAGATAAGTCATCACCATTGCATCATGTTGCATCATGTTGCGTGATGTTGAACCATATTGCAGGATTTTGGACAATTGCTTCATGCTATGTCTTGTATTTTCGTTAATTATATATCTGGAGTTATGTTTCACCATATTGTGAAATATTGCACCATGTTATGTTGGTTGTATGCCGGTGACATTAGATGGTTGTACTAATCGTGTTATTTTGAAAATACCAGGAATGGAATCCGATGAGTCCTAATTTTGAAAACATTCATTTAAAGGCTGTTCGGGGTGCGATGGGTTTTCGAGTGGCAGGTGTCAACTGTATTGACTTCTGAATTCAGGAAAATTTGTTTAATGGCTGCTCAAATGGTCATGTTGTACAAAGTTACATCATGTTGACTTGTTTTTGTAGCTTACACGAAATTTAAGGAATCTCTTTCGATGGGTGCTCATTTCGGGAAATTCGTTTAGGGGGTCCATGGGTGAGGCTCGGGACTCTTTAAGTTTTATTTTGCATCGGGCGATTTAGATAAAAATTATGTTGATAAAGGATTCCTAATGCCATTATTAGATAGATTGCGGTTAGTCCTAATTTTGGGTAAATTCATTTAGGGTTTTTATAGAAATTGAACTGTTTTTATAAAAATGGGTCAAAATGATTTTCGAGTGTTGTTAGAATCGATTATTCGGAAATTTGTTTAGGGAGTTCTCAAATGGGATCCGGATCCCTATTTAACAAAAAAGTGGCTGGTTAAATATGTTAACTCTCAACCGTAGGGGATGATGGAGATTACTGGATGAAAATGAGAAATAACCAATTTGAGTGAAAAAACCACGAGTCCTTTGAATTGAATAAAACTAAGCCGTTGCCTAATCAAGTTTAGCGTAATTATTGCTTTCTTCTCGTGATTTATGTAGATTTACTATTCGCTTTAGCGCCGAAGTCCGCAAAAGTTGGGTTTCGAGGTTGTGTCCTTTTATCTGTATCCCCTCTATAACTCAGATGGATTGACTGATTTAAATGAAACCTCCTACTTCAGATTTTTTCATAAATTCGAAGGTCTCAGCAAAATTTGGCACATACCAGTCCACAAGAAATTTCATAGGAGCTCTTCCATTTTTGTCGCCTTTTGCAAACATTTTAATATATGAGAAAAAATTGATTAAAATTATTAAACAATGGTCTAAATCATTATTCAAAAATTTGTAATTTATCGGAAATAACGATTTTTGATAAAAAAAAACTTTTTAATTTGTTGCAAATAGTTTTTGTACTATAGAATTTACGAAAAAACTTTTAAAGTTAGAGAGATAACAAATTAAATTTGTAACAAAATTTGTTCATGTCATTTTTGTAAAATTTAATCGAAATGACGAGTTTGGTTAAAACATTCATTTTTTACCAAAATTCGGTTAAATTTCGTTTATTTTTTAGAAAAATTAGGCGAATAATTATGTTTTGGCCAACATCCGAATTTGTTTTACGATAAATGTACATACATACATAGATCTTGAATACACCACACTTAATTTTTTAATCAAAGAATTGAACTGGCTTTTAAATTCAGACATCAAAAAATTCATTCAAAAGAATTTCATTTGTCACAAAACAGATGAACAAGAATTTATAATATTCACGAAAAAATCAAAATCGAAATATTGTGAATTTTTTTTTCTTCACGACTTTATGATTTCTGTTTTCTCATGAATAACTAAACACAAGAATTTTGTTTTTCGTAAATGAATGTTTTAAAAAATGATGAATATTATCTATTCAGTTAACGGATGAAAATATGAAAAAAGAGTAAACTAATTCACAAACGTTTTAAAATATCAAACTCATGAATTATAAAATTCTTTCCGGAACCATTTTCATATTTTGTGAGAAACAACCTTTTTACAAATTTTAATTTTGCGATTTTTATCAAAGTGACACAGTTTATCAAAGAACTAAATTTTCGATGAACAATTTGATATAGAAAATTTCGATATTTTAATATTAGTCAATGATAAATTTATATCTATGTAAATACCTGGAGGAATTTAGTTTACATGATGGTTAGGTTTGGGATGCCAATACGTAACGGGATGCTAATCCGCTAGAGGGGCTTGACAAAGTGTTGACAAAATTTTGCTCCTAGAAGAAGCAAACGATTATTGGGAAATAATTTTCAAGTTGTTTAATATAGAGCGATCACGTTTTTGCTTGGGATTTAATTTACGTCCAAGTGCTTCTTTTATTATTCTCTCTATTTGGAGAACTAAGATGCTTTATAGTCAAAAATGAATTATGAAAAAAACCCTTGCAATATTAATACTCCTTAATACTCCAACCTTACCAATTTCTGGTCAGGCTGGATGCCTTAACCCTGCACAAAGGGCACGGATAAATTTATAGTATTCTTATCAACAACGACCTCAAAAACTATTCACGGGAACATGGAATATGATGCCTTCTAAGACCTTGAGATATCCAATCCCATCATAATCGGTTAAGAATTGGTACAGTTCCGTTCCAGGTTGCCTAGTTCCAGAATCCCATTTCCATCCAGCATTCCAATCCCATCATAATAATGTGAGAAATGAACGAGTTCTGTCCTAGGTGCCATATTCCAGAACAATTACAAAACCTATAGAAGATTAAATTTAAAAACTTTCGGATTTAACGAACAATCGGATTTAACGGACTCCTAAGTTAGTCCGTTAAAATGAAGTTTTACTGTAATTGTTTGGAAATAATGTATGGGAGATTTGTAGCGAATATAATAGAATTTAAAATTTAAATCGCACGCTAGAAACAAGACATTTTTGCCATTTTCAAAGAAAAATTGAATTTAACCACTTGGACGTAAAATGAAGCAAAAGCGATTACCAATTGAACGAAAACATGTTTGTTCCTTTAAATATTTTGAGGGTTATACTTTAGTAGTTGTGTGCCTATTTCTTCTGAACAAAATCTTGATCCGCACTCAGTAATTCGGAGCGTATCATAAATTTCCCTTTTAAAGCCGCCTGACTTGTTCCTCAGAGCCAACCAAGGAATTACCGCTTTGGAATTAGCATCTCAAATGAGATCACCCTATCTATTATGAATAAATATGTTACTATAATAATGTTTAATTAGGTTTTTATTGATTACAAAAATGTACAGGGAGGGAGTTGTTATTTTAGTATAAAATAAAATAAATTCAGCGATCCTGATAAAAATCTAACATTTAATAAAAATTCTAACTAAAACAAATTTTATTTAATAAAAACTTTAATCATTAAATAAAATAATTGAATTAAATATATCAGATTTGAAAAAATATAAAACCGAAAAATATTAATTATTAAAACTTCATTTCCTTAACACTCTCTATTTGTTTTTAATCAAATACAATTTTAATTAACATTATACACTAAAAGAAAAACTACATACATACCGGACTATACACAAAATTTATCTATCTCGTCCTAATGAAACAAAAAAAAAATACAAAATAGAAAATTATTCACCAAAAATCAAAATCGTCAATTTCGTGAATAAAACATCTTCATCACATTCACTCTTTCATTTTTCTCCGAACGTTTGTTCGTCATGAATTATCATTTTATTTATTTGTGTAGAGAATGAATATTTTTTTCGAATGAAAAAAATACTTTGTTGTAGAAGAATATTCATGTGCATAAAAAATAGAAAAAATTATTTTCGAGAATATTTCTGATTCTCCATGTTTGTTTGAATTTTTTAATTCGTGAATTTTTTTGCACATTCATAAATGAAGATTCTTTGATGTCTGCTTTTAATGGCACTAATGTTTATACTTAATGGAACAAAAGCTTTCCAGTCCAATCAAATTTGGCGAAGCTTATTTAAAATTTTTATTATATATGAACTGAAAACGCGTCAATATCAATTAAGCATTACAAAAATAATTTTTATTTTAATTTCAATTTTATAAAAAGGCCAATTAATCACAAATATAAAAAATCCTTTGCCACAAATTTACTGCAACAGCGGATATGCGATGCACACAGATTAGACTCACAAATGGAATTTTAATTATATTTAATTTGTCACTGTCACAGAATCCATATACAAACGAGTAAGTTAAATTTAATTGAAATAAATAATATAAATTTTTTCATGCATCGTAATTTTATTGTAAATTCAATTTAAATAAAAAAAAAAATTTAAAATTATAAAACTTTTCGTTATTTTTATAAATATTTAATTATAAAAATATTTTTTACTAATATTAAAAATATAATAGTAGCGTATGCTGTTGCGTTTCACATATTCGATTGATGAGATGAGTTTGCAGAATATTTAAAATCAATCAAAATAAAATTTCAATTTAAAAAAATGATTGATTTTTTTTTTCTACGTATTTTTAACGATTCGGTCCTGTGAATTTTTGTTATTATTTCGTTGTTACTAACTTGATGTATGATTTTTATAAGCGAACGTTTATAAATTACAGTAATATGTACAAAAAATGAAATTTTGCTTACTTTTTAACAATTTTTAATTAATTACGCTTAAAGTCAGAATTTTATGTAATATGCGTTATATGGTCGTAGTAGCTTTACATGCGGGAACCGTTCCAATTCAAATTAAATTTCATTTGACTCGTCAATTATGTCATCTTTGTTCTCAATATAACATCATACATAAGCTTTTTCCATAGATTAGGAGATCCCAGTGATTTTTGACCAAAATTGAACGACCGGAGGTGGAAGCTTCCATAGGAGCTTTCTCATAGGAGCTTTCTTGTTTTTTGCAAATAGTTTGAAAATTAAATAATATATACGAAAAATTTCAAACAAAATTTGTTTAGATCATTTTTTAAATATACCGGAAGTGACGAGTTTTGAACGTTACTCCACCAAAATTTGGCATCTTTACAGTCCAGGCGGATTGAGCATTCGGAATAAAATTTACTAAAATGTTTCCATTAATTGCGAGATACATTCGAAATTTAGTGGTAATCTGTTTACCGGATGTAGTAGCTTTAATGAGATAGGTTTTACAATAATATTGAAAAGCTTAGCATTTACAAAAAACACAAAGAAATGAAGATTAAATTTTCTACATACACGAGAGAGTATTTTTCAATCAGACAAGACAGTTTTACCAAAAGTCATGTAAGTTTAATTTTTCGCTTTAGAATTCAAGTATGGTGTATTTCAGATGTTGGAAAAAGAATGTTGGGTATTGGCCTTAACATGTTCATCCTCCATTTAATTTTTAGATGTTCAATAAATCAGATACGTTATTTGATAAATAAAATACCTAAAATACCTAAATACAAAGGTTGCGGTTTAGTAATGAAATATAATGTCTTGTAAGTAAACTTGTGCTGTTGCACGCCATGCTAGCGGCTCAATTTCTTGACTACAATTAGTAATATTCACCTTTAGGCCATTAACTTTTGTGGATCACAGTCATAAACTTTTATCAAAAGATGTGATAGATATGCACAATGATATGTGGTAATACATTGCAATATTCAAGCGGCCAATTAACGTTCCTTGTTTTGCTGCTCGACACAAGGTTATTATACATGGGTCTCCAAAATTTTAGTAATTTTCATTTCTCTTCAATGGCGGTCGTTAGGATAACTTTGCGCTTTTGTAGTGCACTGTACTAATCATGTGCTTCGCATTGTTTATAGAGGTGGGATTATAATGGATAATGCAAAAATACACAAATTCGTTTAATTCATTAATGAACGAGGCACACTTTCTTACATGTTTAAAGTTTGCGTTTTTAAAAATGAAGACCGCCGTTAGGTCTGTGTTACCCGAACAACTGGAACGTCCTAAACATAAAATATATTATTGATGCCGCTGTCAAACCATCACTTCGGTTGATTTAAATGGTTACTACAATTTAATTCGCACAAATGGTTCATCAGATATTAGCTGTGTTCCAATGGAAACAATTTGCTACTCACAAGTACTTGTGAGTAGATAACCAAAGGAACGGGCAAAATTATGACAGCAACATATTTTGTTGTACAAAATCAAATTTGTTTGAATATTTTCAGACAATTTGGTAACACATAATGTCAAAAATTGGACATACCATGAAGGCAAAGCCTTAATCTGTGCGTACGGTGGCAGGAAAGAGGAGTATTGAGGTTCTAATAGTGAAAATGTAAATAAAATTAATTTATATATATTTATTATAAAAATCCACCCGCTTTAATAGTCGAATCAATTCCACCAGTTTAATAATTTTAAATATATATATTAGGATATTTATAATTGGATCAATTTAATAATTATAATTAGTAGCTAATTGTAATTTTACAAATTGCAATTAGCAATTTGATAAGTAATTTTCCACAAAAATCCCTTATTGTCAATCAATCGAATATAAACAAACAAAAAATTGTAATAAATCTGACATTTCAAAATAATCAAACCATCACAAAGCCATCTGTTAGATTTTTTGAGACTAATATACCTACCGTCAAATTTATGCGTAACTACTTTCAACATCTACACCACCATTTGAGCATGGGTAGCTGCGAGTAGTTACAAGTACTTGTGAGTAGTTTGCTTTCTCCATTGGAACACAGCTATTGATTTCCACCAGTTTAAGTAATTGGACAGTTTATTGTAGTATTTTTTGTACTGTTATAATTTATATATAATAAAAAACAAAAATTTGATGAATTTTAAAATTATATTTGAAAGTTATAAAGTGGTAATTGAAATATATGAAATTGAGTTAAAAAATAAAAATTGAAAAATATAATTATAAAATTAATTTGCATGTAACCAGTTAGGAAAAATATAAACCCAAAAGTGTAATCTTTTAAATTAAAAATGTAATTCTCAACTAGAAAAATATAGTTGTAAAGTCGAAAAGTATGAAATGTCATCCGGTGCATATCTACGTATTTTTTTTGTTTTAGTCCATGCCATCTGTTTTGAGTCCGAAGCGTTCCTGCTCTTTCGCGGTTTA
The DNA here is from genome assembly GCA_947310385.1 of Nephrotoma appendiculata. Taxonomy (NCBI): domain Eukaryota; kingdom Metazoa; phylum Arthropoda; class Insecta; order Diptera; family Tipulidae; genus Nephrotoma; species Nephrotoma appendiculata. The sequence continues at coordinate 29,237,113 of OX371224.1, read as the reverse complement.
TTTATCCGTCTTTCTTTACGCATCATCTACCAAATCAAAGACGTCCGGCTATTGGTCCGATTTTTATTACCATCTGCACATTGCATAGCTCCGACCGGGGGTCATAGATGTGCACTCCGACCGGGAGTCATAGATGTATTCCATTTCATCACAGATCGTAATCTGTAGATGAAAATTGCCTTTTGCATCCTGCTTCTATCGGAATTCGAACCCAGTACCTTCCGATCCAAACGACAAAGGTTTAACCACTGCGCCGTTTGGTCGGTTTCTACGTATTTAATACCAACCAACAAAATCAAAGTATCGCATTCTTCAATACCAGTATTAAATATAGGGAGTACAATTTAATTCAGTCCGTTTCTTTAATTTTCAAAATGCATTTATTTTAAATTAAAAAAAGGAACAGATTATTGTTCATCGCTGCTTACGACTTTATCCTACATCTCAGGCACATTTCGAATCTCCTCTCGGAAAACCATTTCGTATTTTGAGACGATCCAAGTTTGAAGCCAATTTTCAGTTTATTTGAAAGAAGTGAACCGGTGATCCGTCAAATCGTGTTGCATCCATCGGAACAACCTGTAATCAGAAAAAGCAATGTCAGAAGAATACGGCGGGTGTGGTAAAATATCTCACTTTAGCGTTTCCAAATATTATCTTATGACTTTTGCACTTTATCATGCCTTTCCTCATATTCCTGCCGATTTTCTTGTAATGCACGGCTCTAACGAATTAATTGTAGTCTGTACAACTCGCCCGTAATTGAATCATCAGGTTGTAATACACGCCTATTTGGTCCCAATAGATACACAGCATCTTACCACGAATGAATTCACCTTTGGTGTTGATGTTGAGATCGATGACAACGATTAGCTGGGCAAAGCGTAGTAATTTTGCTCTTGGAGTTATCGTAGAAGACCCACTTCTCATCACCAGTCACTATCCGAAGTGAAACCCCTTTTCTTGTTTCAAGGCGTCTGTTGGTTTCAATTTATAAGAGACCCAATTGCCTTGCTTTTTAATCATGCTCATAGGTTTCAATCATAGGGAAACTACTTGTTGAGTCACCCCCGTATACCGGCAAGTTCCTCTTGCGTTTGAGTTGGATCTTCAACGAGCAATGCCTCCATTTCATCTGTCATCTGTCCCAAGCGAGGTTTATCTTCAACACAGATATCATCATTGTTGCAGGCACAAAACCATTCTCTATATCATTTATCGGTTGGAGTATTGTAACCGTAAATTTTACAAGCATTCGATTTGCTTCACTGCACTTTTTTCCAATTAAAACAAAACATTAACACTTCCCGCAAATGCTGTTTAGTTATCAGAAAATCCGACATACTCAACACCGTGCGTAAAAAAACACGGTTTGTATGAAACTCACAGCAATACAAACTGAATCTTAATGGCAGATGTCTAGTCTGTCTGAAACAATGGAAATCAGCTGTCACTATAAAAAATGTATTTTAAGGCATAATAGCTGTGTTGCTTTCAAAAGATTACAACAACACTCGCATTGAATTCAAGCCGATTGTTTTAGAATGTTAAGAAAAAAAATTTTAGGATTAGGCGAAATAAAATCATTTTATGGTTATGGTGTTTACCGCAAGGCGTTAGTTTTTCTATTTTCCTAAAAAAAAATATATTGAATAATAATTTAGCATTTGTTATTTGATAGAAAAATACCGAATTTAATTTATTCTATTTCTTAAAATAAAAAAAAAATAAAATAAATATTAAGACCAAGACAAAAAAATTAAAACGCATTAAAAAATTAAATCCAAAAGTTGTTGCTTTCACATTTCTTAGCTAAGCTAAGCGGATTTGCGAAAGCAACACTACTAATAGTTCTGAACTCTGATTGGTTAAGTCACACTACCTCGTAATGCAAAAAACATAATTCTTTTATAGATAATACATGTAATATTTTGCCTTAAGGCGCTGTTTGAACCGTCACCACCTCTTTTAACGTATTTGTCACAATTAACAGATAGATAAAATAATGCTGGTTTTGTTTTATATATTATTAGTTTTAATATAATTATACATTTTGTTTGAAAACGACACTTTATTGTTGTAATTATGTGTGTGATGGTTTTGTTTGTTGTTAGATGTCACTTTTGAGGTTAAGAAAATTTAATTTGTACAAAAATTAGAATTGTTCAATTTAAAATTTTTGTCTTTAAGGCAATTCAAGATGGACAAATTTTAACCAATCAGCGCGTAGAATTTTTGTGCCTTAAAGGCAAAATCGGTACATTATTTATTTTGAGTGTATAAAAAGTTATACACTCAAAATTATAGGTTATAATTAAAAAAAACTATCTTTCATCAATATCTCCCAAACTACTGAGTTTCAAGATCATCACTAAAAGTTCCCCTTCACACTAAACAATTTGTATTACGAGTAATTTTCTGCTCTTTTGTACTGAGTCAGGGGACTGGCATTTTTAATAAATTAAATAAAAAAAGTAGAGCGATGTCCGTTAAAGTAATGTTATTCACAATGGTGTTATTTGTTATTTTTGACTTTGAGCGAGCAGTGCGTTGTCAAAAATTCACTGTGTTTTTAATGGGTCATAACACGATTTAATTTGTTTTTTTCTTTATTTTTCATTTTTTTAAAAATAAATTTCATTGTAATTCAATATGTGGTGCCATCTACCTTTAGGCTTTAATAAACCTATGTAATAAATAGACATCGATAAAATAATTGGAGCGAGACCAATGTGCACGTTGTGCGTGTGTGCGAGCGATGAGATATGTTTTCTCGTTCGTATCAATAAAATTGATGCATGCTGGGACAGAGAGAAAAAAGGTGCTTTTAGAACTTTTTAGTTTAGTTTTTGATTTTGTGATAAGTCGGGTGCGACTTTAATAATAATATAGTTGTTTTTTATTATAAAAAAAGTTAAGCGTCTAGATTCTGGTCGAATACCTAATTGGGCCGTGTTTTAATATTAAAATTAAGTAAAAAGATATTTCTTTTGGTAGGTGTTTACAAACTTATGGATAATTGTTAAAATTAAAAATTGTAGGTACTTGAATAAACAAAATTTTTTTATTATTAAAAGAAAATTAAAAGTTTCAGTACAGGTGTTGTGAATTAAAATTTTGTTGTGTTTCCCAACACAAAAAAAAACTATGGTAATTTATGTAATTATCCCATCGGGATTATTTTGGGGTGAACCGGCGGTGGGGCCACAACGGTACAATACAGGGTGGTCAGTAAAGACCATCCAAATTTATTTCGCCCAGCCGAAAAATATTTTCGGGTTTTGGCGAGCCCGCGCCCTACGAGTTTTCTGGTGGCCAATTGAGGCCACTTGGCTTTGTTTACTGTCAAGAACGTCCAACAGAGACTCTGCGTTGGATTTTACGGTTCTTGGCGAATCAAAGTGCGACGTACAGGTGGCAAGCTGGCCATTTATTTTATTGGTATCGGGGAGAGGCCCCGTAACGGGGGCCAGGCAGGCCAGTTGAGGCCATCCAAATTTATTTACACGGTGTAAAAGTAACGCCTTACGAGTTTTCGGGTGGCTAGTTGAGGCCATTTGGCTTTGTTTACTGTCGTTCAACTGAGGGACGATCAACTGAGACTCTGCATTGGAACAAGTAAGCGGCCAGATGAATTTTTTTTACGATCAAAGGCGGTGAGACGCAATCACCCTACACCGTGACCTTGCTGAAGGTCATGATAAGATTTTTGTTTTAATTCTTTTTATTTTTTCAATTAATTTTTTTATTTAAATATTTTAATTATTTCGTATTTGTTTTGTTAACTTTATTTCGATTCAAATACTTTCTTTATTGTAATCGAGCACCATATAATAGGTGGTCGTGCATGCGGCCGGGGATGTATATTGGTTCTCGCTTCAAATTTTGTTCGGCAGCATTATTTTTCTTTCTGATTTCATATTTTTCGCTCCGTCATTTTTTATTTGCAGTCGTTATTTTTTTCGATATTTCGCTTCGTTTCTTTTTTAGAGGAGTGGCGAGTCCAGCGTATTGTAACGCGCGTTCCAGTTACGGATCGCGTATACCAAAACTTTAGTGACACGGTGTACCATTTTTATTTATACAGTGCAACCTCTTTTATCCGAAACGACTGGGGCAAACAATTCCGGATAAAAGATTTTTCCGGATAAAAGATTTTTTTTAATAGTTTCATAGTAAAACATCATATTTTTATATTTTTTGAACTTCAGTGTCATTTATTAAGATTTTTAATTTATTTTAGTTAATTACTTAGTAAAAAAAATTATTTCATTTTTGAAAAATAAGGTAAATAAAAGAGATTCCGGATAAAAGATGTGTCTATGTACCATTTTAAATATTGTTACGCCTGCGGCGTAGGCATATGTTTGTGTATAGTATTTCTCTAGGCGCTTTGATTAGTATGAATATGACTTGCAGTTTGGGATACGCACCATATTACGTATACGTAAGCAAGAATCGTACGATTACTCTTATGGATTAGCGGATTTTCTTTTGTGTTCGTACGGCATAGACCGACCGGAACTTTCGGTGTTGTTGATTGCATTTTTAGAGAACGTAAAAATAATTTGAATGTTAAGATTCGCATTATTAAATAAGTATCGTTTGAGGCATGAACTGCATGGCAGGCAAGTATATCTGGTGTGGTGTCCAAATAAAAATTATTGAAGTTATAAATTTATTGAGTAGTACTTTAAAAGGTGGACGTGTTAAAATTTCCTCACAGATATTGCACTGAGGATAACTGCACTGTTGAGTGATAGTTTTTATTGCGAATGAGTGACAATAGATAAAGGTCGTTAAGCTGAATGTATTGGTAGATTTACCTATAGACAATTGTTAATATAAAAGAAAATTCAACCCAGTTTTAATCCCACTTGTTATATCTGACGCGAGCTTTTACATACATGTTTAAGCGTAGGTTTTTATAGCAAAAGAACTAAAAATATAAATATTTTTCATTGATCTTAACGAAATACATTCGTGGGAGAATCGCGGGAGGTGACTTAGGGTGAAGAGGTGCCTGATCTGTTGAAGAGACGTCTTTACCCTCTAATGCTAGTTCGTTGTGGCTGAACATCGGCCTCTCGACGTTTCTCAAATTTTGTTCGTCAAATTCTGGTCGACTTAAGTTTAATTCGGTTTTTTTATTTTTGCTTTGATTTTTTTGATTTTCTGTTCCACGGTGTTGGCCAGGACCACGCAAACCATTAATATTATGAGATCTCGCCTTCAAAACATCACCGTGAGGAAGGCCTTTGCGTGCTTAGTTGAAAACTGCTGGTTCGGCGCGAGTAATCCGTAACAACCTGTTTAACAGGTAACACTCTGCGTTTTGTGTATTTTGGTGTGAACAGAAATGAATTTCGTGTATTCATCAATTTTTACTCAGAAATAAATGTTGGTGTATACAAAGTATAACCTGAAAATTTGTGGTGAAACTTCATTATTCATGAAACTTTTGCAATTAAATTATTATAAATAATAAATAAAATAATGTCAACTGATGGTTTTAATTGCCCAAGCTCATATGACACGTAGGAGTATGAATTACATTAATTTTTCTTTAGTTTTGTGTAGTTTTCGTTTTCTTAATACTTTTCATCAGCATATGAGTCCACTTAAAAACTGAAATATATAACGTACGTATTATATATTTCAGCTTTTAAGTGGACTCATATCCCTTTTTCTACCAAAAAAAGAATTTTGATTCAACTTAAGTCCAAACCACACAAATCTGTGAATAAAATAACAAAGTATGTAGTGGCGTTTTTGATAACAAAATTTTGCTTGATTTGAAGTACATCCAACACAATTGTGTGTATAGTTAGAGTGTTTTCGGATGAAAATAACTAAAAGAGTGTACAAATGTGTAAGTTGGTTCAAAACACATACAAAAATAGATTTTTGACATGATTATTTTACCAAATCCACACAATTGTGTGAGCAGGTAGGCATCGAATTGATATTTCAGCTTTTAAGTGGTAGGTGACAGCAGGGGTAAAAAAAGTCACAGAAAATCTCAGAGAAATTAAATGAAGATCGGCAGTCCAACCTCACATGGAACAAGGTCGACACGACAATAGCTCAAAAGATATGATGCGCCAAATCACCTGAAACCAAAGCTCTTGCTACATTTTTGGATACTAATATTCTTCTCCAGACGCCAGATGTAAACTCTAACATGACAAAAATAGGGGAAAAGGCAACGACCTCGCATTAAAAACGAGAGAAAACTCTTGACAAAAATACTGAAAAGTACACCAACAAATTAAATTAGATTTAATGGAGCGAATCCCATCAGAGGCTAGATGGAAATCGAATTTTCATCATCGATTACAATCGGTGATGTAAATAAACACATCTAAGACCCTCTGATGGAGTGCGGAACTCAGTGCCGACCCACCGTCCATGCCAATGTACAGGTTGACATGGAGCTTGCAATGTGCAGGTGGTATATACTGTAGTTGTGTGAGTGGGTGAATAGGTGAATGGGTTAATGATGTGGCGTAAATCCGTGGTATCACAATGGGCCAAAAATGGCCTAAGTGTCAACCCCTGAAACAACTGAAACCTAATGGAGCGTTACATTGTTTCTATTGAAAAAAATGCTTATAATAGCATGGCCAATAGACACGGAAGTAACGAATACCTTACCACAGCCAGTTCCGAGTACTTTACTTATTACATTAAATACATAATCGCATCGTCTACTAGATTCTAGATCAATTTCACCATAAAATGTATAATGTAATTGTGGAGAATGCAAGATGTTCCGAGGTAAAGTGGTGCTAAGACTGAGTTCATGCTATAGGTATACTTTCGATCATAATTCTTCACTTTATAATTCTACACTTTGAATAAATATTATTGCATGCATCTTCTCGATCATTTAAGTTGCCAAGGTTTTTAAACCGAGGTAGCAGCCACATTTTTAAACCATATGCCGAGTCATCTAGGAAATGTGCATCACCTGTGTTATTTATTACGTGTAGTAATTCGTTTGGGAAAATGATTTCGATAAAACACGCGAGCCCTGAATCGATCCATGTTCACCTGCAGATACACCGGATAACTTTGCTTGCTGAATGGTGAAATAAAAAATAGCCCCAATAGTTGCTCTTCCAGTTGCAAACCAATGAAATGCTTGTTATTGGCACAGTGTGACTACCACAACCGAATGCCTTTAATGACCAAAATGAAAACAAAACCACAGTAATTTCTTTATTCCGCAACTCCAACACGACTAGAAATCCCTTTTATGGTTCTAGTCTGGTTATAATAGTCCCTAATATTTCTTTTCTTTCATTTTGGCGGTATTCCAATTTTTATTTTATGTAGTATTATTAATAAAACTTAAAGAAATAAAAAATAACCAAAAAAATAACAGAAATTTATAAATTTTCGTTTCTATACAACACAAAGAACTTAAGATGATAAAAATATATAACAAAAAAAACCGTTTCTTGTGTTTTGGAATCATCCAGAGAAGCAAAAAATATACAAGAAACGAAACGAAACGTAAAAAAAAGTTCAAAGATTAAAGATAAATAACTTTAATGAAAAGAAGAAGAAAATTTTTATTTGTGATATGAAAATCAAATATTTAAGTGATGCTGAAGTTTACAGTTGTTAGCTAGCTACGAATATGTATTATATAATACATGTTTGTGCTTCTTTTCTAATCTATGGATTTTTTATAATCCGGTGTTAGTTTTATGGTATTTTCTTCTAGATTTTTTTTTTGTGCTCGGTTGTACAAAAATGGCAAGAAAATATTTTCCTTTCAGAAGACTTAGGAGCTGAATCATACCTTTCGATATATCCTTTTATAAATATAATGTGTGTGTGTGTGTAAAGAACGAGTATTATTTAAATGGTTTTTAGCAGGATGTATAACACAAATAGTTTGCTTTTCTCACTTCTGGGAATCGGGGTATGTATATGTTTCCACATATTATATTCAATTCCTTCGGTTTGTTATCTTATTGTGAAGCCGCATTCAAAAAATCAATATATCAGCAGTCTGGTACAATCTTCTATATATATGTTATCATTTAAAATATATATATATATATATATATATATATATATATATATATATATATATATATATATATATATATATATATATATATATATATATATATATATATATATATATATATATATATATATATATATATGCTGCTGCCATTTTCTAGTTAACAGCCCTATCAACATATTGTGTCACTATTAAAATAGGGATTAGACAATAAAATTCATTTTTATGGCATGTTTATAGCATGGTATGCCAGCATGTATGAATATTTTATTGATTAGTCGTTGTGGATATAAAAAAACGTGGAAAATTGATAATAATCTTTATGGTACCCAGTGAGGAATATAAAAATCATTGTATGAAGAAAATGGACTATAAAGAAGGAATTTGTGCGGCTATAAACCAAGGGATATAAATCAAAATGCATTTAAAAAAATATTTCTCTTAAAGTATTTTTCAGAATTATATTACCGTTTCGTGTACATTACAAAAAGTAGCAATGCCCGAAAATCTAATATTATCTATATTAACTTTTCCATCTTAATCAAACAACGAAGATAATTATTATTGGTTTTACCATTTTCAAAATTTTGCTTGAGTCAAGAAAATTACTTTATTATGTTTTAAATTAAATTTTCTACTTTTGGAGAGATTTCTTCACATTTCAAGTGTTAAGTGATTTTTTATTTTTGGTTCATTCCATCAAAACTTTCAATCACAATTAGTTTTACTAAGACGAGCAGTAAAATTAAATTAGACAGTTCAGGATTTTTCTCGTTTACTCAGTGTGATTAGTGGCACTATGTACGTACCGTATATAGTGTCAACAAACAAATTAAATCATTTCCCACAAGTTTTGTGTATCTATTGATGAAAAACTAGAATTGATTTTCAAACTCTATCCCTAAAACTCTTTGATTCATTTCAATTTTTTTTTGTAATACTTCCTATTTTTACGTGTATAGTGGAACAAGACTAACTAATCGGCATAAATAAAATAACAACCAAAATAACAAGGAGGATACAGCTGTATACGGGATGGTACAAAAAAAACGTACGTAGAATAAAAATCATCGACGTTCAAGTTGAAACTGATGAAAGCTTAAAATAAATTGGATTATGTATGTATTCGATTTTTGCTCATATTATATGGTTTTTTATGTGTTGAAAGCTACGATATATGAAAGTTTTCCGAGTGTAAATATATAACAAGCGAACTGTTTCCGTTTGTGTATAGACCAAATACGTATTTTTTATTGTCCATCGAATAAAATTTCTGAATCAATTTTGAAATGATAATTTAATATTGAACATTTCAACACACTATTATAACAAAGCAGTGGTTTTTTGTGTAGTAACCACATTTTTTTGTTTGCTTCATCAAACAAGATAATTTAATTCTTCTTTCGACATATAACAACCTCAAACATCAAATTCAACAATAACAATAGTCTTAATTCGGTCAAAACAAAAAGATGAATGAGGTACCAGACTATACCACAGCCACAACAGTTTATTAAAGCAGTTCAATTTTTAACGATTCTAGAACTTCAAGAACAAATTAATTTAAAATCAAAACAAACTAATAAACTTAAATTTAAAAATAAAATTCTAAATAAAATAAAATTGATAACAAATTTCGAAAAAAATTTCCACATTTAACTTTCAGTGGCACTATCTTGGCTTTCCCTGAGAATCGGGGGAAAAAGTTGTCTTTTTGGCTATAGTATATTAGTTTTTTTGGCCTACTGATGGAATTAATTTCGTGCAGATATTTTCAAAATAAAGTTAATTTGGGAATTATTTTCCCCTATAAAATTATTTTGGAGCAAAAGTTTTCCAATTTACTTTATTTTGTAAATATTTACACTAAACCAATTCCATCACTAGGTCAGAAAAATACAATTTAGACAAAAATTCTATGAGAAAATGTTTCCCAATTCCCAAGGAAAGCCAGAATAGTGCCACAGGAGAAATAAATTGATTTACGAAATTTCCAACAAATTACAATTCTAAAATGGCAAGACGTAGATCAATGCCAAAGCAATGCATTTCAATGGCATTTCGTGCAATTTCTTTGCAGTATCAGATCAAACTTGTGTTTGGAATGCACTTGCTATAAGAATGGTTGAGTTGCGGTACTGTAAAAATAAAATAAACAGGATGAATATACAAAATATTTGGAAAACGATGCCAACTTATGTATATTTAAGCTACAAGATAAATGCGAATTTCTGCAATTTGTGTAAAATAAAAAAAACGTTAGATTTGGATCGGGAGGTTTAGGGATGTTTCATCAACGAAATAAGCCGCTTATGCGGCTTATACCGTCTTTGCGGATCATAAGGGAGTCCAAATTTTGTCCACTCTGTTTTTATAATTATAACAGAAAACCTCGTAAATAGAAATTCTATCGAGCGAATCCTGGAGATTTTGCCACATAGCATCTAGTAGTGAAAGTTGTACAATTTCAAGAAAATACATGTCTATGGGGATCGTTAGTTGGCCAAATTCATTGTTCATAATTATGAACGAATCTTCGGGATTTTGGTACAGAGGAACCTACGTGATACAATAAATGAAACCAGCCCTATTATGAAAAAATACGCAACATGTTCATGCGGATCGTCAGGGTGCTCTATTTTGACCCGATCCATTTATAATATATAACGCAAAATATCATTAATTGAACTTCTGTAGAGCGAATCCTGGAGATTTTGGCTCATGGTCAACTACATACTGCAGCAATTTCGGAAAAAATAAGCCACATGTCTAAGCGGATCAGATTGACTTATCCTGGTTCGTTCCTTTAATTATAATTATTTCCATTTACTGACTTTTTTATAAATATTACTAGCGGACATGACAAACCTGCCCGAAAGTTGGTTTGCCTGCTATTAGCGGGTTCAGAAAACGTTTCTTCGATATTGGAATTTTCCATAAACTATATATACTAGGTGACATTTGACATTGCGTTAGACATTTTAATCATTTCGTTTCGTCATTGCGTGATTTGCTGTAAAATAAAAAAAATGAGTGCAATTTTCCATTATTCTGCGCCGTTCAATTATCGTGTCACGGCCGGACAGTATTTGATGCTTGTCATTATTAGCACATTGGTGAAAGAGATACTTTTCGTGAGATTGATAATGTTGCAGAAAGGATATTGCTGTTGTTGCATGTGTGTAAATGTCTGACGGTTGTGTTTCTCATATGTATTAGCTGTGTGGAGAAGAGTGTGTGAAATTCAGTTGGTCCGTGAGCTCATAAAAGATCTACAAATGACTGAAGATGTGGCAACTCATGAAAATGGACGCTTCTACGCTGTGGATCCACTGACCCATATGTACACATGTACAAATTTGGACGATTTTCATTTTGATTAAAAAATAGCAAACAATGAAAAAACTAAACAGTGCTGATGGATCGTTTTGCAGTTGGACATGCATATTTATGTTAAGGTATAATGTATTTTCATTTCACCATAGGTATGATTGTTTCAAAATTGCGTTAACTTCATCCACACATGTAACGCGTAGAATGACCGGCAATATCTGTCTGAAACCACCGTACCAGGATAGCAACAGTAGAGCACCACCGAAAGTCTGCTATTATGGTTGAGATCTTTCAGCGGTTTATCGAGAGGTTCAAGTGAATGCTTGTGAGTCATAGTGCATTTTTGAAAAATTTTAACCATGCCGAAATCCTTTTATATGTTGTACATTGCGTCTGGGTATGTGTGAACGATCAATGGCAACTTGAGTGCTGAATGTGCAGTCCTTCCACCATCAATCAAAAGCAAGATGAAGCAATTGCCAACGCAATATGGTTTTGTGATCGAATGCGTGCAAGTATCAACAAAAGGAGCAGCCCCAAACTGATGATCGCTGTAAATGATATCTGTTGCTGGACGGTTAGGCGAGAGCATACCGAAATGAATGAGTGGCATATTCGAAATGAGAATGCAAATGTCGTCAATCTTTATTAATGCCTCTTTATATAATTGTGGCGAAAAACGATATTGGGACCTCGATCAGCGATCCAAATGCGATGCAGAAGAGTAGGTTAGATTGATTGTCACTGAATATACATGTATATAATTGAAATTCATAGATGCTCATATAAGGTATTCACTTCAACATTGTGCTTTACACATTTTTTTCAATGTAAGTGTTTAAGTACACTTCATTTGCGTTTTAAACGTGTTTTCAATATGTTTTGTCAATGAATAGTACATACAATATGCACGCACACAGAAATTGAATTATCAAAACAACGTCAAGCTACGACGCAAGTGGCTTGCGCATGTATTGATGCGTACGTCAAACACCACAGAATTCTACACCAGTGCCGCCTATGGTATACAAACATAACTATGAATGATTCTCAGAAAGTCAATTATTCACTACGTTCTTTTTTCATTTAATAATATATTTTTGGCGATGGAGGTGAAATTTTGGGGATATGTGTTCTGATATATGTGAAAAATACAAAAAAAAAAAAAAAAAAAATATTTCGTCAAAAAACAAAAAACAATTTCCTAGAACCCGATTTCAGTGCCACCTTACGGGTCCAATTGTGAAGCTAAACCATCCAGGGACCGACTCAAACACACACTCAAAATTTCATTAAAATCGGTCCAGCCGTTTAGGAGGAGATAAATTACAAACACACGTATACATACGAATTATATATATATAAAAATGAAAAACGAGCGTGACGAAATGCAGCACCTGACGATCACTATCTGCCAAAATTTAGAGAATTCGCTTCTCAGATTTTCCATCAACGGACTTTTTCATTATAAGTATAAAAAAAACGAGTCAAAATGGCACGTTGCCAATCTGCATAGATATGAGGCGAAATTACGCTGTTTTTGGAAATGGGCATCCGCTCCACAGAATTTCTTATACATTTTCGTTTTTTTTTTTCATTTTAAATACGATACAATTTCGACCAAGGTACGACCCCGATCATCCGCATATACAAAAGGCTACCAAAATGTCGCTACAGAGATTTCGCTATTCGCTACAGAGATTTCTATTTATAGACTTTTTCTTTAAATTAATGATCAAATGAACGGGTCTATGGCGTGGCGATTCACATAGACATGCGGCGTATTTTTACGAAATTGTACTGCTTCAATCTATTGCACTACATAGAAATAGATGGTTATGTGCCAGAATCTCGAGAATTCATTTCACAGAATTTCCATTTTCGGTCCTTTTCATTACCCGTGCTTCAGCACTCTAAAGACTCGCATAGACAAGTGACGTATTTTCTCGGAATTGGACAACTTTTACCTTTTGCACGCACTATAGTGTAGATGGTTTTTTTGCTAAAATCTCAAGAATTTGCTCCACTTGCTATTTACGACCTTTTGCGCATAATTAAGAAAAATGAATGAGAGGGACTATCCATCTTGACTATCCCTGGAAACTTTCATCTGTTGCATTATGTAGATGGCTATGTTCCAAAATCTCCACGACTCAATACACAAGAATTATTGTACATTTACGTACTTTTCCTCTAAATCCTGAACAGAATGAACGCGCCTATGTGGAACATCCAAGCGATTTTGGATTTTTTTTTTTTAATTTAATTTTGAAAAATCTAAAGTAATATGCTGACATGACGATTTTCAAATTTGTTAAATTTGTTTATAAATTATTAAAAACGCTATCAGCAATTTCTTAATTTATGGCAGCAAAAATAAATCAATTTTTCAAACGTTTAAACACATTTTGATCAATGTTGTATACATTTTTTTATTTTTTAGAAAGTTTAAATAAGCACTTAAAGCGTTTCTCAACGTTTCGACGGGTTATTCAGTCATTATCGACAGTGTCAGTCATTATTCCATCTATTCATCCCAAAATTGTTGTTATCCCAAGTGTTTCATTAGATTCCTCATACGACGAATTTTTAATAAACACTAGTTACTAAAATCATGATAAAAATGATGAAAAATAGCCTAGGTCCAAAACCACTTTTCTCGGAGTTTTGAAGGTCCCTGCTCCCAAAAATGCAAAAAATACAGACGGATGAGTGAAATTCAAAGTGACTAATTTTACAGTAGAACCTTGATTACATCTGTTCTATAATTTTTTGACAGATTAGTGTCCTAAATCTTATTAATGTATTGTACTTACTTAAGGGTCACCTTGTATAAGTATGAAATGTCAATTAAAAGGTCTTGAAGAATGTCACAAATTTAGAAATATTTAATCTCATTATGAGATGATCATGTAGCGTATCGTTTTTAAAATTTTGATCGAAGGACAATTTGTTTATCAGCAATTTGTTTCACAAGAAAAAGCCTAGAAAAATGTCAAAAATAAGTTGAAGCACATTAGTACTCAAAATTACTTTTGGGGCGCTGGAAGCAGTTACATTTATTTCATTCCTATAAAATCATGTGACATGTAAATCATTAATTGTTAAAAGGTCTTAGAAAAATAACAATTTTATTACCAGCCCTTTATTTCACAAATTCGCCACTTTGCCGCTGATGATCACGCTGACTAATCCTTGGGCACATAGAATATACAATAATATAACGTGAACTTTTTAAAATCAAATTTTGACAAAATCAATCTAATTAAAAAAAAATTTTAATCAAATTTTTCTGAATCGTTCATTTTATGTGAGTTTTCCTGGATGGTGTAATGGTAATTATCTTCTTAGAAATGTTATACATACTTATCATACCAAATTTTAAGTATATTAGAACTGATTTAATTTTTCTGTTCATTGTGTATCAGGAAAAACAGTAAAAATTGGTCTAGGTTTCAAAATCACTGTCATTTGGCGATTAATTTTCTTGCTGAAAATTTGCAATAACCCATTTTCCAGGGAATTTTTCGAGTTCGCAAGTTCCCTGCACTTTTTAGTTCAAAAAAATAATGCGTTATATTATGAGTTGCAAATATTAAGGGTAATAATTTATAGTGAACCGGATGTAAGATTTTGCCCATACAGCTTCGAAAATTTACTTGAAAATCTTCCATAGTTTCCAAATAACCAGCAGAAGCTGTATGTTCTAATTTTAGTAAATCTCAGGTGAAGTTAAACAAAATGTGTGTCTCTTAATAACTTCTTAGACCAGAATAGATTATTTATATTTTGAGTTGGTAATGATAAGGGCATACTATGGTAAATGTGTGTTAGGATTGGCACAATCTTCCAGCTTCGATCTGTCCATCCAAGTTCTTGAAAGTATAAAAAATTGTCATATAATTTTATACGGGACCATATCGAAACTGGAAGGTTCTGCCAATCCTAACGTACAGCAAGCACTGGGAAGCTCGCTAAAGTTTTTCCTTATTATTACTAACGCATAACATAAAGACACATTTCTGGCCCGCATAAACTTCTTAAGAGGTAAAATTTTTTATTTTAGTTAACCTAAGATTTTGGAAGTTGGTCATTTACACAAATTTATACATATGGCTGCTGGTGGCATTCACTCTACAACGTACCATCTTAAAACACCAATTGTTATTTCCGGCGCAGAAAAATCTTTCTGAACCGAATTGCTCATGTGTAAATCTCGAGTGGTAACGGTTTATTTAAATGAGTCAGGCTGCGCAATAATAATTTTAAGATATTTCCACTATCAAAACAACTAGAGAAAGCAACAAAAACGTCGACATAGCGTGTCGTCATCATTTGGTGTAAGCGACTTGTAGTTTAGGAGGCATTGCGTTTACCCTCACAAATTATAAGAGACAGTATGTGAAGTGTAGTTCTGAAAATCGTTATTTACCATCTACTCAGGTCCCGATATTTATGCGTCAATTATTTATAGTGCATGGTAAAATTGGTAGCGCAGTAGTACCTCTTTTATTTTGCATTTTGCTTAATGAGTGCAAAAACCGAAAAGACATATTATGAGACATTTTACGAAATGTGCAAACTATCCTGTGAGTGGAACATTAATTTGAAACCAAAACGAGTATTATCAGATTTCGTTAAAGCGAGTGTAGCTGCTCTTAAACATTTTGTCCTAGAAGCGGAATACAAGGGATGTCTGTTTCACTTCGGTCAGATAACCTGACGTTAAATATGGCAATTATGAACAATTTGGTTCACAAATTTGTATTCTTAAAAGTTTATCTTAAGTGTCAGATAATGAAGTCATTTCATATTAACGAGAACCCAGTATGCAATTATTCCACTGTGTGGAAAAAACTGCTCAAATGTCGTACAAAATTCCGTACTACAAAATATCGAAGACAAAAAAATATTGATTTTGGAGAAAAATAATTGTTTTTCTCTTTCTATTTCGCGGTAATATTATTTTCGTTTTATAAGTTTCGATTGTACCCAGTATGCAATTATTCCACTGTGTGGAAAAAACTGCTCAAATGTCGTACAAAATTCCGTACTACAAAATATCGAAGACAAAAAAATATTGATTTTGGAGAAAAATAATTGTTTTTCTCTTTCTATTTCGCGGTAATATTATTTTCGTTTTATAAGTTTCGATTGTATCTTTTATTTTCAGTTTCTTCTGACAAGTCGACGTGCACGGTTGCACTACATAATTAAATTTTTTTTCTTTAAAGTGTTGTGTTTCATTATAATGTTTTCTATTTGTTAAAGTAAATAGTTTTAAATTTAAGTATAAAATAATAATTATTAAGTTATTTAGTGATCGCGATGTACAAATTTGGACTAAAAAGGTAATAGAAATCTGTCTCACAATGGCGTCGTCGCGAAATACATTTACGTTGTAAATTTTCAATGCATTTTTTTCTTTTCAAGATTGGTTGTGCTTGTTGGGATGTTCAATTGGATGCGCGTATGGTGAACAAACAAGACGTATGGTGAACGTGCTTAAAATTTAATTTATAAAATTTGTGTTATAAAATTTAATTGTGTATTTTTGTGCTAATAAAAAATTAATATTTATTTTATTATAAATGGAAAATTTTGTTTTATTTCAAATAAGAACTATTATTTATTCCAATTGGAAAACATATACAAACACGTGCTTTTTGTTTCTGCGATTTTTTTCTCTTTTTAGTTGGGATTCACACCGACACCGGAATTGTTGTGACACTTTTCTTTGGCGGAGAGTACGAATTTCCGCGTGATACACATAGTTCTTTCCATAGAAGCAGTGTGGTTTTAGAACGCGAATGTAAATGGAATTCCGTCGGCATTGCATATTGGGAACACGTGCTTTTTGTTTCTGTGGTTTTTTCTCTCTTTTTAGTTGGGATTCACACCGACACCGGAATTTTTGTGACACTTTTCTTTGGCGGGGAGTACGAATTTCCGCGTGATACACATGGTTCTTTCCATAGAAGCAGTGTGGTTTTAGAACGCGAATGTAAATGGAATTCCGTCGGCATTGCATATTGGGAACTTATGAGGTACTATTATGGGGTAGTGCGTGGTTGTGAATTAGATGATCAATGGGTTGCAATCCAATTTGCACAGCTATCACTATCAGCACATATGACACACTTGAGCAACAATACTCAATCAGATGAACTGATCGATTCACTTCAATAAACCTTAATTCGGAACTCGAACAACCACAACTTCAAGGTGAAATATTTAGTGGACTGACGGAGCCCCCACAAATAAATAAATCAATAAACAAAACTGATTTAATTTGATTAATTTATTTATTTTTTGTTTAATTTTATTTATTTTTATATATTATATTTATTTAATTTTTATATTTTATATTATATTTTAGGCTTTATCGCCATTTTTTATAAAAAAATGTTTTACAATTAATATATGACATTGTATGTCATTAGATTTTTACAAGACAATTATTATTTTACTGCAAAACAATCGGCCTTTTATAGATTTAATTCCTTTATTTAAAACGGTCGCTGCGATCGAGAAAATAACAAATAGCTCTAATTCCCCTTAATCGGTTTCTATGCTAAAAATCAATTTGTCAATAGATGACGCGACGAATAGTAAAAGGTCAACCAAAAATAAATATGAGGTTGGAAAAACCTGCCGAATTATTTGTCAATAAACATGAAATGTCAGAAATAAAAAATGGACATTTCGTTTTTTGGAATTTAGGATTAAAAGAAATGTAAGTATTATTTCAGACATTATTTATTAAACAATGAACAGAAATAATAATTATAATAATGTGACACATAGTGATGTGATAGTGATGTGATACAAACTAACTAAAACCTTCGATTCGTAGGCTCGTAAAATTTCTGGCTTGGTTTGAAAGAAACTGTGTAACAGGACCAAAACAATCAAAGCCAAAATATTGCCCTATGTTTTCGATGGTGCTAGGTGTACTTAACCACAATTTTCCACGAACACAAACCTTTGTACAGAATTCGCATCTGCGATTACAAATACTTGTTGGAAAAGAGCTGATTGTAGATAAAACTCGAGCTCAGCAAACATCCGGTCCAATAAAACAAAACCAAATTAAATTGAAAAAAATAATGAAATATTTATATAATTATTCAAGAACGGGAGAAACTTCTTTCAAAATTGTGAATTATTGGGCCGGATTCTCGAGGCATAAAACTGTTGTTATGTTATTTTATTTCCCCGCTTCCTATTGGAATTTTTATTGAAAAAACAAAAATAACATAACATAACATAAAATGTTAGATCCCGGAATCGACCCCATTAACTAAAATTTTTATATTTTTTATTATTTATTTAAATCTAATTTGAATTATTAAGCGTTCTTTTCAGGACTTTCTGAATCATATTATAATTTTTACAATTATACCATCATTAAACAATTTCAAAAAACCTCGATTTGTACGAAAACCAAGATTTTAAAAACCAGGAATTTTGGAATCAAGATTTTGTGAACCAAGATGTTACATTCACGTGAAGTTTTTCCCAACCTGTGCTAAAAAAAAATTAGGATTTTTTATTATATTAGGAAATTTCACTATAATGTACAAAATAGTGAAGTTTGTTCTAAGACTGTGTCCGAATTGTGTGATAAATATTTTTTAGTACTAAATTTGTGAAAATACCGAACGCACCCGAATTATCACAGTCGTTGGGTATAATAATTTTTGACAATTGCATGGTAGTTTAATCGGAGAAAAATTGCCGTATGCATTTGTTCAACAGATTATTATGATTAGAAATTTATTAAAGTGAATGATCTGGACTAAAGGAAGTAATACTCAACAGCAATATTGTATTTTGCTTCATAAAATTAATTCAATACAAAGTTAAAATAAAATAAATAGAATTGTGTTTACATGATTTAAATCTTTTTCTTATTTATAGAGTTAACTTGAATCTTTAAATGACAACAATCGTAATTTTTAAATCAAAATTAAATTAAATGGCCGGAATTTTTATCAAAAAAAAATGTCACAGAATTCAGGCAGCAAAACGACAAAAATTTCACAAAAGGAAAAATTGTTCACGTTAGTGTCAAATATTTTTGCTAGAAAATATTTGTCGCTCAATTCGGATACAGTCTAAATCCTAAAAGAATTTAAATGCGGTAGTTAGTATACTAAATTCGGATAAACCCATTAAAGCATTGATTGATTTGTTTTTACGTACTAATGTAGATTGAAATTGCTACAAATTTGATATTACCTAATATTCTGAGAAACAAATGAAAAATGGCAACAAAAATTAAATAAATATTAATGAAATATTTATTATGCCAAAATTAAAGTTTTTTTCCTGCAGCATGCAAAGTAACGTATATTTTAAAATGCGACTAGGTCCTATATAAACTATACACACGTTTATTTTGGACAAATGAGAAATTCAAGGTATTTAGGACAGCCAAGTTTGTATTGATCTTCCATAAATCATATGTAAGATTTTCCAAAATTCCCAATTTGGCCAAACTAAACGTGTTATTTATCGAAGATCAATACAAATTTGCCTGTATTAAAATTCATTTCATCTAGCCATTTTACAAACACACCTACACAGATTGTATTATTGTGCTTTTTAGGACACATTTAGGAAAATTACACTAACGTGGTTTACAAAACCAAGATTTTTAAATAACCAAGATTTTGGCAACCAAGAGACGCTCACCTATTTTCTTGCAAAATCGAACCCCAAAATTAAAGAAATATGAAAAAATTCTTCCCAAATTTATTTAATTTAAGTTATCAACAAAATACTGTGCATGTCAATCAAAATCAAAATAATTCGGCTAGTAATTACGTATAAAAGCGGCAATCACACTGTAAAATTAAATAGAACGCAGACATACTGCTAACTAACCAGCGACGATCTAACTGTAAAAGAAACAACAAACTTAAAGCGCACAGCTTCCCCCAAAAAAAGCTCGATTTGTTAAGCGTTTCAAATTTATTTTAAGACATTTTTTATTTAATAAAATAGCAACAACAAAATTATATAACAAAGTTTTCTTCCGTTTTATAGATATCCTTATTTTTTTGCTGCCGTATACACGTCTGTAGATGTGTCTGTAAATTTTCGGATGATTGAAATGTTTTGATATAGAACTTGGAAAAAGAACAAACAGTGAAAATATTTACAACAATTTTGTGTTTTGGAGAAATGCGCATTATTTTAGGGGAAAATCGGTTCGTCCATATTGAGCTACAAACAAAAATTATTGCCAGCGTAGAAAATGAGAGAATATTTTATGTACATGCTCGTGTAAAGTACAGTAATATTTTTTTTTTTTGTGTTTTGTATTATATGATCCCGAATTTTCACGCATTAGATTCGAACTCGATGAAAATCTCTAATCAGTCTTGTTTGTGCCAAACGGTGGTCTACAACGTGAATTCTGTGTGCGCTGTGCATTAATTTCGAAGTTTTATGGTTTGGTTTTGGAAAAAAAAATTACAAAAAAAAGGCAACGCTAAATGAGGTTTAAACCATATAGAGCACGTAATAATACAAAACCAAATTAAAATTTATTACATTCTTATTGCTAAAATTTGTGTGTTGCTCGTGGTGTATGTTTCGGTCTAAACCAAAAAAAAAGCCGTACAAAAAAGTAAATAAATTTTAATGTTTCGACCATAAATTTTTGGTACCGCGAAGTGTGTTGTTGTATTAAATACAAAAGTAAAAAAAATTTATGGTGTTTTGAATATAAAAAAAAAATTAAATTATGATAATTTATAATTTAATTACCGAATTTTAGTGCACACAAAAAATATAAAAATAAAATGTAAATCAAGTGGAATAATTGCGTTCGGCCAGACAAATGTGGATTATTTAATACAGTGTGTGGGAGGGTTGTGTATTTGTGCGTGAGTGGAAAATCGTGAAAAAATAAAATTAAGTGATTTAAAGTATTACGATATTGCACAGCAAAATAAATAATAAAAAAAAATGTGAAAAAAAATTAAAATTTTAGTGAGCGGAAAATACGATTCTTCCCAAATATATTGTTTAATGCAATAATATATGTACGCCCAGGACAATCAAAATACAGGATATTTATTCTGGATAAAAAGTAAATTTATGAGTTTTTATTTATAACAATTTAAAACAAAAAAAAATTATTATAAAAGCACACACGTACACAACGACATGTACCAAAAAAATTAAACTTTGATTAAATTATATGCACGCAACAGGTTTTATATTTCGGTCAGGATTTGCTTGAAAAATCATTCGCGCACTCATATATAGATTAAATCTGTCAGTACTTAATAATAATAATAATAATAATAATTTATTTATATATAAATATATTTATTTAACCTTAACACTCTAAACAATAGACGTATAGTGAATTACAAATCGGATATATCTGCTTATCATCTCTATATGGATATAAACTAAATTACATTTTTTATCTTGCTACATACATTTCACCAGAAATATCTAAACATAATTGATGAGCAGGAATTCTCAGCATGAAACTAAAATATATTATTATTATCTTGTGTGTCTTATCTATACACCGCATACATACCTAAGAGTGCTAATATTCATCCTATATGATTTTCCATTATACATATGTATATGTATTTTCCCATTGGTTTGTGCGGATACAAAATCAATATCTAAAATTGGTTTCTAATAAAAACAATAAACTAAACCTAACACAAATAAATATTGGTTCAATTTAATAAATTAATTGAAAAAAAAAAAAAAAAATTTTAAGCGAACAAATTTCGTGCACAAAATTTTTGGTATACACATGAATTTTAAATTATGTTTCGGAAAATTGTTGGAAAATAAACACGGCATTTTGCTGTTATTTTCCATTTCGTCGTGCGAAGCTATTTTTGTTTAATTTTCTTTTATTGAACTATTGAAACGTGACAACTACCTATAGATGGGATATAATCTGTGTGTATGTGTACACAATTTATTGTGTAATCGATATTCAATGGAAAAGCTCTCCTTTCAGCAAATTGAAAATAAAATAAAATGAAATAAAAATACAAAATTCAAGCAAACAAAAAAAAAATATATAAATTTAAAGTTAAATGTTCTGTCGAAATATACAAAATCGATGCTGAGTAGATAAGATGTTAGGGATTTTAAATAAATCCGATTTTTTTTTATTTGAAGTTTTTTTTTTTGTGTGTAGCTAAACCATAAAACTTCCAAACATCGGTTTAGATTTATTGTGGCAAGAGAACAGATTGTTCAATCAAAGCCAGAAATTCAAGCAAAAAATTGTTTATTTTAAATTATTTCAAGTTTTATTGTAGATTTCATTGGAAATTAATTTACCATACCGAGAAAATATTTCAATCTGTAGATTGGATTTGGTTTTATAGAGTTTGACATTTTTCTCCTTGAAAAAGTGTTAGATATTTAATTTACCCATGTCAAAAGTTCAAGCTTGAAAACGATTTAACAGATTTGTGTAAGCTATAAACACTTAATCTGGTTATTTTAATTTATCTCCCAATGATTTACATTTTATGGCTTATGTTAACTTTTAATTCCAAACATAAAATAAAAAAAAGTTATCTTGAGATTTACACTTCAAATTAGTTTAATCAACATTGCCAAATAAATTTGATTCAACATTTAATCATGTTGTTCTCGGTATAATCAATCTAAAATTTGATAAGCTGATTGTGTATAATACAAAATATTATTTTATTGAGCATGGTGATGCCTTAAGAATAAATCAACAATGAAAGGCAACATTTGTAAGAACTCAAGGAATTGCAGTCAAAAACTTTTCGGGCAAAAAGTAAAAGTTCCACCATCTGTAATAGTTTTAGACGAAAATACTTTTATATTTAAAATGATCAATCAATCTTCAATCAAAAAACAGAAAATATAGGTGAAAACTGCTTGAATGTGGGTTCCAAACCCAAATTCTTTTTACTTTACAAGTAAAATAGACAAAGAATTTCCCCAAAACTAACAATCGTAAACTATACACCGTTCAACAAAATTTCTTGTTCAATTTATAATTGCCTAGAACTAGTTCGAATACAACCATGTCTTGACTTAAGGTGTTTCATTAGATGATATATTTGAGCACCTGACTCAATCATAAAATTTCGTTGAATCGGAGAACAAGGGACTATACTTATGAACGCCGATAATTGTATCATACAACGACATTTCTTAATCAATTTTTTCCAACTTGACTACTGCTATCCTGCGGTTTATGCATTTTTATCAGATGATATATTTGAGTATCTGACTTTGTCAGTTAATAGGAGGATGAGAGGATCCTCTTAACTTAATTAGCGGTAGCAATTGTAAACATCATTAACCATGAAGATTGGGAAATTTAACATAGAGAATTGAAGGATTTCCTACCACGATACATGAACAGAACAGATAAACTGAAATAAACGATTTTTGATTAGCGATGAACTGGTGCCTTCAATAAATCAAATTATTGTGTGCTTGGGAAATTACTGAATTTTCTCAGCATTATTAAAATAGCCGGGACGAATAACCCAACCAACCCGAGATGAGTTGAGTAGTTGAGATATGTGCGATGAGGGATAAATGATAGAGCGAGCACTTTTCAAACCGAAAATGAATTGAATACAAAATTTTGTTGATCAGTGTACTATTTGCGAACATCAGTGTAAAAGGTACTCTCATCCTTCGATTCCCCAACGTTTGATAATTGGGTTGCTGTTGGTGTGCAAACCGTGTCATTAATTATTTTGGATTACGTATACTACTCGAACTAAATAAGTTTTACTCTTTTCAGACTTCTAATCAAAGTGTTGTCCATGAGGCTAGACTCGACGTTCACATTCGTGTACCGATTTTGTTTTGATAGCTATGTCATCGACGAAGATGATTAGAGTGCTGTTCTCAGATATTGAAAGAACACGGGTATAAAGTAGATAGAGAACGTGACTGATATATAGTATATTCATTATCTTGCTTAACCCTGCACTATCTTTCTTTTATGTAAGATTCCAGTTTTTGACTATACTGTTCAGGACCTTCTAGTTTTACTTTATAGGTCAAGCCTTCATACCAGACTTTGCCAAAGGTTTGTGCTACACCTAAAAATAACACGGACCAGTGTCTCTAATGCCTTGTCAATCATATTACCTATTCTTACTACCTATAGATGAGTGGTTATTTCGGAAGTCAAACTGATGATTCGTAATAAGGATATTTCTATCGAGTATCGGTTTAAGTTTTTGTAATAGGAACTTTTCAAATCGTTTTGACGTTGTTGGTAACAAGGAAATAGATTTATATGATGTTATCAAGAGATGTAGATGTAATATCACCAAGCTCCTGTATTACGTTTTCATCAAACATTTCTCGAGTTTGATGTTCACGTGTATGAAATATAGTTTCGAGGTCCTCAGCAAATTTTACGATTTTTTTTTTTTTGTTATTCCTTGTCCAATTCCCATCAACTTTTCTAACAGTATGAAGCTGCAATGTTTTTGTCTTTTTAACTGTTTAGTTGCATTCCAAAATAAATAGTCAGTATTTCGTTCATTTACCAACTAACTCCAGTAGGGATTAATTTTATTATTTTCTAATTTCTGAATTTCTCCCGACAATTTTTGAGTGAGGTTGTTTAATGTTTTCTTATCTTGTAAAGGTCTGATTTTCTCTTTTACGCCGCTTTTTTTCTGGAGTACTTTATAAAGCCAATTGTTGTTTGTCTGTGGCAAGTTTCCCTACGACCACTTTCAATTGATCATTATGTAACAATGGTACTGCCAGGTTTATTTTTTCCCAATCGGTATTTTTGCCAACTAGTCCTGGATTATTCTCTTTTTGGATGACATATTTACCTATCGTTAGGATTGTTTCCGAATGATCTGAACTGAAGTTCTGGCACTCCTCGACTTTCACAAACTTCTAAAATCATGTTTGATTTCAAAGAAATGGATTAGATAGAGCAGGTATTTTTCTTCGGTCAGTACTCCAGAACGTTGGTTTTCCTGTTGAAACAATTTCATAGTTGTTTCCTATAATTGGGTTTAGTAATTAGTTTCCTTCTGTTGATGTTAACCTTGATCCCTAATAAGTATTCTTTGTATTGAAGTTGCCTACTATTATGGACGTTTTGCCCAAGCACTTGAAGAACCAAGACTATTAGTTTTTGAGTGGTGTGCGTGTGATGGTATCACACACGATAACTTCAAAATTTAACGTGCGAATGTATTGTAAAGTGGGTGTCTGAGATGAGACATTTGTTGTTTTTATCAAGAACTATTTGTAGTTAGCATATCTCAAGGTTTGATTGATATCAACATCCTTCTTCTGTTTTTCTGACATTTTATTTGTACCAGTTCTTAATTGCAAAGATTGTTGAATATATTACATCCTTTATATCTAGCGCGGTGAATACATTTCTCGAGGTCATCTTTTGAATTAACGCACTCCGGAGTTAGGCGTTGTCCAACGTAGATGTGTTAAGTGTGCATAACACAAGCATGACTTTGATATATTTTTTTTGTTTTTCTCATAACTGTGAAAAACCAAAGAGGATCTACTTAAACTTTTTATCGGTTTTCTATAGGCGTCTCCATTTTTGTATAGTAGATGTATGATGTATAATAAACAATTCTTCGGTATTTTCGAACACTCTGTTATGGCGTTGGTTCAATTATTTATTGTTTTTATTCTTCCCGGGGAAAGAAATATTATTCCATTTTCTTTTTCCTTCCTTTTCTCTTTTTAAAACGAATTCACTCTGTTTTTTTACCAAGTCTTCTTCATCAGTGTGATATTTGCACTGTGCTTAGGCTTTAATTTCTAGAATTCTAGTCTAGAAATTTCGGGCTGCTTTATAAACATCCATTAATTTTTTTAAATCGTCCACTCTTCGTTGTAAATTGAGAATAATGACATTTTGCAGGCTGTTTTCGTTGATGGCTTCATTGTTCAATTCGTTGTGTGGTTTTTGTCTTTTTTCAGTTGTATTAAAAGTCTCTTGAACTGTAATTCTATTAGAAGTCTAATAGTAAGTGACTTTTAGTTTTTTTAGGACCTGCTGATGGGACTTGTTGATTTCCAGTTGCGTTGAAATGGATTTTGAGTATGATTTGTTTTTTAGTGCAATTTAAGGGGCTCCTCAGAGTCCTTAGGACTAAGCTCCATAGAAGGTGAATTGTTTAGTTGCTCACTGCAGTGCCACCTGTTGTATTTCTTCATTTACAGTTCATTACATGTTAATTAACTTGTTTTTCCGCGAGAGGTATTTTATTTCCTTACTACACTCCCATTCTAGTCAGCGAGCATTCCTCGATTTGCCACCTAGAGACGCGCCCAAGGAGCCTACAAGTTTCAATTATGAGGAATGAATAGTTAAGTACTCAATTCTCGAAGTAGATGAAGATAAAATATATATGAAATTTCGTTTTAAATTATATGATTAAGCCAAATGCTCAGATATGTCATCTAATAGAAAATCACAAATTAGGACATGGCAGTACTCTAACTACTTCGAGACATAAAGAAATTTTGTTTATTGGCGTATCATTTACAAAGCCCAGTAGGGGACTCCCCTGTCTTTCGATTCCACAAAATTTGACGACAGGTCCAAAGACTCATATATCGTCTGATTAAAATTCATAAACCAAAGGATGGTTGTACTCGACATACTTCGAAGCAGAAATAGTTTATAATTGGGGCAGGATCTCAGATATATCATCTAATAAAAAATAACAAATCTTGACTTGACCTTTTACTGTTGCACAAATTGAGATTTTCCAATAAAATACGTTTTTATCTTCAAAAACCTAAAAATATTTAGCCGGCTCTCGTAAACGATATACCATATTCAGCAAAATTTCTCGTTCAGTTTATCTATGACTCGAAGTAGTTCGAGTTGGTACTCGAATTGTGTATCGTTTTGCAGTGCCGTCCAAATATTTTTTAGATTTTTGAAGATAAAAACGTATTTTATTGGGTAATCTCAAATTGTAGAACAGCAAAAAATACTTGAAAACTGTAGAATCATTTTGATACTAACGGCTGCTTTCCCCATACAGTAGACCAACAATTATTTATGGACTTCGAATAACTTGTTTCACCAGTTATATTTTAGTTTTTATACTATTCTCGCTTGGGTTTCTGTAGATTGAGGATTTAAGAGTAGGCTAATCCGAATACAAAATTTCGCTTAATAGCCTGTACATACTGAGGATTAGTTAAGCTCGTTTAGCAATATTCGGTCAAGTACTCTAATAGCAATTTCTTTCCAAAAAATAAATTGATTTATAAATCAAAAAAATTGATTTGAAATCAAAAAATTTTGATCGAAATACCGTTGCACGTTCTTTCCAACTAAAAAAATTGATTTTTTTTTTGATCGCAATCAATTTTGAAAAATCTGAATATTTCGTTAGATTTATTTTTGACGTTTACAAACACATAAATATGTTCACGTCAAAAATATAAACATAAACACTTCAAAAAATATAAACGTAAACATTATAACTTTTTTACTAGTTGGCCGTGAGAATTTGACATACGAAATAATTTTATTTTTCGAAATAATTTTATTGTTTCGTTTTCACTGTGTTAAAATAATTGTGTTGACAAAAAATTGTGTTGAGAATTTGTTGACAATAAACTGTCAATATAAAATTTTTGAAAATCAAATGTCAATTTATCACAGATACACTACCAAAAAAAAATGAATCGTGTATCGTGTTCTTTGACATACAAAAAAATCAATTTATTTTTTATTTTTGGAAAGAATTTGCTATAAGAAATAAAATTCAATTCAGTTCGACATACTACGAAAAATTAAAAAATCTAGTAGTAAGTTTTAGTTTTTTCGTAAGATACTTGATTTAATTTTGCTAAACCAGTTTGTCTAATGCTATAGACACATTACTGGTTTCGTAACTATGGTTTCGAGTTAACCATGGTTTCGTTCTAATGTGTCACCCGAAACAATGGTTTGCAACTCGGTTTAAACGTAGTTTCGGAATGAGATATTTTTTCTCATCCCGAGGCATTTTTGTGCTCCCAATGCCGAATACATCAAAAATGGAGATTCCGGACACTAATAGTTTACCAAGCAAATCTAGTTTCCTTTGAGTTTTCCATTTGTCATTGAGATATTTGGTTGGCGGGAACAAATTTTTTTTCTGGTCTGTCAACAGAAAAGTCATTTATGACAATTTAAAAGTCAATTAAATGTCAATCTTGGCATTTTTGTCAATGCCTATTCCATTACTATTTAAAACCAAACGAGAAGACAAAAGAAATTGTAGTGTGTCTTGAGTTTTCATCTCGCAAACCATAGTTTCCTAATCCTAGTTACCGAACCAGATATGTGTCTATGGTATAATCCTCAGTCTGTAACAATGTTCGGTTCATATGGTCATTAGAAATGCTTGTGCTGAAGCTCTTAATGTGATTCAGTACCAAATTTATCTAACCTTTACGTATTGATTAGACGTCTTAGTTTCTACTTCATCTTTTGTCACCGTGTGGGTTATCAAATTTATTGATTGATTTACAGAAATCCGTTTCTGTGAAATTGCGAGCGTGTCCACATAAAAAAATTTACACACTGGTACCTTATTGTTGTATACTGCATAGTTCGAACACTTCTTTAGGCACTAATCATTCTCGTCCTTGTGCTTAGAGACTTTGCGCTAATTGGGATATGATTAGCAAAGCCATGTGTGCGTGAATGAAAAGGGGAGCATAAATTGACTTCAAGAGACATTAAATCCACTAGAAAATTAATAATTTCTTATTAAAATAAAAATAAAAATTTTCGGAAACTTGGAGTTGGAAAACATCGCTCAACATTGTTCTACAAGTACAAAGACACGATGTAACCCAAAAGTAACTCTGTTCTCCTTGTTTGAAAAAGATTGACTTTTCGCTATCGTACTGTAAAATACGGTTCATAATATAATCAGCATATCACCTTCCCAAAAAGCAAAGCCAGTTCCTCGTGTTATGGGCGCTAAGCTCAGACGGATTCACTAATTGGACTAAAATTTCACACCTCAGCTTTTTCCATAAATTGGAGATGGATTGATTGACTTCCCAGGGAATTACCAGAATAGGACCACAGGTTGAAACTTCATACTTTTACAAGTTTTTCCTAAAGTTGAGGGCATCCAGTGATTTTTGGCCTAAATCAGTCACCAAAATCGTTGGTAGATTCCAGAGGAACTTTTTGGTTGTTTGCAAATATTTTCAATGTTTTAATTACATAAGCTTTTTTTTATGGAAGTATTATTTTATTTTGATGGATCGAAACATAACACGGTTTTATTATATTTTTATTAATTACACCCCGACATTCTCAAGCGATACAATAATTTATGAAAATTTAACAAATTTTTTTATTAAAAATGATACAAACGTGATTTGAAATAAAAATTTGTAAGTAACTTAATTCAAAGTTTGAAAAATGTAGTACAAATTATACAAAATGATATCAAAATCTCAAAAAAATTTGGAAACTTCTTGAACGTTTAATAAATTTCGAGGTAAATTTTGAATTTATTTTATATAAATACTTACGAAAATTTTCCGTTTGGTAAGATTTCCCCTTCTTCTTCGTAGATGACTCTTCATTGCATTATTTAACGAAATGGCCTTAATATCATGAT
Organism: Nephrotoma appendiculata; assembly: GCA_947310385.1. Taxonomy (NCBI): domain Eukaryota; kingdom Metazoa; phylum Arthropoda; class Insecta; order Diptera; family Tipulidae; genus Nephrotoma; species Nephrotoma appendiculata. The sequence continues at coordinate 29,207,080 of OX371224.1, read as the reverse complement.
GGTATACCATCATCTGTAAATTTTATTTGGTTTGTCAACCAACATATCTTTTCCGCATGAACATTGTAATTTATTTATAAAATTAGATTACAAAGCATTTGGAATTTTGTCTTTTAATTTGGTATATAAATTTCGAAACTTTAAATGGTCTGCCATATACAAGTTGTAAAGGATTTATACGTATGGAATAGAACTAAAACGTTTTTGGATAGTTTCAACTGCTAAATTTTGAGTTTCGCGCATACCAATATAAATTTACGAAAAGTTATTTTTATTGATAACCTTCCTAACATTCCTTCCTATGACGTGCCCGGATAACCATTTTTCATTAAAACATCAGTTAAAACTTTGATTTTTTCATTTATATATTTAGATTATATTTTCTGGTAGCAAAAAGGCTGTATTATTTTTTACGACTGTGGCTGCCAAAAGTTTTAATTTAAATATCGGTTTTATGTGATATCATACTGTATTCAATCTTCCATCATTACATATCACTACAACATTTAGAAAAGCTAAAACGATTATAAATTTCAATTTCATTTGTAAATTTTGGAGAGGAGTAAAATTGTTAAACACATCCAAAACATTGTCCACTTCCGAAATTGGTATTGTTATAATAATATTGTCAACAAATGTGTAGCAGAAAATGTGTTCAAAAGAAAATGCTTTCAACACTTCGGTTTCAACATATTCCATTAATAAATAGTGAACCCATTGAAGAACCAAACATTTGTTAAAAGCATCTTCCATTGAAACTAAATTCAGTATGGCTTAATACAGATTTTTACGCTTCTACAAAATTGGTTGTCTAATTTTGTATTATTTTGTATTTTATGTCGTTCCAAAACTGTTGTACAAAGTTGGTGGTAAACAGTGCGACGTCTAAAGAATTATATTTTTAATTTTATTTCAAAAACCTTCCACGTTTTTTATGGCCGTTAAACTATTAACAGTTGGTCTACGGAACATATGGAATTCCAATTGTTTACCATACAAATGTAATGCCATACCATTGTAATTTTTAAGTGTTAAACCTGTTGCATTGTCAATTTTACCAAGTCGTATGTAAGAACCAATCGCGTTCGATGTGTTTCGCGTACTTCGTCCATTTCATGGTGTCATAATTGACCTATTGAGCAAGCTATTCAGGTCATGGGCATATTTTTTAATTCAACCTGAGCAAGCAGTGCGCTGTCAAAAATACTGCGTGTGTTTTTTATTTCAACTTGAGTAATTTTACTCTGCACACTGTGTTTCATTTGTGAACTATCCCTACTAGTGCGTTCATGACATCGTGAGTTAGCTCGGCAAAAATACTATAGAAACACAGAAAATGTATTAAAACAAAAACAAAGATAAAACAATTTCAAATCGAGTTCGGAACTAGTAGGCGCGGTACTCATTTGGCACTGCAAAATCTGTGCTCGGTGTACAATACCCAGGGTAAGCCTGCTTGCTCGGGTTGAATACAAAAATAGAACCATTGTGACAAAATGTCGCACCAATTTCAAATTGTCGGACATCAATCCACCAAATAGTATGCGTAGAGTTCGTACAAAGGAAAATATTGCTGTTCATCCGTCGCATGCCACAGCAATTGGGATTGTGTTATTCGACTACGTGGGATGTTTAATGCAAGGATCTTGGTCTGAAGGCGTATAAAATACAGCTCGTGCAACAAATGAAGCCGAACGACTTACCTCAGCGTCGAAGTTTTGGGGAGTGGGTTACATGTTGAAAAAAATCTATTTTTTTACCGTAAAAGTGTGTTCATCAATGAAGCTCATTTTTGGTTAAATGGATACGTTAATAAGCAAAATTGGCGCATTTCGTGAGATAAGCAGCCACATGCAATGTTAGAACCGCCAATATACCCAGGAAAATCTACTGTCGGACTTTCCTTTGTACAAAATGCATGAACTGAATCTAGACGATCTGTGATTTCAGCAAAACGGCGCCACATGTTACACAGCACGCGAAACCATATAGACTTATTGAGAAATGAGTCCGAAGACCAATTTATCTCACGTTTCGGTCCGATTAATTGGCCGCCTAGATTATGCGAATTGATGCCTCTTGACTATTTTTTATGGTGCTACAATTACAGAATAGGAAGACGACATTAAACGTGTTATTAACGAGATACCAGCCGAAATGCTCAAAAAAGTGGTGAAAAATTACACATCCCGCATGGAACATTTAAAACGTAGTCGTGGCCAACATTTACCTGGAAAAATCTTTAAAAAGTAAATGGTAAACATTGATTTATCGATTCAAATAAAAATTTCATACATTTTGCAATTTTACTGATTTTTTTTTTTTTTGAAAAATTATAAACCAAACGCTTAAAAATCACCAACTCATCTCTATCGGAAATGATATAATTTAGTGATAAGGAACAAAACCGTTTAGGTAAACAAAATGTATTTATTAAAAAAAATTCGTTAAATTCGCATGATCCAATTTCATCCGTTTTCTTCTCCTCCATTTATATTTGGATTAGCGTCAAAATTTCTTAATTGCCATGGACTGATATCTGCAACTGGTTGCTGCGTTGATTTAAATAATTCTTGCACTTTGCCATTTGGGTTAAAATCAAGATCTTCCTTATTTATTTCTGGGCTGGGATGTTCTAACATCACCATTTTTCGATAATTTATCGAAGTTTGTATCTCGTTCCAGTAGAATAAAATGTGTCTCTATTTCAATTTTTACATCATTTACCAGCCTGCTAGATTGCAACATTGTGATGTTTATACTGCGTATCTATCACTAAGACTGTGTGCCTGAGAGCGATTTTTTCGACTAAATTGCCGACTAAACTAAATTAATGACTGATTCATATCATTTATTCAAAGGTGGCACTAGTATCTTTTAAATATGCTGTGCCTCTGATTGTAAACTAAATTGCAAACTAAACTAAATTTGTTATTTATTAACACCGATTTGTTATTATTTAAAATCAAGGGAATAGATAAATAAAACAAATATGGGTATGGGAATCTTATTCATGAATGTGATTATAAATTACAATTGAAATTTAAGAATAAGAGTATTTCCTTTTAGACATTTTTACTCGAATGTATTCGATAAAAAAATAATAAAAACAAGAAATGAAAATGACAACTAAATAGTCAAGCAACCTCAGCAGGAGTCTAAATGATAGAAACTGGTGGGTAATAGCATAACTAGACATTAATTTAGTTTAGTCGGCAATTTAGTCGAAAAAATCGCTCTCAGGCACACAGTCTAAATAATTTATTTTCGGCTCTGAGTGAAAATAAGTTAAATAAATATTGTTCAAATATATTTTAGTAGGTTGTGACAGCAATAGAGACAAAATAATTAATATCGAAACAGAAGAGAAATTAACTCTAGCAGAAAGAGACGTAGACTTCGATAAATATCGAAAAATGGTGATGTTACAACATCCCAGCCCTGTTTTATATTTTCAAACACAAAAATGTATTGAATATCCGCGTTTTTGAAGAAATTTTCCTAAATGGTTACAGGAAATTTGGTTCTTACTGTTTCTTTTTTGCAAGTTGATGTCTATTTAAATTATGAATGATGCCGAAATTAATCGTTTGTTCTACCATTTTAAAGCATCGACCGTTAATTTTGAAAATATTCTTGATTTTTCGATATTTTTGGTATACTTGAAATTTGCAAAATCTCACTAAAAATGATGATAAATGATTGAGAGATAATTTTTTTCTTAAAACATGTTTCATAACTGTAGAGATTCACACTGCCAACATCTCTTCTTACATTTCTATAAATATAAAATTATTTTTGAGGTTTCATTATTACTTTGAAAAATTTTCATTTGAAATCAAGTTTGAATAATTTTTCGTATCCCTTGAGTTTGACGGAATATACCGCCGTGACGTGGAGATTTTATTAATAAAATTATAATAATATTGCAATCAATTGTGGTATATTCGAGATCTCTGATTGTAAAAGAAAGTCAGTGATGTATGGCCTAATCGGTCTACCAGATGTGCCAGCTTTTCTAGGAGTTCTCTCGTTTTCTTCGAATATTTTGAAAAGTATATCATTTATGAGAAAATCGATTAGTACCTAAAAAATTGAAAATTAATTTTGCATCAATACTGGACCCAATCAGTTTTCCAAAATTTAAACGGAAATGACGATTACTAAAAATTGTTTTTTCTTCAAAATTCGACATCGGCCCACCGGAAGTGTTCATATGAGCAATTTCGTTTTTTCAAATATTTTGAAAAGTTTATAGCGTTTACGAGAAAACGATTAATAATAAAAATATTCTAAATTAAATTTCTAACAAAATTATCTCAGATTGTTTTTCAAATCTTCATACTTGAACTTTTTCCATTAATTGGGATATTCTTGCGAAATTTGGTGGAAATCTGAATATTTTGTTGTTACAAAATTTTCATAGTGAAGACACGCTATATAGTACATGACAGAATTTAATTTCCGTTTCAATTTCAATTAAAAACCACAATCGATTCTAAACGAATTGCTTATATAAAAAAATATCACCAATTTACAAGCGCAAACAAATTATGTAAACAAATTAACGGATTATTCGTGTCTAATTAATAATTATTTACATTAAAATTTGTAAATCATACAATTGTTAAATCAAGTAATGAAATACTAAAATACACAAAAATGTATTTATTGAATTATACATTGTTTATACAAGTTAATTATTGTTAAATATAGTTAAACATCAAACAACAGGGATGGGCGAGGTAGATTACGCAATGTCCGCGCAAAACGTAAACAACGTCGAAGAAACTCAATTTTATCTATTTAACGGTAGGCGGTCTGATATAATGATGTCGATGTGTATATGACCATCCATTTTACTATACCAACTGACATTTTTTTTGGCATGACGTTATAAACAAAAATTTATAGTCCAATTCAAGTTCATATTTTTTTAGTTTGGTCAAATTTCAGAAGATGTCAGTAATATGGATTCGAAGTTCTACTACTATTTGATAGAGGTGACACAGTGGCAGGCGAATTAAGGTTTTTGAAACAAATGTTTAATTTATTTTTGTTGTGCGACTGGTATACAAAAAATTTACATTTACTCGGCCTGACGCCGATTTGCTTGTCTAAATTTCCGACTAACTAAATTGATGATTAGTTTACTCCAGTCTGATTTATAGTTGAAAATTGTGAAATATAAAAAAAAAATCATTTTCCACAACATTTTAAATGTCAGGCACATTTCGGTATATGAACATTAGCAATATCTATTAATAACTGTTATGAACCATCATTAGTCGAATATCCATACAAAATAATCAACGTTTGGCACATGCCGTACAATCTCCAATACTGTGGGCTTCATAACAATTTTTTTCTACTAAATTACCGACTAAACTTATTTAAACTTAGGTTTAATCTAACACTTGCCATGTTTTTTTATTAGCATCCGATTTTGCTCTCGCACATAACGAACTTAATTTTATAATAAAAATTGAAAACGCAGCAAGATGAATTCTTGCTTATAACGTCATGTCAAAACAAATTGTCAATTGGTATATTTCAGCTCGTTAAAAGTTTATTTTATGGATGAAGTTATTTTTAATTTGAATGGTACAGTGACAATACGGGTAGTAGCGAAATATCAGATAGAACATTTCCATTTCAGCGCTCAATAGCCCACCCGCAGAGCGAATAAAAAAACATAGCAACTATGTTCCTCACATCAATTCTTTGTTCTAAATTAACTAAATTGATTGTTAGTTCAAACCAGTCGATCATAGATGGCACTAAACAAACCACGTCTCATGTTTAATTGAAATTCGTCAAGTTAATTAAGATTTGTCAATCTCTTAAGTAATATGGCACATCCTGATTTAAGGCAAGATGGAAATTTCGCAAAGTTAATTTAAGGTTTATCAATTGTCGTAATGTTTATTATCGATGGTGGTGAATTAACAATTTATTATGCCATACAAATCAACGGCAATTTAGTTTAGTTAGATTTTTTTTGCTAAAATCGGTGTGAGACACACAGAAGTCACTTGGGAGTATATTTTGTTTAAGTTATAATATAAGTTCTCATACAATCATTTGATACAATGGATCATACAATCACTTCTGGCGGCCATTATCTAGAAATTATGAACGTGTCGTTAACGTCACTCATGCAAACATTAGTAGATGACGTGTAAACGCACAACTCCATCTAACAATTATTGACAAATAATTCCTTGTCAAGTTAGATGTTACATTTGTTAGTTAGTTCTACTGTTTCTTAAACTACTGTACTTGGATATATTGCAACCAATTTTTCAAAGTTTACGTCTACGCAAATCAATGTCGCAACAAATCTTTTCTACATATGCGTTCGACAAGCGGTATCAAGGTTTTGAAATTCCATTGAACGAACCAAATATCACAACACGCTAAAAAAATCGATAGCCGATCAAAATAATAAATTACGGTCCAATAAATCAATTTTGATTTATACTCCAAATCGAATATATTTTATATGTGTACACGATACAACTTTACGATGTATGTATGCGATTTTATGAACTTTCCATCGAACTTATTTATTTTTTTGCGATATTTTATATCAAAGTTATATTTGGTAGAGGCAAAATGATGAAAACCAACCTTGGAGCGCGCACAGCGTGGGCTTAATTTAATTGAGTTTGAACAAGACGACTGATAAGGAAAATGGATGGAATGTAGTCTTTGTTCGGTTGTCGTTTTAATAATCTAAAATTGTACTTTAATTTATCATTTTCAATTTCATCCTAAATAATTTTGCTGTGCTGTTCGACATAAATATTTAGAATTCAATTTATGTAAGAATCCTTATATACATACGTACGTACGTATATACAACAACAACAACATGTAATCCGCCTAAAAAAGCTCAAGCACAAATATTATTATAAGGGTTGATTGATAAAATTAATTATTGTTGTACGTTGAATTCTAATAACAACATTATAATGATAATAGAAATTAATGATATGGGATCTGGGACGGTTTCTTATTTTTTGTATTCGATGTATATTGTGTACATTTTCTCGACATATTTCTAACCCATTTGACCCGCTTCCTATATCTGTGTGCGAACGAGGGTAGTACAATTTTCCATTACGATGGCTATTAGTTTATGTTCGATATAGCAATAAAATTTTATTTTATCGGGGAAATATTGGAATACACTGATCTCCTAGCAATCACAATTCTTGTAATTCGTGTACGTGGCCTAACGTATAGATAGGTACATTAAAACGAGTGTATAAAAGGTAACTTTAATTGAAAGCTATTTACCTAACTATAGTGCGACGAAGCAGATTTTATTTTTATTATAAAATTATCCATTATTCTCAAAATAAACCTTACAAGACGACTGACTCTTTTTCATATTTTTATAAATTTTTGAAAATATTAATAATAATTTCATCACACCTGGGGGTCGAACATCTATTTCGATGCAAAGTGATATAAATACATAAACGAGCGAAAATTTAAAGCTATTTTTCATTACACATTTCATCATCATTTGGTTGGATGTTGATATAATAAATGATGTTATGGAAATTTATGAATTTTAAAAATCATTTATCTCGTGTATATAACGAAATGAAATTGAATTAATTATCACGAAAATCGTACACCCGAAAAAAAAATCTCGACTACCGCAGTACTATACACACCGGGGAAACAAAAATCTTGTTATGCTTAATCAAATCCGTATATTTTCGTATACATATAGAGCACGATTTAATATAATGTGACGGTTGACAGTATTTAGGGGTGCGGGCGGATTTTATACAAATATAATTATTTTAAATTCCATATAAAATTTAAAATTTTAATTTTCAACTAACATAATATTTGCGTTTGTAGCAGAGCAGCGCTTCAAAAAGCTCCATAATTTAGTGTTTATTTTCAGTTCAACAATCAAATGTTTCTAAGCACATCTATAAGCACATATTTTTTTATATCTTAGAAAAATAAACACTTTTAACGTTTTGCATTATATTCTAATTTAAAGATAACAAATTATACGGCTTGATATTTTGTTGTGTATGTTTGTGAATACATATAAGTGTATACATAACATAGGAAAGAATTTGTTTTTCTAACTCGTTTTTCGTGGAAATCCAAAAAATTAAACAGTTTCCGCTGCTTATAATATTTTTATTTTATTTGCCCGGAAGTACTTGATTTTCGAGAAAATTTCATTTCTACGATATCCGATATTGTAAATTATATCACAACACGAAGTAAATTTAGACTAAAATATGAATATTATTTCACCTGTTATACGGTTCTACGAATAGCCGCCTGTTATCACCCCATCCAAAGGTTTTGATACAACTGATGATTGGAATCGTTTGGTCATCGTTTGGTAATCGTTTGTTCAGGATTGGTCACTAGTTTTCAACGGTTATTTATGATTAAATGGTAAATAAATATTGAAAATTCGGATAAAAAAAATTCAACTGTAACACCTCATTGCAGAAAAATCATACCGTTTTTATCAAATTTCGTTAGGTAATCGTTGGGTCAAGATCGGTCACCACATTTTGGCGTTTGGTCTCGAATTTCAATAAAATCCGGTTCATAACTCATTTGGGATTTCTATTTTACAAAATTAACAACATTGCGGTCACTATATGTAGTTAATTTCGTTTGTCATTCCAAAGTAAAGATTTATTGCGATAATTCGTTAGAAACCAATCTTTCGGCATGATTCGAAGTATTCGACTCTGGAAAATTTTACAATATAAAACCTATATAAATTTAAAGATCGTTATCATTTGATCAACTGTCATTTAGGACCAGTCACAAGTTGTTTGCGTTTCGTCAACCCAACGTAAACATTTATTGCGAAAATTAGATAAAAACTCACATTTCCATCAGATTCGGAATTAAGGGCCTAGAAAGTTTACTAATACTATACTTATTTTATAAAAACGAGGGTCTCAATCATTTGATCAACTTTCATTGAAGATGTAACTAGAATTGTTCGTTTGGTCATCTCTACCTACATAAGGATTTTTTGCTAAAATTCGTTAAAAACTCATATTTCCACACCATTCGAAGTATTCGGGTCTGGAAAGATAACCGCCTTAAAAAAAAGTAAATTCATATATTGGTATCATCTGTCTGGTCAACTGTCGTTCAAGATTGGTCACTAGTTATTTTCGTTTGGTATTCCAACATAACGATCTCGTTAAAAACGCATATTTTCATCAGATTCGGAATACCGGGGTCTGGAAAGTTTACCAATATTACTAATTTTATAATTCACGACCGGAATCGTTTGGTCAACTGTCATCGAGGATTGGTTACTCGTTGTTTTCGTTTGGTGAACATTACGAAACGATTTATTGCGAAAATTAGTTAAAAGCTCATCTTTCCATCAGATTCCGACTAGTGACCACTCCTCAATGACAGTTGACAAAACGACTACGATCGTGGCATTTATGATAAACTTAGGATTATCTAGAGTAAAATGTTTGTTAGGATTATCTAGAGTAAAATGTGCGTTCCCGCATATTATTCTAAATAACATTTTGCATTTAGTTATTGCGAAATTATGAACAACCAAAAATTTTAATTAACTTTAACCACAACTTTATGTCTTATCCACTTTACAATATAATTATTTGAAAAACAGATATATTTTTGTTCAAATGGTGCATGTAAATTTGCTTGAAAATTTTGTAAAATTAAATTAAAAAATAAGCGACGAACTTGATTTTATTGAAATCATGAAATTTTATCTTCGTTTATAAGGAAATAAAAAATTACCCATTCGTGACTAAACGCCAAAATGTATTGACCAATCCTGACCTAACGAATTTAGGTGAAAACGGTTTAATTTTCTTGCAAATCTTCCAAATATAGTACTCGACGCCTTTTTCTACGCCAAATAGTTGTTTACGAAGGTGATGCTTCATACAATGAAAACCTTTGTCCTCCGAGCACAAATTTTAGTTTATAGGCAATAAAAATAATTGTCAAGTAGTTCAAGGGGTGGTCAAGTAGTTCAAACAGTAATTCGTGAATTTCGAACCTGGCCGTTCGTTCCTTTTTGAAGATTATCGATTAAGATAACTCAATGACTGTCCCAGAAAAGATTCGTATCATTTTCCGAGCTGAAGGAACAATATTGCCTTTAATGGAGACGATTCCGCTTTGGTAGTTCACATTTTTGATTGTATTTTTGATTTTTGGGCGCAATTGTTTATAAAATTCTAATTTATTGCTTCTTTACTGCGCCAGCAGAGCATTGGAAATGTTCATTCGAACGTTACTGGTTGAAAGTGAGCAAATGCGGTTTCTGATTGATTCAATATCATTTTGGAGCAAATGTGGTTTCTGATTGATTCAATATGTGACAAACGCGGTCTAACTTGAGCGATGTTATCGTCAGTAGTTGCAGTTGGGTGTTTCGAACTTTATACGTTCATCCTCACTCAAGCTGGACGGCCACATTTAAATTCAGCTGCTTAAAATTTCACAGTGATAAATCATGATGCAAAGTACACACCATCCAACTCGTCTTTGTTTTTTGTAGGCGTATTGCCTCTCAAAATTAAATATTTAATGACAGCTCGATACTCGATTCTTCCCATTTTCACAAAAACACAATAGCTCCAAAATGGCAGATATTTTGGTGAGTTTTGCCAAGCATACGCAAACATAGTCCCTCACTTTTGTTGACAGTTGCTTCTTTCCTCATGTTAAGGTTGGAAACATTTCAAAAAACCCTCGTACTTATCGTTTAACGATGTGACCAAACGAAAAAAACATGTGACCAATCCTCACCAAACAATTACCACACCATTTTAATCATCATTTTTATAAAAACTTTTGCATGGGTGCTATAAAGGCGGAGCTTCTACGTGTATTGCCTTTGTCATTCATTTAGCTTAATATTTTTTTTTTGGTTAGTTTCCTTTCATCATTTATTTATCGATCTGCTTTAAAATGTTTATATTGCATTGGAAGGATTTACTAAATCTTACTAAATTTTTTGTGGTAAATTTTACAATCAATGTCTTAATTCAAGTGACTAGTACGCTGTTTAACAAATAACAAGTATTTGTTCGTCCACAAACGAGATACATGCCCAACTGAACTACCTGACAAGGGTGAGAAATTTGTCAATCTCAATGAATTTTTATGAGAGGGAATACAACTGATACCCCTCATGAAATTCAGGCTTTTGTCATTCTCACGGCCTATTACAAAGGAATGGTTGTAGTTGTGTGGCTCTGTTAGAGAGGAATCCTTCTTATTCTACCAATCAGTAACAGGCTACGTGAACGACAAATTTCTCACACGACTCGGGTAGTTCAGTGGGTCATTCCTTTCATCATTATTCATTCGTTCGTTTACCTGCAGATGGTTTATAGTAGTAGTAAAGATAAAATAATACAGGATTAGACAATTTGAGCATCATTTAAAACCACTCCTCTGTAATAGACCGCGAGTCGGCGCGTAATCTATTACATACATTACTTATCGTTCTTTGTTTTCCTGACGTCGACGCCGGTCAATTTCATTAATTTGCGCGCTATTTGTCGAACCTCTATTTAACGGGACAATATTTGGAACGCAGATCTCTGATGATTTTCACAAATAATTTATTAAATCTATTGGTAGCTAGTTGCATTCGTTTCGAAAATTCGCGAAGGCATCGAATCGTAGAGAGCGCCCAAATAATTTAAACTAATTTTATCTCAGGCCTCTATAGCAGTTATCAATAAAATTATATCTTCATATTGTTTTCCTTCTTCATACACTTCCTTTAAAAGTCTACCCCACACATTTTCCATGATATTTAAATCGGCTGAATATGGGTGCCCTGGCAGCAACAACACACCTTAGTCTCGTATACAGCCTACAATAATTCTTGCTTTGTGAAATTTGGCATTATATTGTTGGTAAATCCATAGCAAAAGTTTTAAAAGCTCTTTAAATTTTGGAGAAGCCTTTTCCATGATCGCTTTCAACGAAAGTGCATTCATTTTCGTGCTAGGAAAAACCGAGTCAATTGCAATGTACGTGCAAACAAACTCCCCAAGCCATTACGCCGCCTTGTCTTCTATTGTTTCTGTTGAAAAATATTTTCTTTTCCCTTTGATAATGAAAATCAAACTGATGCCCATCAGGACCATCCAAATTTAATTTCTTTTCGTCCGAAAATGCAACTTGGAACCAAATTTTTTTTATTAATTTATAAAATGAATTAAATTATATAATTATGTATATTTTATTAATAATTTTATTCTATTGTTTTTAATTTTTAAAGATGAAAAATAAAATGGCCATTTTTAAGATTAATTAAGTTTTTGTTCTTCAACATTGTTTTAATTTGTAATTTTCTACTTAAGAGTTTTCAGTTGGTTAAAAAGCGAGAACTGCGAATTGAATTCATAAAACATGTCGAAAGCTTAAAACGAGGCTTGAAATTCCCAAATTAAAATGGAAACTCTTGTATTTTCGGTCCAGACGATTGAATGTATTTAATGTTTCATTTGTTTATAGGAGCGCCTATAGGTTCCTTATAAACAAATAAAGCATAGCTCGGTCAAATTTCTATAAAGCTTTTTAGTTTTAGTTAATTTGGTTCTTAGTCGTAATCATAATTGTGTTTGTTCCGAAGGTTGAAAATCAGAAAACCGTTCTGAATCTGAGTTTCGTGGAACTTACCTTTAACATCAGCTAGACAGCAGCAAAGCCAACTGCGGTTTGCATTATTCCTTCGTTTATCTCCAGAAGATTGGCATTTGTGGAATGGTCAGTGCGATTATCCTGCATATCGGCCAAAGTTGGCATTATTAGGTTTTAAGATGAGATGAGTGGCTTGAGTCGTTCTAGGTGGGCTGCACTATCTATAACCTAGTCAGTGGTATCTCTACAGATATAAACCTCACCAATTTTTAAAACTACATAATTGTCTTATTCTAATTGTTTTAATTCATCCCGGTCTTATTTTGTTCAAAATTTGAATTCTTACCTGCCCGGTCTCCGGTTCTTGAAACAGAAGCGCTTTTAATCTCGAAAACCGATTATAAAAAATTGTATTAAGTTCCATTAAAATTATCTTAAAAAATGTATTAGTTTTTATTGCCTTTTGCTTTTAGTACGTATACCGAAATTACAAGTAGGAAGTTAGTGTTTCAACTTAAAACGTGCATCAAAAAATTGTATATTATACAATCATTTTGTTTTCAAAAGTAAACAATTTTCATAATATTATAATGGTTAAACCTCGCTAAATAAGGCTGAGTACCTAATGTTCGGCCAACGAACTATAGTTCTTTATTGAAATACACGGGCTCATGCAAATTACCTTTGAGCGTACATTTATTCATATAACTCCTTTCGTCTGAAATCACAGCCTGCATATTATATTGACTATATTGAGCATGCACTTTCATACCGGAAGCAGTAGGTAAGGAAACAAACCACTATCATGTCTTGCAACGGTGCATACTTTCCATTATAACGGGCAGGACGACCATCGCTGGGGCAGCTATAACAATACGAGAAAACAAAACTTTTGCTACTAAACGATTTTTTCTCACCATATTACCATCCTTGTTGTGCACATCTATCCCATTGATCAGTTTATTTTGCCGCATCACTATGGTACATTCACACAATTTATTGCCGCAACTGCAGCAAACGGTATATACGGTCGAATCAATGGACACAATGGAAGTGTGGTGACCAAAGCACTGGTGCTGGTCGATAAATATAGACTACACCAAATTGCGTAACAGATGTTGGCGAGTTCGCATTCCGATTTGTGTAGTTGGCGAGTGTGTTAAAGGATTGATTGATCCGTACAGTTTTGTGAATTTGTAACATGACATCATGCATCATTTTAGCTAAAATGCATTAAAAATAAATTTTCGTTGTACATATAATAAGGCCCAGAGAGAGGTGGCTAGGAGGGTCATTTGGCATGGGCCCCGGTTCTAAAGGGCCCAAATTTCAAATTAATTTGGAATTTTTTATATTAAAATTTTAATTTTTAAAAGAAGATTAATAATTTATGAGTATAATGTAACGACATCTTAAAATAATTTGGTACATATTCATACCATTTGTTTATGTAAAAAACAGTGTCGAAACATAACCTCCCACTAATATAGAACGTGCGGATTCACTAGATGTAAGGAATATCTTATTTCCTTTCTGGTTGATATTTCGTTTAGCCTCTTAAGCTTTCATGTTCAATTCAATATTTTCCAGTCTCGTTTCCTTACATCATTTGATGTTGAAGTTTGTGGCCCAAAAATTGCATTTTTAACTGGAGTAGGAAATTCTGATGCTTCCGAAACACTCGCTTGTATGTTTTCCTCAGCTATTTGACAGGATACGTCTGTGATTTTCATATCTCCTGAAGAAGAAGGGTCAGCTCTTGGACTGTTTTCCACAATCATTGACTCTTTCATGTTCGTATTGTTCTCATTGTTTTCTAGAAGATCTGGTGTGTCGTTTTCGCCTAATAATTCATCTGCAATTATACAGTTTTCTATTGTGGAACCATTATTCGATTCGAGTATGGTTTTATTAGCTTTCGAAATTGAAATGACTAGGCTTCCATTGTTTCGTACTTCTAGATCGATTTGTGGCATTTGCTTCTAATATAGAATTACCAAAGTCGATTGATTTTTTCTCATATTCTCTGTATTATTATCCAAATCAGTTTTAACGCTTTTCCAGTAGTAATATAAATTCTCATCTTTTATATTTCCTAAGCCTTCATCACTACAATGCAAAAATGTATTATATTTAACATTTCCTAACCTTTTATCTAACAAGTTTGCAAATTATTATAAGTTCTCTATTGTAGTCGCCCATAGCTATCTGCATTAGTGAACGGAGATAATCCACATGAACGGAATTCATTTTGAATTATTTCTGGCTTAAGTGTTGATTCAATACAACCTTCAAGTAGTGGACCAAACTCTTCACGGTTTAAATGACGTCCGTCGTTTTCCATTCGCCAAGAATAAACTATTTTTCTCCAACAACTCTTGAGGGACGGTGGGTCAAATTTGGTAATAATCCACTCAACGGTAAAGGTAAATGAGAGACGAATGGCCATCCAAATATAAAACTATTGGTTTATTGATATTTTCTATTATCAGGAATGGGTAAAAATCATTTGTGACATATTCGTAAAATGTTTGACATGTCATTTATCTATTATCGGACCTACCGATTGCCCATTTTTCGAATATTTTGCAAGTATATGTTGTGGGGGAGGGTGCTAGCTAAATATTGTTTAAAAATATATATATTTACCGTATTTATTATGTAGTAAAAAGTATTTCCATTCAAGTAATAAGTGAATACTGAATAACTATTTACGCATGAAACATCAAATAAACTTGAAAGAGTTACTTTGGTAAATCGAAGATGACCTTATTATTTTCAAAGCATCAGTTGTTATAACTGTCAAAAATTTAAATTCTGTAAAAAAAACCGAGGTACGCGTAATTATGTCAGGCCTACCTTTATAGTATAAACATTCTCTTAAAACCAACCAATCAAAAAATTCATCAACTTATTACGACAGATACGCTACGAATTTTATAGTATACTCTAATTACACCCTAAAGACGGAATAGTGTACATGATCGAAATATTGTGAACATATTCCGTTCGTTAACAAAATCAAGTTTAAAGTTTAAACAAGCATAAAGAAACACATCAAACTAATTATGAATCGCATGTAATAGACATCAATGCGAGACATTAAATCATAATACGAGAAATTCCTGATATAATAAAAATTATGGCCTTACAAAAAATAAATTCACGCGTTGTTGTTTCACTTAACACCATACGCATACTAAAAATTTGCGGCCAACGAACATGTTATAGATTAGATAGATATAAATAATAATAATAGATAAATAATAATATATTTAATATAAATAATGATACATAATAGATAAATGAAATCATATAAAATGTGTGCTGATACTTCACATTTAGGATGCTCAAATACAAAATACATATTTTTCGTTAGGAATTAAGCAAGCTGCATTTAAGGTTTTCTTATTTTATTTCCAGAAGTCCGGATTTATGTATACTAGCCCGTAATTTGATACATTTACCTGATATTATTTGATTCTGTGGTTTTATCCATTATCGATGTTCCTGCATCTGAAATGACAGATCCCTCAAAAAGTCAATTTCATTGAAGTACCATAATGGCGGTACAAACAGATCAGAAGACCAGATTTTCTGCTCTCTATTACCTGCTTCAATTCTCTGCGGTAAGCGGTACGAAGGCCATTATTTTTTTTTATGGCGTGGCCTCTGTCAGCACGTCGATTCCCATTCTCTCTTGTCGATTTTCTTCATTTTCGCTGCTAGTTTGTCATAACCTTCACTTTTCACCTTCCACATTCCTGGCAAATCCCGATATATTTTAATAAATTCTTAATTAATACTTAATTAATACTTAATTAATACTTAATTAATATTCTTGAGTTATTTTTTAATATTTTAATTTTTTAATGGTATTTAACTCGTTTTACACAACTAATTTATTTTTGCTTAAGCTTTCGACACCGTTTCGGCAACATTTTCAAAAGCAATATAAAAACGAAAAAATATTTTTATAAAAACAAAAATCGGTGTAGCAAAATCTATAAAAACGAGGTTTACATAGAAAATGGCTATCTCAGGCACTTTCAAAAACAATTTTAAAATCAATTTATGGAAGTGCACTATATAGACGAACTCTGTGAAAAAACGTTGTACAAATAAACTTAAAATTATTATATAAATAAGATAAAAAACAACAACAATTAGACCACTAAATTATAAACACTCCCCGTCAAAAGTTTTTGACCACCCAAAAAAAAAGTTAGTTTAAAAGTTTTTAAATAAAATTAAACGTTTATTTCAATTTCTTTTTAATAAATTCAGTTTTTCAAATATTTATTTATTGAATTTAAACATAATTTTTTGCTTTGGTTTTTATCAATTGTAATGGTGTATTGTGATTGTTCCGTATATTGGTCTATTTCAGCACTCTCGAATTAGACCATCGAAATAGACCAATATACGGAACAATCACAATACACCATTACAATTGATAAAAACCAAAGCAAAAATATAAAAATATTCGTGAATTCGAAAAGTTAATTGTTAAAATAGAATATAGATGGAAATGTGAAAGAATCAAAATTTCGTACGCTACGCAGTAATTCGCTAGTAGTACAACTACATGGTATTGCTCTATATATATAGACAATATTTCAATGTAATAAACAACATCAGTCGTCGCTACCTGATGAGAAGACTGATTTTTTCAAAATCATTAATCTCGTCTGTTCGAAACTGATTATTGTGATTCTTACACATTAGCCATCTATAAGTCAAAAATTCAAACATAATTTTTTTTCTTAAATTTATATATTGGCTTCATTGAAATGTCCTCCGCGCCTTTATAACCGCTGCACATAATCTTGACATTCTTAACAACAGTTTTTCGAGGGTGGGTGACTGAATTCCATTCCATGCAATTACCAATTTATTCCAAAAGTTTTCTTTTGAAGTAGGGCATGTTTTTCGTATTGCTCGATCCAGTTCGTCCCACAAAAGCTCGATAGGGTAAAGGTCGGGACTTTGAGGTGGCCACACCATTATATTCAATTTTCGTCTTTAGTATTCGGTATTCAAATGATCTGTACATAACTTTGATTTGTGTTAAGGATCATTCTCCTGTTGAAAATCTTTTGCTGAATCTTTTTTTATAATTCGAAGTCTGAAGAGGGGATAGCGTGCTCTCGTAGTATGGATAGATAACCTTGCTTGTTTAAAATTCCATTTATTCGATTAAGGTATCCCACTTTGTTGTTACCAAAACAACCCCATATGATGACAGAACCTCCTCCATGTTTTACGGAGGGGATTATACAGTCGTCCAGATACTTTTCGTTGGCGCGACTTCGAAAATAGATGTTACGTTTTGTACAAAAAATTTGGAATGATGATTCATCAGTCCATTGTACCTTTTTCCAATCTTTAAGTACCAAATCGTGTTGCTGTTTTGCCCACTCAAATCTCTTTTTCTTATTTTGCTTTCTTAACAACGGTTTTTTGACAGCTTTTTTACCTTGCAGTCCAGCGTTAGGAAGACGATGTGTAACAGTCGATATAGAAACCGGCTTCTAGTCCGCTTTGATGCTATTACTATATCGGTATCTTCTCTGTTTTTTGTGCATCTAGGGCAACCAGACCTTTCTTTATCCTTAATTTCCCCTGGGGTTTAAAATTTAGTGATGGTATATTGCACTGTAGAGTACGGAATCTTGAGATTACTCGCAATCTGGTGTAAGGAATTACCATCGTTGTATAAAGTTACAATTGATTGACAGTGCAAAACTGAATGATTTCGTTTTTTTGTCATTTTATTCTAATTTTAGTTTAAAAAAATAGAAGAAATATAAATAATATTTAGGAAAAATAAAATTATTTTTTTAGTACTTACTTTTTGTAATAATACAATGTACTTCAAATATTTTATTAAATATTTAACAAAATAAATATTAGCAGATAGAATAGTGTAGAAAGAATAGTGTAGAATGCTGAGAAACACCAATAACTCACTTGAACACATTAAATAAAAAATTGTTGTTTTTTACTTTCGGTGATTCCCCGAAGTATGGAAAGAAAATGAATAAAGAAAAGGTAGTGTTACTACATTAATCATTGCATGTAATACAAATTCGCATAAAATAATTTTAATATTGAATTGTATATTAGTTAAATTGCAGATTTGAGTGGTGCTCAAAAACTTTTGACGGGGAGTGTATATTACCAATATAAGCACAATCACTTACGATATTTATCGAATTAGTATTACTTTTGATATTTAACATTTCCATTGATCTTTTTTAGAAAAATTTTCTTTTTTCAGAATTTTGATATATTTAGTTTGTCGGAAACTTCACTATAGTTATTATCTAATATTATTTTATGATTAGTATCTCTTAGATGTTGTGTACTACAATTTTGGCTACGATTATTTATATTTATATGTTGGTTCAATCTCTTTTCCATCAATTGTTTGGCTTGGCCAACATAAGTTACGTTACAATCGCAACAAACTTGATAAACAACATTAGACTGATGGTTTAAAGGAACCAGATCTTTTTAGTTTTGAACAAATTTTACTATTTAAATTTGACGTAGAACGTCCAATAACTTTGAAATTATAATTTTTGAATACATGTTTAATTGGTTCGAATAAATTTTTATGTTGAAATTTACTATCGGAGAGTTTTAAAATGTTTTGACTTAAAATTTTAACGGTGTTTATTTTGTACGAGATGGGAAGCCATGATATAAAATTTAGATAGCGACCAGACCAAGAATTTTTGTGGAACCCATCACAAGAAATTTTGCCATTAGCTTCATGTATCAAAAGAATATCTAAAAATGAAATTTTGTTGTCCGATTCTTTTTCTAAAGTTAATTTAATTCTATTAATTTTATCGATTGAATTGAAAGTATCTAAAAATGTATTTATCTTGTCTTCTGGAATAACCATTATAATATCGTAAAATAATGGTTGGAAATTAAAAGAATTTTGCACCAAAATTTCCAAATATTCCATAGGTGAACCAAAAATTTGCCTAAAAACTTTGTTATCAAAACATTACAACAAACAATATCTAAAGTGGAGAAAAATTGTAATTTTGAAAATTTTGATTTCGAATTTTTCTTTATATTTCTCCAATTATTGCTTATAATATTTTTTACCAATTTGTTATCCACATTTGTGAATAACGACACCACGTCAAGAGAAATTAAAATTCAATTTGGTGGAATGACAGTGATACTAATTTTTTGCTTAAAATTTTCTGAATTTTGAATATACGAATAGGTTTTTCCGACACTATGTTTCAAAATATTTCCTAAATAAGATGAGTAGGTCCATCTATAGAACTTATAATAGGTTGATATGGCAAATTTGGTTTGTAGACCTTTGGTAAACCATATAATTTTGGAGTTATTGAACTATAATTCGTTAATTTTTTTCTTTGTATATAAATCAATATTTCCAGAATCATGCCATTCCTTAACCATTTTATTAATATGGGTTTGTATACTGCCGCACTAAGCATGTTTTACATAACTACATTTTTGGTCAAAGTGAGTTAATGATGCCAATCGATACCTATTCATATTATTTATGTTATAAATTAATAAATTTACTGAAAATGTAATTAATTAAGACGTGATTAAACAATATAAATTCCGTTCTAATGGAAAAAGTTAGCATGTAAGAAGCAACAATGACTTTACTCTATTTTAAACATAAATACCTTATTTACTCTACAAATAAGGTGCTTTTCCCTCAAATATGTTAGTTAAGTCAAATTTGTTTAGTTGCGTTAAATGAAATTTCACTAAGATAATTTTTATATTCCAGTGAAAATGACTTATTTGCAATTATTAACATGACGGTTTAACCAAAAATAACTTAAGTACTAGAATTTTTACCTTATCTTAATAAAAAGTAAAAAGTTTTTAGAAAAAAACACATCAATTGTGATCGTTTTTAATCAAAAACACTTTAACTGTAAAAACAACAACTTCGTAAATTAATTATATTAGGAAATTATTTATTATATTACATTATTATAATTTTTTATATTATAAACATGGAAATTATAAAGGAGTATCAGTGTTGCGTTCGTTCGTTCATTCATTCGTTTTTTAATTTTGTTTTAACGATTCACACTACAAAGAATTTCAGAACAATTTTGTCACCACTCTTTATTGAAAAATTTAAGTTATTGTCGATCCCCGAAAAACTACAAACAAAAAATCTAACCTCGTTAAGAATTTAATATTAATGTAATAAATACATAGTAAAAAAAGGATGTTCAATTATCTTATACGAACTACCTGAATTCAAAATTAGAACAGTCCAAATTTTAAAAGGGTAATGAAATAACTTCTGTACACTTTTTTTTGTATTGGAATGAATCATACAAATATTGTATGAAATAAATTGCATTGGCCAGATAATTCATCGCAAGCAAAACTAAAAAAACCCATCATATCTTACGGATTTGGTGAGGGTAAAATTCAAACGACACCAACGTAATTTATTTTATTCTACAGAATATGACCAGGATGATTTTATTGAGCTGTCTCTCTTAAAAACCTCCATAGAAAAAATGTTTTAGTGCTACAATCTTCTTATTACCGATCCGCTAGAAGTTAATGATAACCCCTAAATTATTTTTCGTTTTTTTTATTTTTTCTGATTTATTTTTAATTTTAAACGAAAAGTGAATTTTATTATTGTGATGATGAATTTTTTAAAAGTTAATAAAAAAATATACATAAATTAAAATTATGGTTTTATTACAGTCGTACATAAAAATTATCGAATAATTAACATGAAAGATGAAACAGTTAAGGTTTATTTGTAAAGTTAACCTATTTTTTATCTCGATTGATAATTAAACATAAATGCCTTAAATGGCAGATAAGGTATCAATGCATCCTATTTAAAAATAAAAATCACTTAAGTTATGTAATTTAAGTGACTTAACGGTTAATAAGTCATTTTTGATTAATATGGATCAAATTTTTTTATCTACATTTTAATGCATAAAACTATTTTCTCGTTTTCGCGTAAAATTAATGTAGTTTAGTAATTCTTTGTATCACAAATTCAATAATTATAATGTAACAATATAAAATACGTTTTCATAAACCAATTAAAGTTTTTTATTTTGGTTTTATGATCAAAAATTGTTTCAAAATTTTAACATCGATTTTCTCAAAACTCAATTTTTGCAGTTATGTAAAACATGTTTAGTACGGCAGTATAGGGGTCGTATTATTTTTAGGCACTTGTATATACGTGTAGTATAATCGTTTAATAAATTACACATTTTTTCTAGATATTCATTGTAAGGTGACAACTATTGCGTTGCATTTGTCTGCTCGTGTAACCATAATATTAGGATTATTTCACAAAAATGTTTTAGTTAGTTTTACATAAGATAAAATTTGATTTTTCGAGGGTATTAATTGTTGTGAATTTTGATTACTTTTGAAATTTGTTAAAATATTTGCAAAACGATTTTGAATATTAATTTTGTCATGAAATTATCCGAGATAATTTCATAAAAAGGTACAAATTTACCAACCGTACAAAAATGATTTCCTAAACTTAAAATAAATTTAACATTATTTGGAAGATCAATATTGTCTAATTTGGTTTTTGTATTATTTTAATATTATTAAAATGGAAATTATATGTTGAGTCTGCCCGGAGTAAAAATTCTCCATAACAATCGCTGGGTAGCTGATTTTCTAAGTAATGTTGTGCACCATTCAAATTATTTTTGGTTATTTTAATGAATTTAATAGTATCACAAATTTCTTCATTAGTCACTCCAAGCATAAAACTATTTTGTAAACGTGTAAAAACTTCAATTATTGAACGTGTTTTTTAGAATTCTTGTCGGGTAAACTTTTTCCTTTCGACATTTTAATCATTTTAATAAAAAATGTTGTTTATTTATACTCGACTCATATGTAATTAAAAAATCCTTCGTTATAGCTTTCCATATTTTGTATTTTCAACCAAGGGAATATTTAATTAATTAATACTATTCTTGCGTTATTATTTAATATTTTAACTTTTAATGGTATTTAACTCATTTTACAAAAATTATTGATTTTTGCTTTAGCTTTCGACTTATTTACATACTAATTTGTCTTATTTTCAATCTAATTTTAAGTTTATTTGGACATCATATTTCACAGAGTTCGTTTATGTAGTGCACTTTTTGAATTTTAGAATTGTTCTTTGAAAGTGCCTGAGATAGCCATTTTCTATGTAAACCTCGTTTTTATAGATTTTGCTATACCGATTTTTGTTTTTATTAAAATATTTTTTCGTTTTATATTGCTTTTGAAAATGACGCCGAAACGGTGTCGAAAGCTTAAGCAAAAATAAATTATTTTTGTAAAATGAGTTAAATACCATTAAAAAATTAATATATTAATAAATTATTGCTAAAATTGTTTATTATTAACTGTGTTTGACATTTTACATCTACTTTATGCAACGAATGAAGAAAAACTGAATAAATTTTGTAAAATACTTCAAATATCTGTAAACGTTGCACGAAAAACAACAACGTGCAAAGTGGAACAACGCAAACAATATCATACACGATCAAAATGTTTGCACAACACCCATTGTTGTGCAAATTGTTTGAACGTTTATGCGACCCTTAACGTTCTATAATGTTGTGCATATCTGTAATTCAAACAAATTGGTAATCTGCGCATTTCGTCGATGCAATTCAATTTTTCTTATCTTGTTTTCTTGTTTTAAAATCAAAAGCACTCGATCAATCTGCTTTTCATTGCATCCAGATTGCATTTTAAAATTTCATTTATAAATTTTTAAAATTAAATAAAAGGGTTTTGTTTTTATATTATTATTATTATCTTAAAGTGCCTCACTTTCATTAATTTCTTCTGTATCTGGTAAATTAAGCACTTCACGTCCTTTTTTGAATTATTTGTAATAAATCAATGACCATTAATGATTTTTTTTTTGTCGAAACAACCCGAGCTTCAAGCAAACTGAAACTTTTCAGCATCAAAATTATAATTCTCACATAACTCCTTCATTCATTTACAGATTTTCCATTTTGTGGTGTTGTCCATTTTTGGATCGTAAATTGCATACAATATTTTTTTTTTAAATTTGAGTTACTAATTATAAAATTATAATCAAAATCATGTTTTTACCATCAAATTATCCTCCCATTAAAACAAGCGCCATATAAAATGTGTGCACACATTCTAGTGTACTAGACTTTTCCAAATTTTATTATAACTCGAATTAATTTGTAAATTGATAATTATTTTCATTTAGCAACAAAATAAAATTTATTTCTTTATTTACTCTGCCATAAAAATGTAATATGTATAACATAAATTAAAATACAAACATCCTTTTCGAGGATCTTACATATACAGTATGTATATAAAGCACATACGAGTACACAAATTTTTTAGATACACATGAACTAGAAAATTGTATATTGAACATTATTATTGTACAAGTACATGCTCTTGGAATAGAATAATTTATGTTTAACTACACAACATTTATGTTCCCATCTACGAACAATTTTTATTTTTCAGTTTTAAAGGAAAGCGCAAAATAAATTTACTTATTCTGTAATGAGTTTGTCTGTTGATTCAACAGCAACAATACTAAGCTAGAAGAACAGAAATGCTCTGAAAACTTATCTCGAAATGTTTACGAGTTTGTTAATCTGCCACTAGTTACGATATAAATTATGGTTAACATTAAGAGAAGTAGATTTTTGTGTAGGTGTGTAGGTGTACGTATGTGTGCTTTTATACCAACCAAGTTTCATTATATCGTCGTAACATAACCTATATCTTAATAATGTGTACAAATTATAACAAAAGCTTTTCTGTTTTTTTTTTAATTTTTCTATTTAGCCGAGACCAGCAAGTATAATATTTCCAACAAATTCGTGTTTTCTTATGCTTTTCAACAACAGAAGAACAATGAGAAATAATATAAGCGGATTTTATAATACTTAAGCAAGTGTAATTAATGTAATTGCTAAAAATTATATAAATTATATACGTTAAACAATAGTTTCGTTATATGTATATACTCGAATACAACTGTAAAGTGAGCAAAACAACACAAAACAAAATAAATAAGAAAAATGTCTTAGAAATAAATTAAATACAAAACAAAATAATTATTATTTGTTATTTATTTAATTTACGTGAAATAAATTACAATAAAAACCAAATAAATAAAAAAATATGGCATTAAATACTAATCATAAAAATATTACGGCAACAATTAATAATTTAATGAGTGTTCTTAAATATTTTATTATAAAAATTTATAGTAAAAATATTATGAAAATTGTGTGAATAAATATAACATTTTCATAGAATAATAAAGTGGAATTAATTTTAAATAATAATATACACTATTAAAAAATAAAAATAAAATAAATTAAAATTTTATTAATTACTAGTAATCATAATAAAAATTAATAATAATGATAATGCAATTTATTTATGGAATATTATTTTTATTTATTATAATGATAAATCTACAAAAATCAATAGGTGAGTGTTTAACAATTTACGCCCGTAATTATATTTAATTATTTTCAAAAATGACTTTTAATTATTTCGCACTTAAATTAATTCATTTTAAATGGTTTATAGTATTGATAAAGTGGCACGTACCACAGCAGCACACCACAAATTGTTTACGTATCTAAAAGTGTTAAAAATTATAAATTGTTTTGTATCAATTCTCGGGTATATAAATCTTATAAATAAGGGTGAAATAAACTTGAGTACATTACATAGGTAGGTAGGTATATACATATACAATATTCTCTACACATTAGAACGCTTGATTTATTTTAAACCTGGGGCTAAAATTATTTTTCACTTTACCAAAAAAGAATTTAAGGTTCACATGTACTCGTATACGTATTCGAGTATGTTACTGATGATTTGGAATAATTCAAACGAAAGCTTTATTTCCACATTTATGAATCATTTATATATATGTTTGCTGTCGAGTTTTGTAATCAATGATGTTGTTAATTAATGTAATTATACACGTTAAAGATATTTTAGAAAATTTTCTTTTCAGTTTTACGTCTAGTTTTGTAAATCGGGTAATCGGATTATTGCAATTTAAGCAAATACATGTTTTACCGGGAGGTTATGTACAGGATCAAATAGGCAACATTTTTGTACTATATTGATCTTGTTGTTTATGAATTTATGAGATGTTGGATTAAATCAAAAAGAAATGACTATAGGGAATATTGTAAGGAAGGAAATAGCTTAACAGTTAAGTTGACGAATTTGTGTTTCTGTACACTACGTATCTATCTACGAGTATGTATCTAGAACGCAAAACAGAATTATGTACCTCCAGCGAAGCGTTTGTCGGCCGAGGATTTCGGCCCGACACGAAGAAGTTACCGGATTCAAGTTACCGTAGTATGGATATCCACTATGACTATCATTTAAAGTAGGCTTTTGTACATAAATTTTAAAACAAATAATTATTGTTTTCCGATGTTTTAGCTGCATTGCTTTCGCAAATCGCGCTTAGCTTTAATATTAGAGGCCAATTTTGGTTTCAGCAATATTTGTTTGTGAATTTCCAGTAACGGAAAATAATTGTTCATCATAGTTCGCGTATTTATCAGTAGTAGTTAGTAATTAAGATAGAGTTGGCTTTAATTAAAACTAAAAAAAAAGATTTCCATAGAGTTTGCCATAGAGTTTTTCAAAAATAAATGAATTTATCGAAAAATTTACTTAAAATTGATTTTTACCCGACTATTGGCCCGCAGCCTATGATGAACAATTATTTTCCGTTACTGGAAATTCACAAACAAATATTGCTGAAACCAAAATTGGCTTCTAATATTAAAGCTAAGCGGCTTTGCGAAAGCAGACAGCTTTTGTTAATTTATAAACCTTTTCAGCAAGACAAAATAACAAAACTATTCCGAATATTTAGATATTATTGGCCTACTAAGTATTCAATTTTTAAGCATTTTTGTTTAAAAAAAATCCAATGTGGTTTCGGTTTGCCGTCTATCCGTCTGTGTTCACGATAACTGTGTCCACGTCAATGATGTAGATATCAACTTAATTTCTTCAGTAAAAGTTCAAACAATTCATATGATAGATGATTGATTCGGACATTTCTGTGTTTAGGGTATTCGGAGATATGTAGGGTTTTGTTAACCCCCTGGGTGGTGTGGTTATGCGGGTTGTAGGAGTGGTGGTATGGGAGGTGGAGCGGGTGGGATGAGGTGTTTTGGGTTTGGTGTTTGGGATTTAGTGGATGAGGGAGTATGTTCGCTGCCCCGGTGGCAAAGTGGTCAGCATGCTTGTTTCAGCGACCCGAGGTCCCGGGTTCGATTCACTGTGGTGACAAGGAAAAAAATTTACGGCTGGTTTAGGATCAATGAATTAATCACTCATTATCCGATATTGAAAGTATGATTATGAAACCTCATTTGAGGCGGCCCCCTTGATGGGATGCATATTGCGAGAGAGAGAGGAGTATGTTTCGTGATACTTACCCATTTCTGTCAATTCAGAACAAATATCAGATTGAACAAAGCAAATATCTTAATTTTTTTGTGTCCTGTTAAAACCTAACGCCAGCGGGCTTTTAGATAATTTAAAGATTGAATAATATCAACTTATAAATATACAAAACAAATGAAATACTTTTAACTGGTATCAAGATAATTTTGTTTCTCTTAATATTATATCCACTTAGTTCTTTATAGGCAACAAAAATGCTAATAAGCCCTTCCCTGTCTTATTTTTTAAAGTTTCAACTTACTTAGTTGCATACTTATTTTGACAGCAACATGAAAAAATAATGACAACTAAAATGCTTAACAGCAGTTTAGAAGCATAAAACTGCATAAGCATAAGGATTTTTTATAGTTTGAAATTTTATTTTAGGCAATCACGGAAGGTTTTTTTAGATGAGTATCTATAACTAATAGAAAAATAATTGTTTTACGTTTAATTTATGCTTACGCGTGAATGATAGCTAATAATATTTTAATGTACGGAATTATACAACTTACTATCCACATAAATCTATTTGTTCCCTATAAACCATGAAAAATTGACATGTAAATACCAACAAAAATTATATTCGATTTAGAATTTTCTGCAAGAAAGAGATAGAAAATAAATTACCTCATCAGCATACCTTTTTGAAAAAGTTAGGTTTCACAAATAAGTATTCGTTTCGTAAAGGCCTTAATTCAATATTTATGTTGTTGATCTTCTAAATCGTAAAACAATATTGTGTGGAACTCGAGCGCAAAGAAATTTGTTGCTCTCGCATAGAGTCTTGGTTAGCGTTGTTGCCCGTAAATATATTTTTGTTCTACACCCGGGTTTTATATGGTACCTAGCTGAATTACCCCGAAGTTACACGGGAGAATTAGGAATTGAATGCTGCTATCTTTAAATCAGCTCTTTCTAATGATA
Organism: Nephrotoma appendiculata; assembly: GCA_947310385.1. Lineage (NCBI taxonomy): Eukaryota > Metazoa > Arthropoda > Insecta > Diptera > Tipulidae > Nephrotoma > Nephrotoma appendiculata. The sequence continues at coordinate 29,178,940 of OX371224.1, read as the reverse complement.
GATCGTAAGCGATTGTTTTCCGACCGAATCTCACTTTGTGATCATTTTTGTATAAAATGTGCTCGTTTTTGTATAAAATCTTTGCAAAATTTTAATCCCATTGGATGAATGGTGTGGAAACTTATAAGAAAGATTCTCTTTATCTAGGAGATGTTCCCCTCGGTTTCCAGCATGCCACTTATTTCATACAAATCCTTTCCTAAATGCATTCCCGTGATACAAATCTAAAAAAAAATTGATTTAAAAAATCAAAAGGTTTTTTGATTAACGGGGCTAAATGTAAAATATTATAATGGTGGTTCTCCGTATAGATTCCGGTTTTGTGAGAAGAAATGGGACGAGATTGTTTTTTATATTTCTCTTTTTTTATTCCGTTTTACTACAAAATCTCATTCCACTAACAATTTCATGCAATCGGAATCCACCATCTGGACATGCAACGTGTACCTGGTAATTTGATGACGATCGGAACTGAAATGCCCATTCGGAAAAAGTCGACATTTTTAGCAAAAATAAATGTATATATATGCAAAATTTGAATCCGATGGGATGAATGTTGTGAAAACTTCTAAAAAGGGTTCGCTTGATTCATGGGATGGAAACCTCGGATTAGAACATGTCATCAATTTTATATAACCCATTCCATTCCGTGAAAAGTTTAAAAAGATTAAAATTTTAGAAAAAATTATACCGGAGTCCCTGGACTCTGGGATCCAGCTTCTTCTATCGTAATCTTAATTAAAAATCACTAATACAAATATGACCAGAGCTCACTAAATACTTTAATCAATATAACTCCAGTGAAAAAGGACCTTGAAAAACTAGCGTCGATTGACAATGAATTGTTGAAGCGCAAAAAATCCCCATCCCAAACAATCGGCTATGCACAAGCTTATCGTGAGGCATATTTATTTGTCGCGTTTTATTTTTATTTAACTTTAAAACTACAAGATGAAGAATTCATTCCGAAAAACAATGAAAAAAGCATTAATCTACATTGTGTACGAATTATCTACATACTCTACAAATTCTCAACATAAACTCCTCAAAAATCAATTTTTACACTGTTTTCGACACCAACATGTAGACAATTCGGAATTCCTAAATACTTCCAAACTATTTTTAAAAATTGATCGCAACAGTAAATACTAAAAAAAACATTATTTTTGAAAACATGGCAGCCTAACAATATCTAAACCTTCGAAATTATTTCGTTAATTCGTCTTGCCGTGCGAGCAACAAAGTACTTTACCAGTTATTGCCCTAAAATTGGTTCACTGTAAAAGGGAGGCTGAATTTTTGGATCAGATTGACTAAGCTGGGTGAAACTTCATATCTATAAGCTGTTTCCATAAATTTTGAGATTTCGGTGATTTTTGATCATAATCGGTTCACCAGAAGTGGCGACTTCCTGGAAAAATTTTCGTATTGTGCCACTGTTATGAAAGTAGATCATTTACGAGAAAATCGACTAGGTACTAAAAGATTCTAACTAAATTTGCAACAATACTGGTCCAGACTAGTTTTCCAAAATTTAAGCAGGAATTACGATTTTTGACAAATAATTGTTTTTCAGAAAAAATTCGGTCCTTGTAAATCCCATACGAATTGATCGAGTTGAAACTTCATACTTAAGGGTTTTCCATAAATTGGAAGAACCCAGAGATTTTTACCGACATTGGTCTAACAAAAGTGTAAGCTTCCATAGGAGCTTGATACTTGAAATATATGTACTTGAAAAGTATATACGTACTTGTTTGTGAAAATGGCACCCAGGCCGAGCCTATATCCGATTCATACTGTCGTATTCTGTATCATTGATCCTGTTTCCGTCCCTGCCGCCTGGAAGCGCATACTCATCTTCTTTATCTTCTTAACCGTACTATGGCAAATTCTAAATGCATTGCTAAGGGTTTGCGGTTTAACACAGGCTTTTCACTTCCGATATCTTTAAAATATGGTACGATAAACTCCTTACCTCAAACTTTAAAATGTTAAAATATGTATTTAAAATGATTAAAACCACTGTTGGTTATAAACCTGACATTATAAATTAAAATTAAAAAAGCCTGGGTTTACCTTAAAATCGGTAACGTGTCCGTCCGTCTCTCGCTTAAAATATTGTCACTGAATTTTGTTGACGCATTGATTCAATGTGCAATTGTTAGCGAGACCACAATCGAATAGAACATGGTCAGCAGTTTTCGAAGTAACACCACATACCGAGAATATCCCGTGTCCCAATAGCATTTGGGTATATGAGGCACTTTAGAAACTTTATTCGAAAGGATTATCGGATAGGACTTTATCGATTAGAATGACTCTGAGACAGAAACCGCTTCAGTTGAAACTGCTCTTAACGTGTTAGTTATACCTATCTGCCCATTCAGCGTAGCCATAAGCCATGGTTGCAGCCACTAAGCCGTTGTATGTCTTAGGTATTTAGTTTGAAACCCAACATTTCTTTCGCTAACCTTTGAGTTGGATCATAGCGGTTTCGGAGGAGGATAGCTCCATAGCGTTGCTATTGCACCAATTAACCGTTTTGTTCATCGCGTTCTGCGCTTTATCCTGAATTTCCAGTCTTGAATTGCCAGCAAAGAGCAGACCTTGTCGGCTACGAATGTTACTTTTTGGACATCATCCTACACAAAACTGATGAAAACTATATTCCAGAGGTGCGGGCCCCAGAATGAGCCTTGTTGACACAATGGTAGTGGATCTGTCAGAAAATCAGTCATAAAAGCAAAAATAATCGAATCAAAATTAAATAGACAGTCCAACCTTCTCAACTATTTCATCTTTCAGTAGGTCTTCACAATTGTCATGTTGACCATTTTCATCATAGCGTCCTCTGTGAACCTATTTTCTCTGCTCCTCGCTGTATCTTCAACTAAGAATGGCAGCAGCATGATTGGTCTGTGTGCTTTGGTATCGATGTGGTGTAACCGCTAATAATGCCTTTATCCGGTCATGCATTCAGGAAGCTAAAGTAATACTTGATACAATGATTGGACAAGATGTCTAGGCCTGACATGATAGCAATCTTGTTTTGCAGTTTACAGATGCTTGTTCGGTTAGTTGACTTACACTGTATTTCTCATCATTTGGTCGAACGTAATTTTTTATGCGGAACACACTTTTCTCCGTGATGAGCGTTCGTATGCTTATTTAGCATTTTAACCGCAGATACAGTTTGGTGCCTGTATTTTCTTTGAACAGGCCTTTGGATAATTACAAGAATCACTGCAGTTTGCTTAAACTATAGTTCTCTTTCCTTCCAAAAATTTGTGATTTGCCTAATAGCAAGAAGTTTGAAGCACCTTGTAACCGTAATAAAATCTTGCACTCTGCATGAGGACCAACCAATATAAATATTGCGGTTTTATATTAAAGTATTTCGTTCGGCTGGTGCCAATTCAATGACGCTATTGAACATTTTGGCTTCTTTAAGCAATGTTTCAAATCCTCCTCAATTTTCTAAATCTAATCTTCTAAACGTCTTAAAAATCTTTTGTCGTTTAGCTAGTATCGGATAACGAAGATAGAATCGGATAACTATAGGTACATCGTGAGCCCCCAGCACCACAAAACAAACTAAAGCACTCAAATATTTTATTTCTGTCGGCAATAGTTATTTTGTTTAATTCTAGTATTTCACACTCTAATGTGAATAGTAGCTTATGCTGAGGTTAGCAGGTTTAATTATTAACACTCACTCTCACTTTAACTGTTAACAGGGGAGTTCCTCATTCAGTACTTTTACTAGTATTTTTATACTAGTAAAATTACTGAATATATCAGTGTTGTCAGGGCCTCCTTAATATAATTGCCGTAAGATTCCGCAATTTTTTTCCATGTGCTTTCCATAGAGGGGAAGCTTTTTGTACTTTTTCATACCAACCAGTGTAATTTAATATTTTTTTAGAATTTTTTTTGTATATAAAAAAATGAATTCTTTGTTTGAATTTTCAATGTGAATGGTTAATTAAATTATCAGGAAAAGCATATTTTAATATTGAGTCATATTATGTTGAGTTAACGCAAAAACATTTAAATTAGTTTAACACATTTTTTTTTTTTTTTTTTGTAGAAACAAGAATTTGTTTATGTGTATGTACAGAAAATTAGAAATTAGTATAGAGTGTTCCATAAAAAAGTCAGCATTATTTTTCCAAATTAAACGTTCGTTAAAAAATGCTTTTGGAGTAGCAATGTAATATGGGGATTATTGTGTTTTGGGTTCTATTTCAACATTGTTGATGACAGACTTCGAAAACTGTTTTTTCGTTACTTGTTAAAAATTTGATTTTTCATCGCAACAAATTCGCAGCCTATATTATTTCATCCTGTAGTATAAACAAAACAGAGCTTCGCCAAATAAAAATATTATAATTTGATAAAGCTTTTCGCAATTACTAAACCTGTTAAAAGATGTCGCTTTCAAATTAATAAATTAATTCAAATTACCCGTATAGAAATTGTTACACAAATTGCAAGGGGGTCTCCAGGTTAGGGCGGTTGTAACGGGCGTGTCTTATTGCAGGCAGCTCGTTGTATAAACGAGTTCAAAGTACGACTTGTGCTTTAAGATTTTGTATCCGTATATGAGCCAATCATGCAAAAAATGGGTAGAGCCACGGGCCATTTATATACTCACAAAAACCATTAAGTTATTAACAGTATACAAAGGCCTTGGGTTATTTTATTGAATTCCACACAACAACGATCCCAGAAAACGTGCACGAACGAAGCTATAAAAATGAAATATGAAACATGCATAGCCTTTCAAGACAAGTAGATCTGCATAATCTATTGAACCAGCCGGGAATTACTACAATGTATACGAACTGTCTGTCATACACCTTCGCCGAGGGCTTTTAGCATCAAAAATCCTCAATAAATCCTTGTATTAACAAATTCGTGAACATTGTAAGAATTCCCACCTGGATTGGATCGAAATAAAAAAAAACAAAAATTTGGAAAAATTGTGACATTTTTCTATTATTGTTTTACAGCGCGCAGCAACTATAATGGTGAATATTTTACGACGAAAAGTTTTCGGCCAACCGAATACTAACTAAAATTTATAATTGTTTTGAAATTTATTAATTATGTTAAATTATTGTATTAAAGATTTCGCACTTAACTTACAATAATAATGGTTTATTTTCGTAAATAGTTATTTAATTATTTTACACTTTTCTGTAATTTCAAGTAAATTTATTACAGAGACATCTGTAAATAGATTTTCAAATTACAGAAAGCTCCGTTTTGCAATCGTATAAAATTGAAGTTTTTTACGTTTTGTTCTGTTTTGTAATAATATTTAATTAAGAAAACCATGACAACGTTGATTTTTTGTATACTAAAATAATAATAGATTTTGATGTAAAAATTTTATTATATAAATTTACTGTATACATAATATTATTGTTTCTACATGGTGATTCATAAAATTTCGTTTCAGCTCAGGTTTTCTCTTTAATTTTGTTATAAATGGAGAATGTTTAAATTGCTATTAAGTGCATCGTTCATCTCAAAAATTCTGAGGTGCATGTGACCAGAATTTACCAAATAAGTTACATTTTTATAAAACTAAATTTTAAATTGGATGTAAGAGGAATCCGCGGCACCACCCTTTATTATCTTACTTTATAAACCTACACAACTAAACGGAAAGCTCATTTTTATAGACAATTAATAAATTTATGCTCCGCTTTAGTTTAAATTTACCAAATAAATACTACATTATGATGGCTGATTTTCAAATATGTGTTCTTTGAATAGTTTATTTAAAATATAAAATTAAAATTTAGATGATTTGTTTAATTTTTTATTCATAAATTCATGTTCAAAAATTTTCCAATTACCACCGTTTCTTATAGTAATTCAATAAAAGCTTCCCCTCTACTTAAAGCTCTCTTTTAATATTACGGCTCTTCAAAATCTTAGATGGCTCTGGTGTTGTGCGTGAACGCGTATTTCAACTGTTGACGTGCCGGTGTCGTTTGAAGCTCAAAACAGAACAAGAGCGACAACGACGAGCGTCGACGAATTAACAAAAAATATCGCCGCTATTCCGCTGTAGCTAACAGAACAAAAGCGTTAGCGTATGGCGATAAAAAACAACCACAAACGGCATAACCTTCTATATTTTGACACATGACGTTGGAGCGTTAGGCTACTAAATTGAAAAAAATATTTTTTTAATAATATGACGATTATATGATACCAACTTATACGTATATAAAAAACAGTTGGCAACATTGTTTCGCCGGCGATAAAAATAGAAATAGATTCTAAATTTATTTCGACGAATAAATCGTCGTCGCCTGCATCGATGGTTGTGTTTGTATTGCATGTTTTCGGTGTTTTGTAATATTACAGGCGATTTCAATTGATGCCTTCGCTCTTGTTCTGTTTTGAGCTTAATGTAGAGAAAAATGATTTTGGTATGGAAAATGTCAATAATTAGACAATGTAGAATATTCCTTTGTTTTTCCCATTGTTTTTTCAGTTCCGTTTTTAAAATTTATAGTTTTCCTGTTCAAAATTCGGGGTTAAGGAATTTACAATTACTTTTCTTAGGTTGGCTAGAATTACAAATCTTACTTGTTGAACAAGCAACATTTGGTGTTAAATTTACTGCAACAACGCAGGCGCCAGCCATAACGTTTTTGTCCTAACGGTGAACTCTCTATAATCAATACACCCAACTGATTCAGGTTGCACCAGCTTCTTAAATATAGCAGGGCTGACCTCAATTGAAAGACATTCCAAGTTTATTGCTTATCAGGCTCATCAGTTTGTGTGGCAACATTACCCCTCTTGACACAGGCTTACTTTTAGATTGACGAGTGGTCATCCGGCGTTCAACACTAGTAGGAAGATTTCTGTTTTTCGCTTCCACAAGAATATTAACTTCGGTTGAAATTGACTCCAACACTTTCTTATGAAAAAGATATGCTCAGATATTCTTTTAAAAATAAGCATAAAGTGGCAATACAGTATTATTAATTTTGATGCAACTCAAGTGCACAGATTTTTCGCAGACAATTTTCAAATTAATTAATTTAACAAAAATGACGCTGTAGCGCGATAAGAAAGCATTTTTTTCATTCATTTCCGAAGATTGATGGTTTTATGACACATTATAATCACTGGTAGACGGAGTGTTGAAACAAAAATCTGTTCCACAATAAACGACTCGATTATAATCCATGACTTTGGGCTCGTTGGAAGATGGTGTGATAAAATAGAAATACGTTCCACAATAAAGCGTAAGAGGTGGCGTTCGCAATGCTTGAATGATGATTATTTTAGAAGCATGAAAAACTGACAGCTTACAAAAAACAATCGGATTATTTTTATATTCCAGCAATTTGCCCATAGGCAACACCAAAAAAATCACAATGATATCTGAAGTAGCCAAGACACATTCATTATGACATAAATCTTTTACATTGCAATTTATTGCTTTACTGGAGAGCAAAAATGGTTCATTTTCTACATTCATACTTCTAGGTTCCTTATGCCTAATTCTCAAGTAACAATTGGATTGGTAAATTGTCCTAGACAGCAAAACCAGGGCTCTTACAACGTCGTGAAATTCGAAAAATTACAAAAATTAGTTATGAATGGTAAATAGTTATTTAATAACTTTTGAAAACGTTGTTGCAGCGAAAAAAATAGCTAATTACCTTAAGAAGGTTTATAAGACATTGCAGCAGTGATTTTGTTACACAACATAAAGCAAAAAAGTCGGGACAAAAGCAATTTTGCTGCGATAACATAAGTAGGTATAAAGGCATTGTAGAAGGGTTATTGCTATATGGCGCAAAGAAAAATGTCGGGAGGAAAGCATTGTTGCTGTGCTAGTCAACCAAACAAATACAAGTAATCCGAATATTATTTAAATGACAGCGCAGACGAAGAGGACGAAGAAGAAGATTTTGTGCAAAAAATAAAGAGAAGGGCAATACATTTTAATATTGCACAAACTGAATTGAAAGAACTTTTATCTATTTATAACTACTCTTTAAAAAATTGTAACGATGGCCCTATCTCGGTCCTCGTTCCCATCCCTGAGAAAAAAAAATAATTTCCCATATTATGAATGAGCGGTGATTATTGGTTGTGCTACCCTGTCTTTCCCCTACATTTAAAAGCCTATAAATAATCCGACCGACGATGATTCGCTCTCTAATGTTTTGCTGAAAGTATTGTTTACCACTTGTGTGGACAAACAAAATAAATAATCATTTTTATTTGTGCCTCATAAAAGCACACACCTATTAATATAAAGAGTGTACGTAGTGATTAATTTCATGAATCCCTGTATTAGAAAAAAAATTAAAACTTATAACCGAAACGCGTGGGGATCGCGTATAGAATTCTTATTTAACTTGTTTTTATGAGTTTATAGCCGATATAATATCGTTGGTGATTAAAACAAAAAAAAAATATTTAACTGAATTTAACGGCCATCGTGCGTATGTTGTGTGGCATTTTTTTTTTGTTCGTGTTGTACAAGTAAAGGCCTAAGCCAATCCATATAAATATCTGTAAACACATTTATATTTGAATACTGTGGAATTCAGTGAGGTGGCATTTCGAACCCATACAGCAAATATATATATTCTTTGTGAAATCGTGAGGTTGGAAAAAAAAAATCGAACGGTTTGGGGTTACGTGACCATCAACCGCGCTAATTCTAGCGGTATCAACCGCTCGTGATGTATTGTGGTAAAAAAAAAATATAAAAATAAAAAAATATCTATATACATTAGACCCAGTGATACGACCCCTAAGAAATTAGGGTTGTTGATTTTATATGTGAAGCCCTAAAGGGTAAGTTAAAATAAAGTCCCATTAAAACCGAATGCAATAGCATCGACTGTAAAAAAAAATAACTTGTACTGTTGCTCTTAGTCAGCTAAGTTAAGATAACATAAAATAAAACAAAAAAAATTGATGTATTGAAAGAAAAAAAACACAAAATATTACATATACACAATTAAGTGCAAATTACGAGTGGTTTGTCTTGGTACGTAAGCAAGCACAGCTGACAAACCTCCGAATCTATTGGTTTATTAATTATGAATTATTTATCATCATCTGCGAAAGTTGAGGTGTACCTACTACTACATTATCGTATGTACATTAAACAACTTTAAAAAAAATATTCGTACTACAGTTCGAGGAAAGAATATTCGGACAATAATTGGAAGCGAAACTACACTACGATACAATAATACGGTAATTGGAGTTGCTAGTGCCTATCATCCAAGGCATTTATCATTACCGACAAGCGACATTTATTGAACTAGTCTTTCTTAAGTTAAACTATTTATAATTTAATTTGCGCGTCCGGACTTTAAAAAAATAAAAATAAAAACTTAAATAAAGGGGAAAGGGTGTAATTTTTCTAGTTTTAAGATGTATTATGTTTAATAAGATTTTTGTGAAACATTCATGCTATTTTATTTGCTTTTGGATTAGAAATAATAAAAACTTCGCTTATGTATATTTATATTTTTTATATTAACAAAAATCAATATTTTTTTTTTCATTTGCTTAGTGTATATTTTTCTTTTGTCGTTTTCCGTTTTAATTTCATTTTTTTTTTTTGTGCTGTTAGGTATGATGAAATGCCTTAATTATTAAACCCTCCTGTAAGATGATGAAGGCAATTTAAGTGAACCGTAGTGTAACTGATTCTTGGCATTCCTTCCCTCAACGCGGTATATTCACGATTCCTTCAAGTTCTTGAAAACCCCACGACACACCCTGAGCTAGGCCGGCTAGAAGAACACCGCTCAAGAACCTCTGAAGGGATAATCTGTTTAACGAAACTATCGTTTCGTTACAAAATAAACAATTGCAAAAACTTCCAAGTGAATGTTTGCTTACAATTATATTTTAAATCCTTAAACCGCCCAATGTCATACAGTTTAAATATAAATAATGATGAAATCTTAATTTACAGAAGCTCAAAAATACAATTGGCCGATTCTTGTTGCAATACATGAAATTGATAATTTTGTTCCAATGGTGGTAGGTCTTTATTGTGGTGATAGTGAGCCTGGTTCAGTTCAAAATTATTTGAAACCTCTTGTAGAGGAACTACAACCACTTTCTGAAAACGGAATTATTTCCCTCTTCGGAAGTATAGTTCCTTCTTCCAACCGGTACATACTTTCAGAAGTACCGTTGTATTGTACAGTGGTATGTCAAACTTATAAAAAAAACACTTCTTATCTCAAATCAAAATTACTTAACAAATAGCGAAACCGCTCAACACGCAGTGAAATTTGTATTAGTAAACTAAATATGAATAAAAAAACGAAATCGCTTAACTCAAAGCAAAATTACTTACCAAACAGCAAAACTACGGTTAATAAAGGAAAACTGCTTAACTCAAAGCAAAATGGTTTCAAACACAACTAAACTGTTTAACACACGGCAAATTCTATAACTACAACCTTGTTGTTAATTCTCCACCAGGTACAGTGGTTTCAAAATGTTATGAAAATTTGACAGCTCACACGCATAAATAAAATTGAAATAAATATGGCGGAAAATAGAGACGAAATTTGAATTTTTGAGCTTATTTATATATTATATATGTATTTCTCAATATTTTAATGGAACTGGATTGCAATTTTTTTAATTTAAGCGACAAACAAATATTTAATCCTTTTTTTCGGAGGATCAGCAATCTGTTTCATTTTTAATATTGTCTCAAATAATCCTCTGAATGTAAAATTTTTCATTATGCAATTTTGTTTAGATTGTAAATACAAAAAAAATTTAAACTTAGCTGCAAAGTGCATTGTGCCAGTTGTTTAATTAAAATCGTTAATTGTAAATTTGTAAATATGGTAATTTGTAAACATGGCTAATATTGGGTTAACGTAAATAATTATACCATGCAAAGTCCTACAGCTATAAAACGCTTAGCACAAAGCAAATGCTTTATGATTACTGATTTCCTTATCTAAAAGCTGATTAGATATTAAAAACTTTTACTATATTTGGGCACACTTTAGCTGTGATAATATTAAATTTACCATAAATAATTAAACTCGTTATCGGAAAAGTTTTTAGCTGTTACATATAGTAAAGACATCTTTTAATTTTGTATTTCTGTGCATAAAAATGGCTGCATCATTTATCTAGTAGAAAAACTTCCACAAAACCCAGTTTATCACATGAAAATATTGTAAAAAACACCAATTTCATGCTTTTGGTTAGTTACCAGATGCTTTTTAGCAAATTTGAACTTTTTTTCAGAAAAAATAAATTTTTCAAAATAGTTTTTGATTTTGATTTTATTTTTAATATCAAATATTTTTAGGTCGCGTTTTTCTTTTCGGAGCTATTTTTACAAACTGGTCGATGAAACTTGTTTCCCACATATTTTTACGATAGGATGTCATAAGAAAAGTGATATTATCCTTGTTCATATTTCATAACATATTAGTGACATTTATTATTGAATAAAGAAAACATAAAAAAAATGATTTTTGCTATAATTTTTACACAAATTATTAATGTTACAATAATGCTCAAAATAATAGCTACTAGTTATTCCCGACTTTTTTTGCTAATTTGAAATGAATTCCCTTAACTAACTATGTTGCTTTTTAACCCGAGGATTTCCATCTAAAACATGTTTGCTGTTATGGCATTACTTTCTCTTATGTAACTATTTTGTGTTAAGTACAGAAAAACTGCAAATGTAACGTTTTTGCTATTTGGGAACCGACGTCTCTAAATTAATCTAAATGATGCCTTGAAAGTAATTTACCATTTATAACGAGTTTACTGTCTGACGTTGCTATAACATATTGCCAGGCAAATGACGATTACCATTTTTGCTGGCATTACGTTGACAAACCAACAAATTCATGTTGTTTGTTATTATTTTAAGAGTTATTATAACTAAAGTGCTATAAACTTTAGATGGTACAACGTTTTGACAACTCCAAATTGCTAGTTGGCTTGTCTAGTTAATCTACTTTTATTTAGTGTCATGATTAAAAAAGTTAATGTAATGGTCCAAAAAAAATTAAAAATTTATAAAATGTTCACTTATTAAAAGGTGGTATGCGGTATTAAATATTAAATTCCAATTTCTGACAATTCCACAAAATATTGACTTAAAATTACGTATTCAAAACAATGCATATAAATAGATTTGATTAAATTAGTAAGAGATTCGTTCCTTGATCCTTCTTAGTAGTGAAAGTAGACAGCACAACATATTTTGTGTTGAACTTTCAAATCGTTTTGTTTACAAGATTTCACCATCTACATACATACATACGTAGCAAACTCCTTCAGTTGGACGAGAATATTATTCTTATCTACATTGGAAAACACTAAAATTTATTGTTTTATGTAAATTTGAATTTTTTTGTGTTGCTCTGCACAAATTTATTAAAAATTTAGATGATTTTACTAAACCCAAGATTTTTGTTTGCTGTGTGAACGCAAATAGTGTAGAAAAATCAATATGTGGAATTTGTCTGTGTTTTATAAAGCAAGAAATTAATTTTTATTGGTTATCCAAGTCTATATATGGATATATATCTGTGTTTGTATAATGTGCCCAATAATATTCTAATCTCGTGATTTTAGCCCTACATCATGCTAAACTAAGGCCACAAACGATTACCATAAATTGAATATAATCTCTTTCTATATCTAAATGTTATATTAATAAAAATGATCAATTCTTAAAATTAAATTTCGAAAAAGGCAAAATCTAAATGGAGTTGACCTAGTTTAGCATATATAGCAACAACGGCGCAGCATATTATTATTATATAGCAGAACACCAATTGAATGATGGGTAATTTATTTTGGAATGATTATAGAAATTTTCTAAATTGTATATAAATATAAAATGTATTGAATACTAAAATTGATTTGATGATCTCACAAAATACACGATTTGCTTTCTAAACGTCCTGTTGATTATTGGATATTTGTTATTAAAGGCGCTCGCAGCTTTAAGAATATTGTTGATGGGGATGGATACAGCTTGTCTGCAAATTCCTATTACAAAAACAGTATAATGTTACCTTTTTACGATACAGACATATGCGCATCAAGCCAAGACTAACGATTATTAAATCCGAAAACATGATGTAGGTAATTTAATTAATGATTCTATCTCTGTGACAACTGAGGAAGGATCTATACGTATATAGAGATTTTTCACCCTTGTGTTCTGATATTCTATATACTGAAATCGTTCATACATAATTTCTATAATTTTACCGGCTACAAAATATACCAAACATATACCTGGAATTCTGGAAATAACAACCAACAGATAATATAAGAAATGAAATTATGCACTCAATTACGTGAAGCGAGAGAAACATAATTTTGCCGAAATAATTGGAAAATCACTTCATAAATTTCATACCGAAAATATACCTTGTTATCGATTTTATGATAGCAACAAAGCATATTTATGAAAAAATATATAAATGCCATATATCGAGGTGTACATATATACGATATAATAATGAAACGAAGACGCGAGCTTTCAAGAAACAGAATAATTTTTTTTTTTTTTTTTTGGAAATATCGTAATAATAAATTCATCCCGTTTATTGAGCTCACAACAGTCGATTCCTCGACATAAACCGAAGAAATACAAATTTGATGTTATCATTGAAACTTAATTCAATATTCGATTTCAATTGAATTTGTCTGGTGTGTAAAGTAAACACACAGCATACGAACAGACACAGCAGAACACATAAATACATCGCAAAGATGTTTTTATTTGGTACATGTCTCAAATATTGATAATAACAATAATGTGTTCTTGTTTCATCTCAAACTCAAAGGAAATACGGAAAATTCTGTTTTGTATTGTGTATATCTATATCGAAGAAAGACGCCTGAAATCTAAATGTTGTATATCACATTTAATTAAATTTAAAAATCGATAAAAATAATATTTCCGTTTGTATATTAAATCCGTTATCACATCATTACACAACGCCGTGTTCTCTAAAAAAACAAAATTTTCTAAGTAAAGGAGCTTCATTAATTAGATATTTGTTGTTGTTGTAGTTGTTGAGGTGTAATATATAATTTTGTCTTGTAATTGTATATATAAATTTCTTAAATACTTTAATTACGTTCATTCGTTCGTTCGGTACTCCATCCATCTGAAAATTTTCCATTCGTATATAGATAATGACGATATAATAAGGAAGAAAAATCTAATTAAAATATTCTAAAATAAAAATTGGGTCTGTGTATAAAAAACACTTTAAGATTTTTTATTTTTTTTTTTTTTGTTAATTAGTTTCTTTTATAATATCATCATTAACTTCAACAATATTTAATTTTACTCCCATTTTAAAGTATAAAACCGAAAAAGCGTTTTTTGTCTGCGTTATCATTTATCTTGATATTTTATTTAAAGAAAATGGAAAATATTTAAGGAAAAAGTTTATAATAAGAATTTATTTGATTTTTTAATCGGATTTCTTAACAATTTCATTAAAAAAAAATTTGGTTATTGGTTCTCTCTGCGAACTCGTTGAACAGATAGATAATTTCCAGTTTCTTCTGATTTATGGTAAAATTATTGATCGTTTATTGGCCAATTTTTATTTTGTGCCTAATTTATGGTTAAGATAATCTATAATTATATGGATTTTTATTGAAATGGTTAAACGTATTAAGTGGTTATTGATATTCGATTACAAATTAGTTCATTGGCATGGAAATATTTTTTTTTTTGCTAAGGCTGAAATAAAGCTGTCTTCATTTGTGAGGCGAATGGAAACTGAAGATTTTACGAATTTATTCGAATTACATAATTAGCGATTTTCAGATCGATATAAAGATTTTCACGAGAATTTAAGCTGCAAGACTGATTGATTCGTTGAATCTGTAATGTCAATCAGATGCCATAAAGCCGTAATTAATTGAATGGCCTTAAAGGATACGTTATAAAAATACCCTTGTGAAGTTAGCCCAGAATTTCATCCCAGGAAAATGAAAAAATTTCGTCCGATAACACTTGAAACGGGCTAGCTTTAGCTATGCTAAAACCAACCCGGTTTCACAGAATTGCCATTTATCCACCGGTACCCCGTGCGGCATAGGTTCCCGCAGCTCAGTCGGGCAGAGGATATAGCGTGGGTTTTTGGGGTATTGGATAATGTCCTTGATTACCGCATTGAAAAACACAAAAAAAGAAGAAAGGTGAAATTGGGCATCGGACCCAAAAATGGTGGTTTTATGCCATACAGAAAATGGGATTACTCCCGTGGTTGCGTATTTAAGTTTTTAGGGTGCCATCATCCCTAAAGACATGTCATTACCGAAAGGAGAGATTCTTCAAAAATAATAAATACGAATAATACTTTCACGGTGTGGACCCATGGGCAGGGTTACTTCCGATACTCCTGCTACAGGAGTAAAAAATTCATAACGGAAAAACAAACAAAAAATGTACAATAACGTGACGTCGATTTTGTTAAATCGATCCACGCGAAAAAGAAAATTTTGCATATTATGCAGAATTTTTTTTTTTGAATTGATCGATAATTGCAGTTTTTAATTATTTTCCATAGCAGAGTTCATCACTCATGCCATTTACCTTAAAAACGTTTATCGATTCAAACATAGTGATCGTGTTACATTTATTTAAGGTCTACGTTCATTCAACCACAGTACGAACATATACCGTAATTGGAGTTACGTATGCCCAAAAGCAATGTGAAATATCGGTATGGTACTTAATCATGAATTATGATATAATTTGAGGTGTTACCTCTAAGGGTATGCCGATGAGGAATTTTAGATTATGTAGGGGTTGATAGCGGAATTAACCAGAATTCCGTTACGCACTAAAATTGCAATGATATTCCAGCCCAGAATTTATTATAGTAATTTCGTTCAATGTTGACATTTTATTCTAGCCCAGAATTTTTTTTTTTTAATTTTAAATATTTAAATCAATATAAAAAAAAGAATGAGTCCATTAGTACTCTCAAAGAGATGTGGAAACATGGAAGTGTATTATAGTGTGTTCGGTTTACTTTGAAGGAAGAGGAAATGAAATTTTACTAACCAGATTTTTTCATTTGTTTATAGTCGTCAAATTGGTCTACTACTCTTTCGGTATAATCGACACAATTGGCTTATGGTAACTAAAATAAGATACATATACTGTAGACTCTAACTTTTCTAATTTTATTAAGTTTATTAGTGGTTCAACTTCAGGACAGGCAAAATTAACATTGAAATCTCCACTCATAATCATCGGCAAAAAACGATAGTCTCCTTGGAGAATTTTTGAAACTCTTATAGAATATGGAGCAAGGACGAAATGTATGAACTTGATTATGTCTTCGACTGATTTATTTGGCGAGATGTGTACAACTACCGAAAGAATCTTGTTTCCATTGGGAAGCTGAACTTCAGCCGCGCAAATATCGCCAATGGGTTGTGTTGTTACGCTCATACCAGTTGTTTGTCCAACGATGATTTCCTTATGCGAGGTAACTGTATGAGTTCTAGTTGAATTTTTATATATTGCTACTCCGGCACCCCGTTGACCATTTCTCTTGAACTGAACGCAGCATTCAAAATTACAACTACCGAAAGAATCTTGTTTCCATTGGGAAGCTGAACTTCAGCCGCGCAAATATCGCCAATGGGTTGTGTTGTTACGCTCATACCAGTTGTTTGTCCAACGATGATTTCCTTATGCGAGGTAACTGTATGAGTTCTAGTTGAATTTTTATATATTGCTACTCCGGCACCCCGTTGACCATTTCTCTTGAACTGAACGCAGCATTCAAAATTGGGAATATTAACATGCTCGTCATTGCGTAGCCAGGTCTCAGAAAGCAAGAGAATTGAGCATCCCTTCGTGACTGTGTCAGTAAGGTCGAGGCGATGTGACCTGAGACTCTGGCAGTTTAATGTTAAAAACGAGACATCATTATTGTCTCGTACAAAATTCGTCATTATATCCTGAGCTGTACTTAGCAGGTTTGTGGTGAGGCGCACTAGCTAATTTTGAAGAGGACCCATTGAGGTTGCATGGTAGACGACATGATCATCGATAGCCGACGTGATGAACAGCCCTTCGAAACTCGTTACTCGTGATAAAGCAACATACACAAGTTGTTGACTGTGTTTTTTATCGTAAGAGTATACTATCTCGTTATAGGTACCATCCTGTGATGCATGAATTGTGGTGGCACACGCAGGTACGACTGGAAAATGAATACGCTTAACGTTAATTGTCCGATTGTTGTTTTAATAAACAGTTGAACTTTTTCTAGAAATGGGCACCAAACATCTATCGATATTCTTTTTCTGTGCCCATCCAGAATTGAGCTGCCTGATCTTCTTGCCACCTTTTGAATTTGTACCGAAATCCATCCACAGTCGTTTGATATTTTGACCGTTGACGTTTCCATCGTTTGCGTTTCCCTCGTCGGAATGGCTGAATTCGATATACCTCTGATAGCCCATAGTTCCATTCGCCAGTCCATCTGTCACGTCAATATTAGTTTTGATTAAGTAACGCCGACCTATGACAAGTGGAAGTTCATACGGTAAACCATTTCTGTCCACTATGCACATTTTATAAATCTTTTGACGGATGAATGCTAACTGTTCGACAGTATCGCAGCCGATAAAGATATCTGTCGCAATAGATGTGATTTTGTCCTGAATATTGAGCGCAGTTACATTATAAATATTGACTTCATTGTTGCTCCAAAACAGTCTCAAGCCATGTGGACAGAGCTGATTCGCACGTTCTGCAGTAAAGAAACGTGACTCGATAAGATGCTGTTCAGACTGATCTAGGTTCTGATTAGTACCGATTTTTGTGAGCACCCGAGAGAAAATGGCATTTGATAAAATTCATAAAATTGGAGCCGTGTAGGACCAACAATGGATTGAATGGATTGGAACAGTGTAGGACCAACAATGGATTGCCTAATTTGCTTGTAAATCAGAGTTGAGTTAACTGGAGATAGCTATCTCAAATCCCCGATTAGAAACACGTCCTTTCCACCAAACGGAACATTAAGTCCCGTGATTTGCTTGACTCTCGAATCGACCTGTTGTAAAAGTTCCGCTGACATCATGCTTACTTCATCAATAATAACAGCACGAACGTACTTAAAGAGACACCGAAACTGAAGAACGACTTCAATCGAAAGAGGCATGCTTTTAGAAATAGAGATTTTAAGTGCGGTGTGTACAGTCGTGCCATCAATGGCTACAGCCGCCTTGCCCGTTGAAGCGCATGTAATGAATGAGTTACAAAAACAATCATTTTCCGTAAAGCGGTTATTAATGTCCATTAGTAACCGTATTACAAACGTCTTGCCACAACCTGCGGGTCCAGTTTAAAAGATTTGCAATGGTTCGGCATTCGTCCCTTGCAAAAGATTTCTTATGGTATGCATTAGGAGACCCTTTTGTCTTTCATTGGCTGAGCGCATGAGTTTAATGAATTCTTCATTCGGCATAATGTTCTCTCGCTTTTTTGCCACTGGACCTAGATGATTCAGCGTGGCCAACCGCAGATCATCGTTCATTTCCGCATTTGGATCAACATAAAAATCAGCGAATAGGTCACATTCAGCTATTTTTGCTGATAATAGATTAGTCACGTCATTGACTAATTCGCTGTGTGGATTTTTATCATCCATACACATCTGTCGACAGATTTCCATAGTTTTCGCCATGTTTAGGTTTGACTCAAACTCCTTCCTGCGTTCCAAAATGAGTACTTCATTGTCGTCATACAGTTTTATAAACCGCAGCTCAGCCAGAATCTCTACTTCTTCATTACGAAAGGGCAGATGCAACGTAACCATTTCTCGCTTGTAATTATGCTGGTCTGTACCAATATCGTAGTTCCGATACCGAATAATTCGAGGACTGCCACGTTTATTCCATTTTGCCACACCTCGGTTGACTCCTCGTCTATAACTTCGGTCACCATTTGTATTCTTGTTTTTCTCACGTGATAACGTTCTACAGGCCAATAAGTTGGAATATAGAGTACGACTGAAGAGCACATAGACATTGGTAGGCGCAGCAGATACCACACCGCCTCCTGACTTGTAATCTCGACTGTGTTGAGCATATCGACACTTAGTTTTCGAGTGATCTCAACGATATCGAATTCGGGATGTTCATCCACGGTTTGAATGATTTTACGTTGAAGATTGCTAATTCCCCGATTGGTCTTATTAACATACTCTACTACGTATGCAGCGCACGAGTATTCTTCAATGATAAATTGTATATCTGTATTCGAGCCAAGTACGTTGAGAATGAATGGATTGAAAGGATTAATCCATTTATTAGCTGGTTCTCGTTGCAGAAAAACCTTCGGTCTTTAGATACCAGCCCGCAATACGTCCAGGTAAAATTCGTCTGACAGTATACCATGTTCTCGGAAGAAGTGATCGACATCAGTGTAATTGTTATCTTCAAGTGCTTTCCACAAGCGACTATATACATTGCCATATGGTTTTCGTCGCGCATCAGCCTTATCCATAGGTACGAGAATGACAGTCGAGCGACTGGGCATAAATGGTGCTTCGAAGCGGCACTATTGAGCTGCTGTATTGTTAATCTTCTTATAACAAGTAAAACTATGCTTATGACGCTGTAGCTTTACGTTGCCTGAAGCATTATGTTCAGACACAGATACTAGACGATTAATTAGAGCTATAGCCACAGCCAGGTCTGTACCGAAAACGTTTTCGGGGGCGTCATTGAGCCAGAGTAGTATATGTGCGTGTGGACTGCCACGGTGCTGGAACTCAATCCGTTTGAAGAAGTGGGGCACATAATTGTTACCGAATGGACTACCGGTTTTTGACTGCAAAATTTTAATGATCACGTCAACAAGCTTATGAAAATACAGGGCACATGTTATCTTCATTAATAATTGACGCTTTAATATTGTAATGGAGATCATGGAAAGCGTTATCATCAATATCTATTCCATTATTTTTAAATTTGTAGAGCAAATGCATTAGCTTTGGCCATCCGATCTCATTGGCGCTCATGGTGAGGAAAAATGTTGGCTTACCAAGTTGCCGAATCATGGCAAATAAGTCCCGCAAATAAGTTTCTTTGTGCCCAGTAGTACGTCGAATTGGGAATTGATCGTAAGAATGCCAAATTATTTTCGATGCATCCGTTAATGAAGTCTCCAGACTCAATCTGTGCCCTAGTTACCTTGGTATCCTTGCTGATGAATTTGAAAGCTATCGTAAGTGCATCCCGCGTACGCAGCCGCATAATCTTCATTGCTACGTATAATAAATGATGTGGTGACACTCCTCGCCGATCGGATCTGCGAAGTTAACTCGTTGCCATCATGAATGGCGTCACGCGAACACCTTCCTTAAATGTTCGAAGTTGACCCAGATAAATAGATGGAAAAGAAAATTCTTCGGCATGCTCGTGAAATATAATACTCTGAGGCACGGTATTCTCTCCGGGAGCGATACGTATATATCTATCTTTATCCCAAAGAAGAGTCTGTTGTTGCGCTGTCAAGCTTTATTCGATGTCAATTGCTTCGCTCAAATCCTCTTGGGGGATCGAAACAGCTGGTACCTCTGAGAAAAACCGTTCATTTACTTGGATATTATATTGTTTATGTAGCGGTGTTTGAATCAAAAACGTTAACCAAGTTTTGACAGTACGCTTATTCATAAGTCCCACCAAATAACTTTATTTGTGAATCTTTTTACGTTTTATATGCACGTTTATGCAATAATCGTCATCAAGGTCACGTGGCAAGCGATGTACCATCTTATTAACAGATACCGGTACATTAATAACTTGGCCAAAAATCCCGTACTGTCCATTACCATGTCGAAGTCTCCTTATCGTCATGAATGGAAATCGTGGCGAGATTAGCCGCTCCGTCACTAAGTCGAGCTCGGGTAGATTCGCAGGTCGCTTCGGATACACAAAACCATTACACTTTGAAAGTAATGGAATTCTTACTTTTTTCAGCGATTCGTAACAATTGTCACAAACCAGAACTTCGGAACAGTTGAGTTCTGGAAATTCAGCTGCGAGAATGGATATTGAACCATGTGGAGGATTTTTAGGTCTTGTTCGAACCATAGTCGATCACAAATGCTACATATTGCACCAAACTAATTTTTAATCTATCTAAGTCTTCTTGAAGTTTCTCCGTATCTAACAATCCATTAATAGTACGAACAATTTTCACATCATCTGCAAATATGAGCACGTCTGAGTTTTTGATTATCTCGGTTATTCGGTCTATGAAAACAATAAAAATCCAAGGCCCGAGGTGTGATCCTTGGGGAACACCAGATGTAACTTTAATACAGTTTGATTTTTCATTTCCCATTATCACAAATTGGCACCGGTTTGATAGATATGATTTAAACCAATTTATGTAATCGAGAGAAAACCCAAAATTGAATAAACTCTGGAGTGCTTTATGATGACAGATAGAATCAAATGCTTTACTAAAATCCGTGTACGCTACATCAACTTGACGGTGTTTTTCTATCTCGTTAATTAGTTTACTGGTGAATTCAACCAGATTAGTCGATGTGGATCGGCCAGGCATAAACCCATGCTGGTTTATTGATATATGACGTGCAATTGTGGATTTAAAACTGTTGCATAATACTAACTCAAATAATTTTGGAATTGATGATGTAGTTGATATTCCTCTGTAGCATGAGATATCCTCACGTTTACCCGATTTAAAAATTGGAGTAATTTTTGAAATTTTCCCTTTTTCAGGAAACACGCCGGTGTTTAAGGAATGATTGAATAGATAACATAATGGAATTGTTAAAATTTCAGCGTACTCCTTCAGAATAGAGGAGGGAATATCGTCAAGACCGCAACCATCTTCAAACCCCCTTAAAGCCGATAAAATGTTGTCCTCAAAAATAATAGGAGGAGTTATTGATGTGTTGTTGTTGCTGGGTTGTTCGTACAATCCACTAGTAACGCTTGGTCTATGGACTGATTGAAAAAACGACGCGAACATGTTAGCTATATCTTTGGCGTTTGAAGAGCAGGTATTGTTGTACGTCATATTAGCAGGGTATCCTTCAATTTCGCGTTTATTCCTAAAGTATTTCCAAAATTGTTTTGGATTTACTTTGATTTTGTCTTGAATTTGATTAAGATACGACCTGTATTTAGATTTGAAATAAATTTCAAATTCATTACTAGTTTTGTCCGCTTCTAACCCGCTTTTCAACATTTTGGCATACGCTTTCGACTTCCGATTTTTTAAGTTAACTAGTCTATCATCAAACCAATGAGGGTGAGCATTTTGTGGTTTACAGCACATAGGTACATACATTTCGATGCCTTGAAGCATGATGTCATTAAATTTGTCCACATTTTCGTTTATATCATTGGAATTGAGAGTTATTTGCCAGTTGATGGATCCCAGGTAACTTTGTAGCCCCACACGGTTAGTTTTTTTAAAGTTGTATTTCATTGGTTGTAGGTGTTCTGATCTCGCCATTTTAGTTAAGTCAAATACAATATCCAAAGATTTGAGATTAACATCATTTATGACAAAAGGTAATAGGGATTCAGAAATTTTAAAGGTGTCAATGTCGTTGCTGAAGACAAGATCCAATAATCTATCACGATTATTAGCAATTGTGTTTATTTGGTTCAAATTATAACCAAGCATGGCGTCCACAAATAAAGATTCCGCATCTGTTGTTATATTGCAAGGTAAAATACAGTTTAGTTCTGGGTCCAAGTTCCAAGTTATATTTGGAAGATTAAAATCACCAAGCACAAGAACTAAATCTGACGAGTTTGTTGTATTAATAACTTCATCAATCGCATCGATGCAAGTTGCATAATGATCACTATTTGATTGAGGTGGTATATATGCTGCGTAGATGATTAGATTGGTTTGGTTGATTTTGATTTTTACACCGATCTGTTCGACTCTCGATGGGTCTAAAGTTACTGGAGCATTCCAGAGTTTAGAATGTACTGCTATCAGTACGCCACCACCCGATTTCTTTGAACTAGTTTCAGGAGACCGATCGCATCTATAAACAACGTAGTCATGGCCAAAAAATTCGCTGCTCCGTATGTCTGGTTTTAATGAAGTTTCACAAATTACATAAATAAGGTAGTTTGATTTTAAAACGAATTTGTAGAATTTAGATGCTTTTGATGCCATTTTGTTTACGTTTTGATAGTAAATTGCACATTTCTCATATACCGATCTTTTTTTGGACTTTATGGGCTGATTTACCTTTTGAGTAATAGTATAAGTTCGAGCTTTCATTAAAAGTGAGTGTAGTCTATCATTGGCCACCGGAGAAAAATATTTAAATGATTTTGTGTGTCTAGAGATTGCAACTATGGCATGCGGTACACTATCGAACAGCTCAAGAGGTTGAGAATTGGTTCTTATACATATTACATTTGGTGAGGTTAAACCTTGTGCTTCATGGATCGTCAAGACTTTACTGGTTTCTGGTATCTTAAGCTGAGAGATTAATTGTTTATCAGCTCTGGTAAAAGTTAGATAGAAAGCGTTCTCTAACACAGGTAATGATGATAGATTTGGTGGCAGGTTTATAAATTCGGCGGAAGATTCCACTGTGTTCATACTAGTGATGTTAGGGTAGTATTCTTTGAGAGCAGAAGTAACATCAGCTGGGCATCGATACGTTACATTCAAGTATTCAGTCTTTGTTACAAAAGCACTTGCATCGGAAAATTTCATATTGACATGATGTAATCTGTCAATATATGGTATTTGATTTTTGTCACCTAGAAGATATATTTTAGAACATTTACTTTTGATAACCACAAGTCCTATATATCCAGCATGCACCATCATGTACTCATCAACAAAAACTGTATCGTAGGTCCGGTTACCATTTATTAGGTATGAGGCAATCGTTTTGTAGTTTAATTTGATGTTATTAAAGTTAGTGTTTTTGTGCTCGCAACGTGATGTTACCTTTAATTTTATATCTGCAAGTCCTTCTTTTGTAACACATAGAACAAGATCAGTGCCCAGATTATGGTTGTTTATAATCCATGTTGATTTACCACACCCAGGTACACCTTGAATATTTGTAATATCCGGCATCTTTATGTTTGTTTTAAGATAGATATTGTTTAACGAGTTGTAAGTCTGATGATCTAACATAATTACCGTACCCGATGAACAAAAAATGTATCTGTTTGGGGTAATAAATGTGTTTGTGTCTTCACACAGTTGCACCAGATTATTCCCATCGAAGCCAAACTGATGTTTTGTGTTCGGTTCTTCGAGATATTGTTTGGTAGCGTTGTCAAATATAAATATGTTTAATTGTCGTAAGGAAGCAGCGGAGAAAGGTAATAGATTTATGTTCTTAATGTAATGATCCTTTAAGTGGCTTTTTATTAGGCTGTTTGAGTGTTTCATGTAAAACATTATTTCTATGATCGAATTCTTATAGCTGGACTCTGCAGACAACACCTTGTGAAAAGTCGGAGATGTGGATGGAAAATCCGTACAGTTTCCATATGAGAACTTCGAGGGATCACCTGTAATCCAACGGGAAGATAACATTCTCTCATACTGCAGTGACATATTGAAAGGAATATTTAAAACCCATTTGATGTTGTTAAATGGAGAGTTTGTAACATAATCCAACACTGGCAAAACCTTGTAGACATGATGGCTAACATCCAAGGTAATTATGAAAGGCTCATTTTTTCGATGCTGCAAGTAGGATGTTAAAGTTTCTAAAGCGTAGATTAGATCACTGCAATCAGTTTTAGATTGATGAGTAACTACAATAACGTAGTTACCTCCGATTTTATAAACTTTTGTAACTTCATTAACTGATTTAATGTAGAAGTTATGTAGTATAAGTCCATTTCGGGATAGATATTTTTTAAGATTGCAATTATCCAATTTTTCTTCAAAAGCAACACAAATAAAAATAGTTAGATGATTTTATTAAGTGTTTGCCATTTAGCCAGGTTGAAATCTGTGGTTCGGCATGCATGAATTTTTCAGATGGGATATTTTTAACAAACTCATATCCGTTTATATAATCTTCTTGGTGGTTGTTACTTATGCTTCTTGTTAACATAAGTTTAAATTTAAATGAGGAGATGATTAATTTGTTGTATGTTGATTTGATGTCAATATCAGTTTGAGTTTCGCAGTGTTTAGATGTGCACTTATTACCCAGTCTTGGAGTCTTTGAGTAGTTTTCTGAAGATGAAAAATGAAATAAGCCTCCATTTGAATCGCACACAGCATCTCTCATTTTGATGGTTTTAAAATGACAATAAAAATGACGTCCCTTCATCGTTAAAATAAAAATTTTATATTTATACATACTCAAATTTAACATCCTTGATTTTACTGGGTCGTCAATTTAACCCACTATTTTAGTTAAATTTGAACCTTGTGTTTACGTTGATCTAGATAACATTTTAGTAATGTAATTAACGTAATTTTAATTAATATGTTATAATTAATATTTTTCGGTAGTGAAAAGCTATCATAATAAAACTTTATTTTACGAATTTGACTCAGAAAGAATATTATCGCATCGTATACTCGAAGAATGTTAAAAATGACGTCTAACTTTTTTTTTGCATACTATTTCACTATCATTCTTTTAACCCCCGAAATAGGAAAGACGTCCGAATTTTTACCGTGTAATTTCATAGTAAAACAGCATAATTAAATATTTTTTAAACTTCAGTGTCATTTATTAAGATTTTAAATTTATTTTAGTTAATTACATAGTAAAAAATTTATTTCATTTTTGGAAAATAAGGTAAATAAAAGATAAAATGAAAGAATACGTAAAAAACTTTTTCCGGATATTAGATGTTATTTCGGATAATAGATTTCCGTATAAAAGAGGTTTGTATGTATTCATGCCAATAAAGTGTTACTGTGGGTCTGTTGGGATTGGATAGGAGTCATTTACTACGAGCTTCTGGAACCTGATCAAACTGTTACAGCTGAAGTTTACCAGGTTCAATTGATTAACTTATGTGATGCTCTGAATGAAAGGAAGGCTGAGAAAGATATTGCTGCATGACAACATTCCATCACATATAGCAAAATCAACCCAGGAACTCATCTTCTTCTTAGTCTGGGAAGTTTTACAGCATGCGAAATATTTTTCACACTTGGCTCCCTCTGATTACCACTATTCAGATCGATGTCATCATCTACCTGATAAATGGCAAAAGACCACAGTTATCACGAATATTTCGATAATTAATCTTTGTAAAAATTATATTTTCAATAATGTTCAATTTGGCCCAAAAAAAATCAGAGTTTCTACTAGCATACCTAATAAATCGATTTCCAATTCGATTTAATTTGATTAGTCTCATTTGTTTAATCTAAATCTGATCATCAATTAAGATTCAGATTGGTTTATTATGAAAGTTAACATTTGAATTAATCCGAAAATCCAACAAAATATTAGTTCCGCTTAACACAGATATTTATTTAATAACATGGTACCTATGCTGAAGACGGAAACCTTTTCAAAGTTTTAATGCTTGAATGAATTTGTTCAATACTTGATATAACTCATGGATTAAAATAACTCATGGATTTAGAAAAAGTTGGATTGATGGAAAGGATATTCCATCTGTTAGTTTTTTTTTTATTAACTCAAATTTGTTTATAGAATACAAAATCGTACATGTGACTACCACGGGTCCTGTTAGAGGCCTGCATCCGAACATCAAAATTATTAAAGGCTTTTACCAATAAAAGCAATTCAATGGCTTCAGTTTCAGCTCGAAAGTTGTTTTGAAGATTTTGAATTGAAGAAAATAATCTAACGGTGTCCATTCGCTTGATTTGGTGGTCAATTGAAATCAGAATTTATAAAATTATGCAATCATCAAACTTGGTTGCCCATACGTCGAGTGTTTCACGATTTGTGTGAATTGTAGCACCGTTTTGTTGAAAACAAAGATCATCTAAATCAAAATCCAGTTTACGATGCCCCAAAGAGATGCTTGGCGCTTCACTAACATTTTCACTTACAGCTGTTAATGTTTCACGAGTATGAACTGGACGGCGTGATTACTTCGTTATTAATGAGAAAAATTTGTATGGGACGGGGATGTCGATTTTTGATATCATCTGTTACAGGGTGTTGACAAAATTTTGTTTAGAAAAAAATGCACACAACTATTTATGTAAAACTTCTAAATATGTTAACTAGGCCAACCAACTTAGAGTTATTTAAGTGGTAATCGCTTGAGCTCTACTTTTGATCTGAGTAGTTATCTCGTGTCATTATTCATATTATTCATTTGAAAGGTATCAGCTTGTATGAGCTTTAAAGTCAAAAAACTATGAAGTAATTTTTAAAATATTTAGCAAATTAAATTTAATTTTTTGAATTCGAGTTTTATTTTAATTCACTGTTAATTTTTACATATCTCGCTTAAATACGTTCTACTATTTCAAATAGTCACTTCAATGAATTTAACACATTTGCGTTTTTGAAATTAATATTGCAATGATTTTTTTTTAATCGGTAAAACATTCAATTTAAAAAATTAGGACTAGTCTGATAAAACTAAATAATTATTGTAAAAAAGTACATTTTGTCGCCAATACGTTTTGCTTACTTTTTTGTGTACATGTTTTTCACAAACAAAATCTTTAAGATTCAGTAACTTAAAATCCTTAAAATATGGACCCTACTCCAATTCGACATCACTCTCAGAATGAAAAAATGAATCATACTGTTACAGATTAGTATCGCAAACCCAGACACCCTGTATATGTATTAAATGTTTCCGTGTTCCTCGCTATCACTGCCACTGTGTTGCTACCCGGTAAACCCTAATATATAAATACCAAAAGGATGATAACACAAGTTAATTTGGGCAGATTGACGTGCACCGAGTAAACGAATTAAAGAAAACAATCCATTCCTTTTGAACATGTATAAAAAATATGCCTCAAAGCTATATAACCTAAGCTTTTCCTTGTTTGTTTATTTTTTATATCTTTCACCAACATTATTTAATTCATCACAAGCAGTATGTAAGTAATTTAAATTTCCATTCTCGATACACAACAAAAAACGACAAAAGTTTTCCCATTGTCACAATTCAATTCTCTTCTCACTTATTAAGGAAAAAGGAAAACATAAAGCTATTTGGCAAACACAAGAAAATGGAAAATAAATTATAGAAGATTGAGTTTCCTTATTTTTTTCCAGATACAAAAAAAAAATTACATAAACACAGAAACAAATCCTTAATATAAAAAAAAATCTTTATTCTTTTAAAGGACCTTTCTGAGGATTATATACGTTTGGAAAAGTCGGGAATGTATTTTCTCGTTCAAATACATTTTTTTAGTATTCTTGTACAGTGCCGGCTCGAGTCATGTGGAAGAGAACCACCACACAAAAAACTTGTTAACTTTCCAAAGTTTCCCAAAGAAAATGCGAAATAAAAAATTCCGGGAAAAATTGTGTTTTTTTTTTTACTACGATCTGAAAGGAAATGAAAAAGAAAATATACACACAGTACAAAATGTCGAAAAGTGTTAGTGTCGGAAAATAGGAAAAAAATAAAATGACAACGACACAAGAAATGTCAACTTTTTTCTTGTGTTGATTGAATAAAGTATTTTGTTGGATTCTGGAATTTTTTTTTATTGTGATTCAATTGATTGTGAATATTTCATCAATGTTTGTTCGTGCACTTATCAGAAAATTGAATGATTAAATTTTCTTTCTTTTTCTATAATATTGACTTGGATTCATGCGTAACTTAAAATGAAGTCAGGAAAAGCACACACGAGTACAAGCACACACGCACGCACAACACAAAAAAATTTATGGTTTAGGTCTCGATATAAGGTTAAGATTTAGTATTTTGTACAGTAAATTTATGTAGATTTCATTATGGGGTTGAACAATAAAATAAAATCCGATGAAATAGTTTTTTGGGCAGTTCAAACTTGTGTATATCTGTTTATCAATTATTGATAACAATATGTAATTGTATCAATGTCGGCTAAAGGGTAACATTGACGTACTATACATAATGAAAATCGTGTTAGGTTATTGCATAACAAAGTTATTAAAGTGTTATGGTATGAGATTTTTCCGCACTTTGGGCGATTTATAGCAAAAGTAAAATCTGTTGTCAACATTTTAAAAAATCTGCATCCAGAAACTCCCAAATTGTGTGATTTTGCTGAACTTAAATGATGATACAGTTCCCGAGTGCGATATTTTCGTAAAATTCTAGTTGATGTTGTCAACAGCAGAAACAGCTTAAATTGAATAAACTAAACAAAAATTAAGCAACATTAATCATTTCTGAAGGAGTCGTACATTTCTATTCGAATGATTGGGTGAAATGACGCTGAAATTAGCAAAACATAATAATTGAAAAATTTGAAAAAACAATTCATTTCATTTTGAATATATGTTTTCCAAAGATCAAGGTTATTTGAATTTGAGCTCGTTTGATGAATCGTCTGATCAGTTACGAAACTACAAACTTGGCTTCGATAGCAATTTCGCGTGTTAAAAATATTTAAAAAAAGGTTAGGCAGCCTCTGAACGGGGATTATCAACGGCTGGTTCAATAACATTTATCGTTTAATATATGTGCCAGATTCAAACAATTTGGATAACATGTTTGATTCATATTGATTATACTTCATATTTGATTATCTCAGTTTGTACATTTTAACACATTTAAACTTCCTTTGGCACGAACGATATTGAAACTACCAGATTAAACTACCACCATTCTAAATTGATGTTGGGGTTCATTTGCTCAACTACTATACTATACTACCGTTTTTTTGCATTTCCCTTTGGCACTGTTATTATACAGTGACCAAAACTTCTATCAACTCAACCAACAATACTTGATTGAGGTTTTTGATTGAGTTGTCGTCGCACTATCACTATCTATCGCGAGCCCAAGTGTACATTACGTAGAAGCATTTGAGCATGAGTTTTGTACTCCAACAGCAGGTCTTAGTTGTGCTCGTTTACATCACCGATCATAATCAGCAGGTGAAATAGCCAAACGCCGAACTTTTAAACACAGTGGCTGGTAACTAGTAGACTCAGTAAATGATAAGGTTGCTAGCTAAAAAAGTTTGGGAATCTTATCGAATTCACTTGAAAGGAAGGCATATAGGCAGCGTTAGTATCACAAAGACTAATAACCTATTTTTTTTTTTATTTAAATTCCAGTTATTCAATTCTCCATTTTCTATTTTACGCTTGCATTCCTTAGATAATAATTGCTACGGCTAACTGTCAACTTAGATGTTATCTTCTCCTCAAGTACCCTGAAATGAAGTACCTCATCTGTGAAATACTCAGAATTGCAGAGTTATTGTCCGTTTAATCTCAAACCACCTTAAAGAGTTTAATTCTAAGCCCAAAAAGCGTAAAATAAGGAGGCTTTTATTAAAACTATCAAGATTTAGCAGCCCAACTTGTGATGTGTTTTTTTTCTTTGAAAACAATAATTTTTAAAAGTATCTTAACCTGTTTGCAGCCCCAACGCAATTGGTCTCATTGTCGTTGTATAGGTGATACTTTAAAATCTCCTTCGGTACCTACGCCTACTGCATCAGTTTTTCTATCTTTTAGTCTTGTCGGTGTTTGTGATTTAAATCGTTTGGGGCATAGCCATCCTTGCCATCACGTCGAATCTTGGATATATCCTTTTGTCAGAATTCAGCGAGAAGCACAATCTGCTAGGCTTTGCTTATTAGGAACGTAATTCCACTGCTGATCTTTTGTGATATACAGTATCTCGGTGACTTGATTTAGTATCCTACTATATTTCCCTCTCCAGGCGGATTCACCAACCAAAGTAACACGACAGTGGATCTAATTACATGTAGACCTTAGAAGGCAGTGCCTATTCGAGCGACTTTATGACTAGTATCTGCATTCGAGTGGGCAAAAGAGCAGAATGATACCTATCCATTCGAATGTATGACGCAGACATATGTAATGGTAACACAATCGGGACCTGACGCATCAGAAAATCCACAGGTATGTAAGTATTTTATATACTAAAATCAATTTGCTTCGGGTGGTCTTACGAGTTGATCATACCAATTCAATGATTTAACCGGTAGAGAGACGTTGGCTGATGAGCTGTCGGTTGCAGGTCCAATTTAATTCCGAGAATCGAAATTATTTTAGTTCATTCAGTTATTTCTCGTTTCGAAAATTCTTAACCATTCTCAAATGTGTTTTCCGGATATTTTATGTCGTTGGTTAAAAATAATTTAGCTCTTCTTGGATGATACGTTGATTGTATCTGCTCCGGCCATGCGGTACAATATATGTTGTTAAAAGACGGTGTATTGTTTTAATGATACTGCTGGTGATTGAAGAAAAATCTTGCACTGCAAGTCTAAGTCCAGTTTGTTAACCGACAACCAGACTTAGCGGAATACTTTTTCAATGACAACCTTGATTATGTAACGGCACAGGGTTTTCGGACGCGGTGGTCTGACTATTTGTTAATATAGTCATCGTTCCGTGATATTCCCACTATACCCTCATTTTGCGAATGCGTAGAACCCCATCCGTTTTCATTATGTGTGCGTTTTCGTTAGATGAAATCTTTTCACAACCTTCATAAATTCAATCGCCCTAACGCCAACTGGTTTGTAGTTCCACTACCTTACAAGGAGTGACAATTACTCGATGTTAGAATATTTAAAGCTGGCCACCAACCCTTTATGATAAAATGGGTCTAATAGTAAATTATTGAACCAATGTACAATGTGGGGCTCAGTGAAGTTCAATCCAATACCATTTAAGCTATAGAGGTCGATCTAATAAGGTTTGAAATTTCTTGGATAATAGGACAAACTCAATTTTCGTCCGAATTCACATTCAAACCGCAACTGTTAGCCTAATAGAGAGAATGCCAAGCGCACTTTGCTTGGGTTGTGTTAAGGCTCCAATTAGAAGACACCAATCCGAAACTTAATCTGCATTAGCAACCACCTTAAAGTCAGATAACCTCCACGGTTTACTAACACAGGTCATTCATAACCAAGGTCTAAAGAAGAGGGGATAATAACCCCAACTATAAATCAGTTCCACAGATTTCCCGTTGCAATATGCCTGTTGGAATTCCGACAGCCGTTTTGGCTCAATGCAACTTTCAGTGTGGGCTACTATTTGTCTTTCCAAAAAATTTAGCAAAGAAGGGGCGGACTGCAATGAGAGCTTTTCAGTAAGGGTAAGTTGTTTGCTGAACATCCGCTGGTATAATGCCATCGACCTCTGCCGACCTATAAGGTTTGAAGCTATTTTTGCAATGCTTACGACGTTGTAATCATTCTGCACTAATTACGGTTCAAGCACTATCCGGTCGCTCGAGAAAAGTCGAAGTGGTGGGATTCAAAATAAGTACTTTACGCAGATTAGATGTCTTAGAGGACTCCTGTATTTTACTACAGTATAGCCTCCAACATTTGTTTTAGTGTTCTTTTAATTTTTATTTGTATGGTTTATGGACTTTCTTATACAAGTCTCACTCCTTAGTATAGCTTTAGTTTCCTTGGCTTTTCAAAAGAGACTCCTTCAGTTTGTACGGATGTTTTGAAGTCTTTCGACGACAATGGTGGTCGAGCACTACCCAGATGTCTAGGACTAGGAAAAAACGCGCCAGTCGATTCTCGTTCTTTTTCTAGATTTTTTTGATGGGTTCACCAATTCAACCAAATTTTGTGAGGTGTTTCAATCAATTCCCAGGATACCTTGACTTATTAGGTTTTGAGCTTCTAATGAGCGTCCTAAAGTGAAATGTGGAACAACTTCCTCATCTTGTGGAAGGTAAACTGATATTAGCTAGAGATTTTGACCATTTGAGTTACTATAATTTGATAGCAAGAATGCAGGAACGAATTGTACCTACCTTCTTCGCGAATAGCAGTTTATAATTAAGAGTCCTAGTTCTTGGACAGGACAATGTTTATCTCCTCTGTTCTTAGTTGGAGCATGAGCGCAACCAAAGCTACCTTGAAGTGATGAAGGGTAATCTGATAGGAACCTTAACATTAGGTTTACATTATTTATACCCTTTACTTCATCATCCACCACAGTTACATCAGAGTCCTAGTCTGAGTGCGATTCCTCCAGCAATCCACAAAGTAATTTTATCGAAGTGGACATTTTCGTGTCTGTAGATAGTGTTTCTACCTCCTCACCCATATATTTAATGTTCTAGTTGTCAGCCGGCGCCTTTATAGGTATCGACACCTTTAATAGGTCACCCTCATCTTTCTTATAAATATTGATTTTAACTGCGCTGGAACCATAGCTAATTAAACCATTTATTCATTGGTTCTTCAAACTTAACCATTCTCCAGTCGGTGGTCGGCAATTCAGGATTGCTAATTTATAGCATTTATAGAATTTCCTTCTGGTCACAGCGTGCAACTGTCCCGATAACCTCTCTGTCGACTATTTCTAGTCTAGCATCAGGCCAGACCACACCTAGTCAACCACAGCCTTTTTATTGAGGGTCAAAAACCATTGGTGGGCAAATGATGTCAATTGAACACCCTGGAGCGGGACCAGTATTATTCACAGTATTCATAGTCATAAAAGCGTTTCGATATTCCTGCTCGTTGCCTCGATCAACGGAATCTTATTGAGCTTTGCTAGAGCTTTCCAGGCCCTTTTCCTGGTTTGGTAAATTGATACGAGAGGAGCATCTTTGCTTGTGCTCATGTCCCTAAAAATTGCATTGTTTATGCTTTGTTCCCGTTTTTTCGGTACTACTTGAGGGCCAGGACTAATGGCCAAAATCCTATGTTGTTCCCATTTTCAGGTCACAATAAGGGCCAAAATCCCTTATAAAATCCCTTAATATGTTTTTTTTGTATTATTATCCACGAGTAGCGGAGAAAGAAATGTACATATGCGCAGAGATCCACAGTACACATATAAGTCAATTTGATCCGGAGGGTGTCAGGTATCCAATTACACCGTTACAGCCCACAAATTGATTCATCGGAATGAAACTTTATAATAAAAGTTTTTCTGTAAATTAGAAGAGTTTTTTCGTTTTTTACTAATATTTCGACAGGTCACAGCATATACTAACAAGCCATTAAAAACCAAAAGATTATAAATTAAATATCAAACAAAATTAGTTCAGATCATTTTTTTAAATTTTACCGGAAATATGTTATACCATATGTTAACTAGTCGCAATCGCCTTCTTAAAACCACTCTCATAAAAAAATTTAATTCTCATAAAAAACGCTTTCGACTGGGCGGTCGTCTCCGGATTCACTTTGTACTTCAGACTAGTTCGTAACTGTTTAACATACTTACAAACAGACACTAATGCCGCGTACATGACATCGGAAACAAATATTTCCATGCTCGCTAACGCACTCAAAACCAATCAAATTATTTGAAATGCTTTGTACCACGCCTACTAGTTCCGAACTCGAGATAAAATTGCTTTATTTTTCTTATTGTTTTAATACATTTTGTGTGTTTCCATAGAATTTTCTGTCGAACTAACTCACTATGTCATGAACGCACTATACAGCTCGGTCTTCACTCGCAAAATTTTGTCACGACGCCAGAATGTCATGACAAAATATATTTGTATTGAATCTGATCATGCGCATTACACCGTGACAATGAGAAAATTATTAAAATTGCTGATGTTTTTGTCATGACACTGTGACCTAATGAGCAGAAAACTTGTATTTGACTCTCAATTAAACAAAACAGAGAACATAAAATGATTTTACATAGATTTTGGTGTTAATAGTAGTGAGTGTAAAAACGACAATTTTCTCATGACACTCTACCGTCATGACAAAATTATGCGAGTGAAGAACGAGTTTAAGACGACTCTGCAGTGCAATATTTATTACCGGAAATGACGAGTTCGATAAAAAAACTTATAACTTTGGTTCTCAAAAATTCCGCATTTTTACAATAGGGGATCGTTGCAAAATTTGGTGAAAATTTGTACACCGGAAGTAGCATTTCAAAAGTTTTAAATAAATTTTAAACCTATGAAGGTTGACTATGATGGTTTTTGGAAATTTAAGCAGGAATAATGGTTCGTAACTCGTGTTCTGGCCATGATTGGCCTGATTTTGTTGATTTGTACTATTTTTATCTATCTTTTAATTATTTTTATAGTTTTTTGAATTAACCACAGAGAAATGGATTTCAGAAAATTTCGCTCCGAGCTTACCCGAACGGTTGAACAAACAAAATTATCTGAATATTTTATGACATAAAATCTTTGATATTTCTGCCTCTGCATAGTTTAGATATAATTTTCAAAATAATTTTTTCTTTCGGAAAATGATATGCTCAAATGGTTTATTACGATAAATTTGAGTATGATGTCTCTTTTAGCATAATATAATAAAATTGAAATAAATAATAATATTTTCCTTAAATATTTCAACATACCTTAGAGGCATATCATTCCTATAAATACTGAGTGAGTGTGTGTGTATATAACAATAAATATATGCAAGATACAATAAATTAAAAATTCTTTTCGTCTACAACAAAAAAAATGTAAAGTATGTTCTCGTACACATAGATATATGTATGTAAATGTACTTCAAAGTATTTCATCTAACTTAAATCTAATTGATTTTATCAGAAACGAGGCATTTATTAAATATATTTATTCGTCTATTAAAATTCCTTTTCTATATTTCATAAATTTTATGTGAATTTATGGTGAAAAGCTCCTACTCCATATACCATCATATATTTGTAATATTTACGGTTCAATATGAAAGTCATAAAAGTTTTTTTAGAAAATGATTTTTATTTTTATATTTCGTACTGTACATAGAGCTTTTAGAAATTTATTTTATTTAATATTTTATAAGCATAAAAAAGGAATTAATCCGAACTCCTGTTTATTTTAGTTGTTTTGTTTGTACGAAGCATTTTTGT
The DNA here is from genome assembly GCA_947310385.1 of Nephrotoma appendiculata. NCBI lineage: Eukaryota > Metazoa > Arthropoda > Insecta > Diptera > Tipulidae > Nephrotoma > Nephrotoma appendiculata. The sequence continues at coordinate 29,142,887 of OX371224.1, read as the reverse complement.
ACAATTTTATTCCATTAGGATTCAATCAACATTAAAAATATAGCAACAACAACAACAACACAACATGAAAAATTGGGTTTTTATTTGATTTTTACTGCAGCAAAATTTCTAACCAAACCCATCCATATTTCTCTCTCTTTCTCTCGTCGCAACATAAATTTCAGTTATGCTTTGCTTTATTGAAAATAAATTTATTTTAATCATTTTAATGAAGTGCAAATAAAATTTCTATTTGGTATCAACAATTTTTTTTTTTTCATTTTTCGGTTTCATTTCGTTTTTTTAATTTTTCGAAGTAAAAATGGATGTTTTTAAAAGCTCTCTCTCTCTGTTCTGGAAAAGCAACAAAAATTAAATAAATACGATAAAAAGAATTTTAAATTAATATTATAAATTCAAGTAAATTGGGTTTATAATAATAATTATGACTGTTTTTGTGCTCGGTTATTATATTTTTGCTTTTTGGAACAACAACAATTTAAAAAAACAAAAAAGTTCATAAAAAGGCTTAGTGTGAAAAAGCAATTAAAAATTATTTATATTGTAGGAGGAGCATGAGATGAAGTGTAGGAAAATATTTTATTTAACACTTAACCCAATATTTGCACGTTTTTCATGAACTACTTGAGACTGAGTATAGAACAATATACCAATACAGCAAAAAAGTTGGATCAAAATTCAATTTCTTATCTAAAACTTTTGAATAATACAGAAATTCGTTCGAAAAATTTAAAAGTTTATCGGCACACAAACATTCTGAAAACCCAATTTTGCTAAATTAATGTTGTTTGTTAAAAAAAATAAAATAAACTGTTATTGTAAAATCATTTTTGAACACAAAACTTTTGTGTAAAGCTCGTTATGATATTATTTTTAATAAACTTCGAAATGTCATTTCACCGCGTTTGATTTCGTGTTACAAGAAAACATTTTTATTTTCCGAAATTTTCTTGAAAAACAATAATGACATATAATCTGTTATTAAGCATAATAGATTTAAAATATAAATCAATTTTATAAATTTCGCGTTTTAATTTCACTTGTCAAATTCATTACGATACTAACAGACATTTTATTTTTCTGAGGGATTTTCGTAAAACGGATATTATTGTGAAAGCCAAAATGTGAACCGATTTCTAATTAAATACAATTAAGCATTGTACTTGTGCTTTTGATTGTATTGTTACATTAAATTTTAAAAGTATTTGCTGGTTTAACCTCCGCTCTCTAATGGAATAAGTAATAAAAATAAAATAACATGGTTTGTCCATGATAAAACGAGTTTCTCGGAGCTTTTCCGTTTTGTGTTGTTTTTTAGTATTATCTGATTATTATCTTTAGTTATCTGAACTGTAAATCGTGGCGAACGTGAGTTGTACATTATTAAAATATGGTACTAGCAGAACCCATCCAGCAGAACATTACAAGATACTATGGACAATTATAGGCAAATAATAAGCTATTTAAATGCACTATTAAACTTTTTTGAGCTACACCTCATCCAATTGAAACGATGGGTTCTGCTAGCTTTAGTAAAAGTTAGCAGAAAATGATTTAAAAACAGTTGGAAAATTAACGACTAATTTTAGACTAATTACATGTCACAATTATTTTTTTGTCCGTCGTTCTAGAGAAAGCAGTAGGCTTTTCCACTTCAAAGCTATGCCAGCTCAAAACAAGATCAATCGCCAAACAAATAGTTTTAGGCTCATGGTGGTCTAATCAAATTCAAATGTCGAATTAGAAAATTTTGGGCTCCACTCGTTCTTGGCGAAGCCTTAGATCCTGTAATTTAAAACTAGCAGAACTTTATAAACTCATTATGGCCTAATCAAAGGTCCTATTAAAAAAAATGTAGACTCGACTCGTTCATGGCCAAGTTTTAGGTGATTTAATTTAAAGCAAGCCAAACCCAAATCGACCAAAACCGAAATTAAACCGCAAAACAAGATCAATCGGCATACAAATAATGTTAGGCTCATGATGGCCTAATCAAATGTCCTATAAAAACATTTTGGGCTCCACTCGTTCTTGTAGTTTAAGGTCATTTGATTTAAAGTTATCAGAACCTAAATCCAAAATCGAACGAAAACCGAAATTAGAACAAGCACCAAGGCCCTTTTCCAATTACTTACTTTTCGATGGCTTATTATGAATAGGGCGTAAGCCGCATATTGAAGATTTTACAGGAGAGCGAAAAAACTTATTCAAATTCGTATTTTATTCAAATTTAAATTTTAAAGAAATTTAAATTTTGTTATATAAATTAAAAATGTCGTTTTTTCCATTAATTTAATTAAATTTAAAATATTTTTATGTTTGATTTAGTTGTTACGTCCTATTGCAAAAATATTGTTTAAGATGTTACGACTTCTTTTCTACAGAATTCTTAAATAAAACCAAAAAAGTTAGTTTTATAAAATAATTGTTATTTATTGTTATTAATTGCACAAAATTCAGTCTTATTTTTACATTTACTGTTTGTAACAGTTACCACGTGTCTGTAATAATATAATAAAATAATATAAATAAATAATGGAACTTCATGTTCAGGTACTTCGATTGAAAAATGTTACATAAATTATTTTTTTAACTTTGGTTTGTCAGGATGGAAGGGAATATTATTATAAAACGCATGATTGTCAATGGGAATAAAGTCTTTCGAGCCTCCTTTACGATAGAAACGAATTAACTTGACAGATTTATAATTTTACCTTTAATTGTTTGCTCAATTAGAGAATGCAAAAAATCACAATGATTTTGGGTGTGGCTTTTCTCTAAAAACTTCTGTTCTATAGATAAATGCTGTGTTTTAATATTGGAGCACTATCCGGAGCCAAATGGCAATTTTCTATTGAAACTGCAGCTATTATTCACTGGTGTCGCTGTACTATAAAAATTAAAACTAAATTCATCAATAAAACAAACATTTATCACCTGAAATATATTAATTGACATTTATTTTGACATGACGTTATAAACAAGAATTCATTTTGCTGCGTTTTAAATTTTTATTGTAAGATTTAGTTTCTAGTGGTTTCAGGGGTTTACAAAATAAAAGCCTTTCCAAATTTCCTATTGAAATGGATAGCGCTCCCGATAGCGGCTCCCGATAAATAAGTAGAGCAAGATATTTTTTTATCGATTTTTACCTAAAAAGTTGAATGAAAAATCTTAGTTTAGAGTTAAATAAATTAATTAAATGCAATAATAGCGCGCTAAATATAAGTTTTCACATACAAAATTGGCTGCTCCGGATACAGCTATCGGGCGCTAATAAAAAAACACAGCAAAAATCAGTTTTGAAGCCAGATTGGAAAGAGCATTCGAAAGAACTTCATTTCGGTTTTGGTAACTGCAGCCATCAGAATAAATTATGATAGGCACTTTGGCGTCGTTTGCTTCAGATGATTTTATTATGTGCTTGCATATTATTATATTGAAACGGGATGCCAGTAATTGTCTTTGAGTTTCATCCCACATATAGTTGATTGAATTATGAGATGCAACATTATAAATAGTGAAATTGTGGATTTGCAATTTCATTTTGTAGTATTAAGAACCTGCATCTAGCTGTGGACACAATTTCATGGCTTGTACATACATACAATACATTATTATTTGTACATCTTGTGCCAATTTTTGGTCAACTTCCATTTGTTTTCGTGCTTTTTTTTACTCGAGATCTGTGATCGTTATATTTCTCTAAATCCAAATTCCCAACTTTGTATTCCGTGCACGGTCACATTGATCTTTCCGCGGCTTAAAAATTGAATAGTAGTTTTGTTTCAAAAAGGTTGAAAGTCCACAAATACTCAAAGGTGAACCCATTCTGTCTTTGGTACACTGTGCTTTGTATTCTCTATACAACAAAGTTTTGCTATGACTCATTGTTTGCAAGTAGATTTTTTTCGCATCCTTTTGGCAATAATGGGATTCCAATTTAGGATATGATTCAAAAAACAGTTTTAAATGAGATTGAAGTTGTTGATTATTAACGAACTTTTCTGTTGCTTTTAATTGTTTTTGTATTATTGAACTAGTCTCAGCTGGATTTGCTTGAAGACCATGTGATAAATTATTATTTAGCCATACTCGCACCATCTTTTCTTGTACGCCAAGAGTATCGAGGAACATTTTTTGACACACCTGTAATAATTCTCCCGTTCTGGATTTTAAATAATAACAGAGCGATCTTTTTCTTCTGGATGGGCCTTCGGTGTACAACCGTTTTATTAAATTACAAGCATAAATATGTTTTTGGTTCCAGGTCATTTTCCAAAACTCTGTAAAACTTCTTCTCTTTCTGGTTGAGTAATCAAAGAACAGTTTCGCATTTTACTGTTAAGGAAATATTTGGATACACACATTTTACCAAGAATTATTTTTGGCCGATTTATGCCGTACGTTATTTCCTTACTTGCAACTCTTTCATAACCTTGGCACTCCGACCCAATCATTCGATTTTTTTTTGGAAATGGTTTTGGAATAACTAAAATTTTTAAGTGTGACTTTTCGTTTTCGGTTGTTAATAATTTCGTTCCCAGTATCAATATCAGTCTGGATAACACTATCGTCAATCTTCCTATATCGTCCGAACATTGTGTTTCTTCAACCACATTTATCTCAAATCCCATTTCGTTATCGTTAAAACTGTGTTTGTTGTCAACGGTTTGGTCTATTTCAATTTCGTACTCACCGATTTCGAACATGTCATTGATATCCATAATTGTTTCAGATGATATATGATAAGGACATACATTTTCGCTGTTCAACTCATTTTCTATTATATCAAAAGTTGTATTTTGGGATCTTTTGCTGTTTTGGGCAATATGTTTCTGGCTAGTTCTAGCATTACATAACTTCGACTTTTATAACTAAAATTAAATTAGAGTTACGTGTACATGCCAATTAAAAATACCGAGAAATAATACGACGTAACAAAAATTTTATACTCGAAAAAATAGGACGTAACAACATTTAAGTTTTACATCTATTTTATTTTACACAATTTTGCGATATTTAACTTAATTTTCATCTAAACATAAACTAAAAAGTCAACTACATAAAATGAATCCTATATTTTGTAAAACTTACCCGCTTTTAAGCATTATAACCACAATTATGCAGCGACAACAACAACTGAAGAACACGACTTACACCACTCAAAAGGCTGGTGCTACACGAGATTTTAATTTCTGGTTTCAAACTAAGTCGTAATAGATTTTTTATTGTTAATTTAAACCTTTATATTAAATGAAAACACCTAATTTTTTGTATTATATTACTCTGTTCTCTCGAAAATAAAATTTAAACAAAAATTTACATCTCAAAAATGTTCTTAAATTTTTTTATTTTCATTTCTTTTTTTGTCATTTCGGATTCACGGACAAAAATTTTATGTCGCACAATTTTTGTACGTGAATCCGAAATGACAAAAATAGAAATGAATATAAAAAAATGTAAGGACATTTTTGAGATGTAGATTTTTGTTTAAATTTTATTTTCGAGAGAACAGAATAAAATAATACAAAAAATTAGGTGTTTTCATTTAATATAAAGGTTTAAATTAACAATAAAAATCTATTACGACTTAGTTTGAAACCAGAAATTAAAATCTCGTGTAGCACCAGCCAAATACTTTACATAATGTGTCTTACGGCATATTATTGTGATGTTACGAAGTACAAAAAAGCGGGAAAACGATACTTTATGATTGGACAACGATTCTAATGTTTCTGTTTTATAATGTAAATAAACTAGTGACGTCGTTTTACAGCAAAAACGCAATTTCGAAAAAATTGATGTTACGCCCTATTCATAATAAGCGATCGTTATTTGAAACTTATTAACTTATTTGGCGTTATGTTTAAAAAGTCGGTCAAGTCAATTCAAATCATTGTACCAACTTACGTATTTCTGACATGCTAACAAAAATAAAACGCAATTTCTATTATATGGAAGAGAAAAAAATTTGATATGTTAGTCGTTGCTACTAGATTTTAAAATTGAAACGGCATGTATTACATTTAGGCAGGACACAATTTAGATGTACAATAATAGCGCTATTCCATTCAAAATTACAAGATTTTATACAGAATTAAAAAGAGACGGAAATAAACCATTTCTATTTGTGAGAATGGTATTTCCGTTTTTTTTTTTCTTCTAGAGTTGCTATAATCACAGATAATCAAATTAGATTTTTCATTTGAAGTAAAAAAATAAAAACAAAACGAACTTCTGATAATTCCAATGTCATCGATGTATCTGTGATTTTTCGTTAAACTTCGTATACGTATACGCAAAAAAACAAAATATTTTTGATTGTATGCGGCTATTTAGAGAAAATGAAATCGCAGTTTAAATTTTTACATTTAGATAGGATGAAATGTCTCTTTTAGGTTGTCTCTGCTATAATGTTTTTCCTTGAAAATATCAAGTGAGAATTTTATATGGCAGAAAATATAAAAAACAAAAATGAAATTCTCCCACTGTATTTCGAATATATTTGTTTTAAATTTTTATGGTGTACATGACATACATGACATGACTTTAGAAGTTCAATTTTTTATGATGCCATGATTTTAGAAAAGAACCTTAATAAATAGACTCGTGTGGTTGTGAATTGTACTGTATATGTTCAGCAATACAACATTAATATAAAACGAATATAATTTCGATTTAAAGTTTTATTTATTAGAAATATTTCTCATTCTTCTTCTTCTTTTATTAAACTGAAATCAATATTTTATATTTAATATTCATATTCAATATGTTATCAATCTTTTTTTATATTGTATGCTCAATACAAATAATCTAAATTGTTCAAAAGTTAAGAATTGACAAAGATGGATGTCAGGGGATCTTTCTTCAGAACTATGTATGACCAATAATCGATTTCCATGAAACAAACTTTTGTTCAGTTTGGTTTTCGTCCTTCTATGAAATAAACTAACGTGGTCAGTTTGCTCTTCCATCATCCAATCGCCACCGAATGATACGACTAGATTATATTTTTGTGACGCGTTGGCTGCTAATAATGAGAAGGACCGATTAAGTGCTAACGCTTTTCATTACGATTTGAAATGCTAAACGGTAGATTTCAAACAATCGAAGTGTATATATGACAAACTAAGTTCTGTTCGTCTATCCACTATACAATCGACGAAAGACTATCATCGAGCTTATAGGAAGGTACTCCTTAAAATGCATATTCATAATGTGAGTTTCGATTATAGTGAAAACTTTGTAACAAAATTTGATACGGCATAACTAGGTCTCAAGAATATCTTGATTCCGAAAATTAAAATTTTATACTAATGCCTTTGTTACCGAATTTTATATCATTAATTCAGAGCTTGGCGTGGTTCTTTCTTTTTACCGGCTAAGGCTCAGGGCCTGGGGTGGGGCTTTCAAAGATGAATTAATGCTTGTTTAACCACGAGAAGTTTGAGTTTTCAAGAAGGTATTGAAACATTGCCGGTGAAACATTGCCTCTATGATAATCTGTGCCATGTCCATTCCAGAGTTCTACCTACCTACGCCGCAACTCCTCCATCGAGTAGTTTTACTCGCTCATTTTAATAAAAGTAATAATAAAAAAAAAATCAATGAAAATTTTATGTTTAAGGTTTCCATAATTATTGAAAATAAATTCTTCAAATGCAAAGCTACATAATTATGAAACTATATAAAAACAAATAAATATTCTAGAATTTAACTTTTGTATTAGAATATTATATATAGATTTCTTATGCAAAATGAATAAAACAAAAACAAAATAAGCGTTGAATGCTTGTTTTAATCAATTAACGGAAAGCACAAGAAAAAGAAATTTATATTTAATTTTCACAATTTTATATACTATACTTAATCCTAAAATAAATTATTTATGAAAACCTAAATATCGTTGGGCGCCATTAATCCATACATTATTTGAGTTATTTTCGAAGTAATTTATTTTATTATATATTTTTTTTTTTCAATTTATTAATTAATTAACATTTTATAGATATTTTATTTTTTATTAATATTTTTTTTTTCTAATCTATTTACTTCACACAAAAAAATCATTTTTGCACCAAAACTGTCTTTGGTAAATTCCCAATCGATATATAGAGATTTAGGGAATTTCACTACACATTTCCGTACTTATGTTATACTGATTCCGTATGACAGGTATATGTGACCTGAACGGTCGAATTTATAGTGGTATTTATTATTTAGTTTAAATATTTTATGCTTTATCATTTATGCACGAATTTATTTATCAGAAATTTATTTATTATTTGATTATTAAAGTTTTCGTATAATTATAATCGTTATTTATTTAGTTATAAAAGAGTATTATTACAGCTTTGTTCACCGTTAAAAGTTCGTATACACGGCACTTAAGAACGTTTTTCGTAAAACCCACGTTTTACAGATTGTCCACCATTTTCATGTTTTTTCTTTTTCACTTTACTAGTTTTTCATTAATTTTTATTTTTTTTGTGTTTTATTGTTAATATCAGTGTTTAGTATTAATTTATTTTCACTGTTAAACTTTTAGTATATTCTTTTGTTATGTCCTTAATTAATTTAACTATTTTCACACACACTAACTTATCTTAAAATTATTTATTATGTTTCAAAATTGAAAAATTTTAATTTGTTCACAAAAAAAAAACTTTACTTTTTATTTAATTACTAGATTTTAGAGAGATGGTTACTCTTCCAAATTAAACGATCAACTCCCTTATCCGATCAAATTGTTTTTTTTTCATCTTCTTTTCAATCGATTTCCGAGCAACAAAAAAAATACACATGCACCAATTAAATATGCTAATGAATATAATTGTTGTAAGAATTGGTACTTGGAGAATTGGTCAATTTCCATAATTACATCGACATCATGACATACATAGTATTCGGAATTGAGGCGGATTATACGCTCACCAAGTTTATCAATTTATAAATATTAATTTGCCTTTTCAATATTATTTGAACCAAATAAGAAACATTTGTTAATTTCCGGATCAAATTTATTCTTTCATGGTACGATCCTAAAAATCGTAACAACTTAACTAAGTAACGTAAGAACATCGCATGGTTTGCGTTCGATCATAGAATTCATTGCACGCGTTTGGCTGCTCGTCCGTTGACTGCGCCCACTCCTAATAGTTGAGATGCAACATTATATTCAATTGGATGAATTTGCTGTAGAACAAATAAATACTCTTACTCATTCATACAACACTTGCATATTTAGACTTACAGCCAACTGGAATACCAGTTTACACAGGCAAGATATATTATTCTGGGATAGAATAAAAGCTTTTTGTAATACTTGCTTGGCCATTGGACTTTGGTCCTGTGATAAAAATGAGCTAGTAAACTGCCCACATCTGGTGAGATTCTCCGAGAGCTTCCATTGGCAGGAGCGACCAAAACAAAAATTGTTAGGTTATATCACAACATTTATGAATGCTGTAAATACAACTTACTGCTTTCTCTGAATGGTTTTTTCGCCTAATAGCGCTTGTAAACATTGAAAAAATTTTAACCCAATAAAGCGCTATATATATAACATGCATCTTGAGATGAAGCCATTGTATTCAATAAAATTATAATTATTTATTGATATTACTGTAAATTATTTAAACTAAACGTTTACATTTCGACGTTCATCTTTTGGTGTATTTTCTTGTCACGATTGACAATTGGCAATTGACAAATGACAACCTCACTCTTACATCAACCTAATTTTTTTGATTTTTTAGGTTATAGGGGAACTTGTTCGTCTAATTTAAAGAAACTAAATAAAACAAAACTATTTCCGCCATTATAAAAATAACATTTTTTTAAATAATTTATAGGGTGGGTAAAATACATCGTCAATTATTAAAAACTACTATTTTTCACTTTATTTAAATAATTTTTAGGTTATGTTTGTATCGCAGTCAAAAAATTCTCCTACATGTTCTACTATAAGAGAAGATGAGATTTTATTCTTGCCTCTTTTTAATTTTGTACAAAATCTTGTAATTTTGAATAGAATAGCGCTATAAATCTAAACTCATAAGAAAGTAATAAGAAAAGGGCCCCTAGATACAAATCGATTGATCTTATTTTGCGTTCTATTTGCGGTTGTGGTTCGATTTTTGATTTGAGTTCTCTCTCTCTCTCTAGCATTTACATCCCATGAAGGGATTTTGCCGCCCGCACTATGGTCCTCCATCCTTCTCGGTCCATCGCTCTCGTCCTCCAATTTCGACATCTTAATACGAGTAGGTCTTGTTCGACGTCGTCACGCCAGCGCAGTCGGGGTCTTCCTCTACGACGTACTCCGGCTGGTTGTTGATGGAACACTTTGTAAACCATTCGTTGTTGTGGAGATCTTGCAACGTGGCCGAGCCATCTCACTCGATTAGATTTGATGAAGCCGATAATATCGCGATTTGGGTTCTGCTAGTTTTAAACTAATTGACCTAAGCTTGGCCAAGATCAAGTGTAGCTTAAAACTTTTTATTGGAAGATTTAATTATTTGTATGTTAGTAGATGATCTTGTTTTGCATTCTAATTTCGATTAAAAGCTTGGTCAAAAATGAGTGGAGCCTATTTTTATGTTTTAGTTTGTGCAATCTGTTTTGAAGGCGAAGCACTCCCAACTCTTTCGCGGTTCGCTTTTCACGCCCTACCTTACGCATCGATTTATATAAATGAGGAAATATCCGTTTTGCATCCTGTCCCTATCGAGATTCGAACCCGATAACTACCCTTTAACGCTTTAAATTCAGTGCCGTTTGGTCGGTCCGAATTTAATGTGGTATTTGTTTAGGCCATCATCAGCTATGATTTTATTTTGCGATCTAATTTGAGTGTTGGTCCAATAAAATTAACGTGGCTATTAATTAGCCTAAAATTAGCATTTAATTTTCCAATTGTGCTTAAATCAATTTTTTGTTATGCGGATTCTGGTAACTTTCTGTAAAGCAAGCAGAACCCATCTTTTTACTAGAAGAGGAAGGAGCACACAATTTTTATAGAGCATATAATTAGCCTATTATTTCTAAAATCATGGATAGGATCATTTTTATTTAAAATTAGAATTTCAATATGTGGTATGGGTGCCTGTATAGGTTTATTGTGCAATCTTTCGTCGTTATAACAATAACGATAGACTAAAACCTACACTTACACCTTAGGAATGTTGTTATCGGTTTCCAGTTGATCACACAGTGTGTAAACAGTGGATTGAAACTTTTATGGATGGGTTGATAAGAAAATTGATTAAGCTGACCGGAAGTTTGAAACTGAAAGCTAGTCCCAAAATTTTCGGAGTGCAATTAATCGTCCGAACTCCAGCACGGATGAAAGTGAAAACGGCAACTCAACTATTCTCGAATACAGTTGTTAAGTCAATTGAACGCTGCGCTTCTTTGGGTTGCTAAGGCGAGTGCTAAAATTGGCCAGCTGTCATGCAATTTATTTAAATTATTAATGACTGGTTCGATTGTTTTAACATCAGAGTTCCCATGGCCGATCATTTTGGTTGAAAGCTAATAATAATAGATCAGGGAGGATTATCAGGTATTATTGATTCATTTTTGAATAAAGTTCGGAAAATGCTAGTTACCGGCCGAAAATACTAGTTCCTTTTCAAAAGGGCATTTTAGCTAGTAATTTGTCATTGAAAAGTTTACATGAACACTAAAAGCTAGCCGAAGTGATTTTGAATATTTATTAACATGTCCTCGATTTTTGTTCCCGCATTCGTGTGACACCAGGACATAATCACCCAAACTCAATTGAATTCAAATATAGATATAGCTCCTGTTTATTAGGCAGGAACCAAGATATCCATTGCGGACAGTACAAAATTGCACGAAAGACCGATGTGAAAATTTGACATCCACTACTCAAGTCAATGTTATTCGTGGACCAACTAAAATCACAATCAGAACAATTAGATTTACAATCAATATCTGGCTCTTATGTAGTCTGGACATTAATCAAAATAATGAAACTGATATGGCTTAATAAACCGATGATTGAAGCTCTAGAAAAAATATTTAACTTTCTGAATGGCGATGAAAATGGAGACTAGTGTGAGATAATGAGAAAAATTACTTAAAATTATCATCAGAAACGTTTTAAACTAACTGCGGAAGTTGTTTCAGAAGTTGTGAAAGCTTCGGTTTTCCGAAGTCGATTGAATTTAGTCGACGAATTAGTAGTAGGACCAAAAGTATGGGATGTTGTGAGATGAGTGATAATGGTGTAATTAAATATAAACAAAAATTTCTTATATTTCAAGTGTGATTTATTTTTGTTTAAAAATTTGTTTTTAGTTTAAAAATAAATTCACTGAAAACAACAATTTAATCGCAAATCGCCGAAATAGCCATTAATTGAAAACGACGTGTTACAGAAAACGACAATTCAGCGAAAACAATAATTCTTCGAAAACGCCAATACACTGAGAAAAAACAATTAACCGAAATACACAACTCACCAAAAACAACAATTCATCGAAATCGACAATTTATCGAAAACGACGATTCACCGAAACGAAAGTTAACGGAAAAATCCATGCACCGAATTTTATTATTGGCAATTATTGTCTTTAATAATGGGATCGAACTGAAAAGACGAAACAATAAATCCCGGAAACGAAGACATCTAAAAATACTGAAAAAAATGTTTTGCAAAATATTAAACCAAAATATACTGAACAGGAAAACTCGAAATTTATAATACTCACCTAAATTTATAATAGAGCCTAGCAAATTTTTCTCCTCATTCTCCCCCCCCCCCTCCCCCTCTTAAATTTAAATAAGAAGCCCCCCGCGTGCCCGTGAACGATACCTTAGCCGTTGTCCACTACAATTCGTCACGAACAAATTTTTAGTTTAAACGAATTCCAATGTAAAAAGCTGTATTAAATTTTTTCTGGTGTATTGAACAGTTTGTTCGACCTTTCGAAAGAAAAACTGTTTTTGTGTGTTACAGTTCATAACCAATTATTTTAACCATTTTTAATTGTAATATCGTTAACAATATTTTTAATTTTTTCGAATTTTTTAAAGATTTTAATATTAAGAATTTTAATTTTCAGAATTTCAAAGTTTCGGGATTTATTTTATCAGGATTTCTTGGGATTTTTTATTTTAAAATAATAACAAATTTTGAAAAAATTTCGATAAATTATCGTTTTCTGTGAATTGTCGTGTTCGGTGAATTGTTTTTTCAGTGAATTGTCGTTTTCGATGAATTTTCGGTCAATGATCGTTTTCTATAAATTGCTATTTTCGGTAAATGGTCGTTTTCTGAGAATTATTTTTTCGGATTGTCGTTTTAAGTGAATTGTTTTTCTGGTGATCTGTTTATTTTGGTGGATCGAAGATTTCGGTGAATTGATTTTCGATGAATTGCCAATTTCGGTTAATTGATTTTCAGTTTTATTTTGAGTGCCAGCGATCGATTTTGATGAGTCCAGATTTCATTGTAATTCAGTTTAAGTAATATCTACGTTTTCAAAGCTCACTGACTGCACAAAGCTTACAAAAACATCAAATTCACGAAGTTTCAACAGGCTGCAAAGAAAAACGGTATCTCCGGAATTCACTTTTTCTGATGAGAAATTATTTATGCTAAAAGATGCACAAGTCTCAGAACGATCAGGTTTAACCAATAAGAATGCGCTATATCTATTATGGTTTAGGGCGCCATAAACTAAGCAACCACACATTTAACATTTATGGACTGGACGGATACATTAGGTTGAATATTTAACTGATCGAAATAGGCCGGATTATGCAAATTTGTTAATAAACTTTATTGAAATGTTTAACAAATTAATATGAGCAGTTTTCGGGCCCGCTGAACTACAGTACAGTAAATTTGGATGTCACGACATAGACAACAGTAAAAAAAAGGAAAATTACACGGATAATAATAAAATATAGACAAACATTTTATTTTTATTAATGACAACTTATATTGTAATTATAATTCTCTTAAATTTACTTTTGGGTTTATAATAATTACAACAAAAACCCACAAAAAAAACTTTAATTTTATTTTTATCATTGATAAAACAATTAAGATGATCATTAATCAAAAATAAAGTTAAGTTCGAACAAAAAAAAAACAACAAGAAGTAATTTTGGTAGAAAACAATTTAATTAAAAATGGAAATTATCAAAAATTGTTTATGGTTCTTCTTTCTTATCAATGGACAAACAGTTGTGCAAAGACTTAATGTGCTCACAAAAATTGTTTTTTTTGTGTATTTTTATTAACGCTATTTGATGTTTGATAATAATTAATCTGGCTTAATTATTTTATCAATTGATACTGTTGTGTGCGGGGAGTGGGCGTATGGATGTTTGTACGGTGACAGATTTGATGCTAGAAAAATATATATTAAACATAACAGGACATAAATTCATGTGGCATAAATAGGATATTTTTCGGGATAAGAGAAAATAAATTATTACTGTGGTAATATTTCACTTCAAATATAATATATCCACACACTGTATACTCATGTATCAATATATATATGTGTATCGACAAATGGATTATTACGGATTTCTCTGTGTGATCAATGGCGGAAATACTTTTATTTATATATGACACAATTTTTGGAAAAATTAATAAATATTTGTGTGAGAGTGATTAAGCGTGTTTGGTCGACTAGTTAAATTTTTGGACCGTTTCCAAATACCATTATTCTTTTGAGTCAGAAGTTGATAAGTAATCCAGTGTTTAATACTATAATCCATGGCTCGCGGCTGTTTCCCATTGTAGTTCGATTTTGATATCGATCCGACCTTATTTTACCGATTTGCCATTTTATACAGTAATTAAAATTGATATACGTAGCTGATGAACACTTTTTGTAAAATGCAAATAATTATAATTATTATAGCATAAAAATTAATTTCTGATAATATTTTCGAAATGATCGAAAATAAAACAACTATTTTATAATTTATTTGCATGTACTCACTGTAACGGCTGCATTTAACTCTGGTGGTGCGATATGTACATTATTCGATTTTGTGATGGTAATAACTCTATTAGCTTATGTTGTCGAGCGATAGTACATTGTTATATTCAAAATACATAGGTCAGTAGACTTGAATTGCCAAATACTATCGAAATGGAAATTAATTTCTTGATTGTGTTGTACCGACTTTACTGCATAATATGGGTATATAGATTTGTGTGTATTATGAGTTATGCATTTTTCTTGTGTAACTTGGATTATATACTAATAGTACATGGTACGATCGTGACCAACAGCAAATACTAACTCATAGTTTGATTATGTGCGAGTATATTATGTACTGCCAAATGTTTATCTATTTGTATTTGGTTGCACAAACAAAAAAAAACTTAACTTGCTATTCATTTAATAAGAAGTTCCGCAAGAGCATGTTTGGTTACCAAAAATTAAAATTGTGTTTAAAACAAAGTGAACCACATGCTGGGAAGGTAAACCTAAATTATAATTCCATCCGCAAAAAAACTGATAATTTCTTTGATGTGCAATTTTTTTTTGTGAATTGGTAAGCACTCTGAATTTTTCCTCTTAAATTCGGTTCCATTAATTACAAGACCAACATTTTTTTTAATTGTGTTAGCTAAGTTTTGCATCCGTGGTCCAAGTTAGTTACCGCTAATTTTGGAGGAAGTGTACGTAGTACAGTAATACCCCCGGAATAAAAATTCGTTTCTTGCGGGTAAGTTTTTTTGGTTGAATCTTTATTTAACGGGGAATTAACACCATACTTATCTCCTCATATACATAGAACATACATTTTTTGACACCGCTACTCAAAATAAAGAATTCTATCGCACATACCGGTAATTGAGTTAGCACCGATCATCTGGATTTCCAATAGGCGTGCTATCGGGCACTATACAGCATAAGCCACATCAAGATAATCATCTACAATTTACGAATCAACTTTAAATACCGATCGTCATATAATGTTGTGTTGTGTGTGTATAGTGTTAGTGGTTCTTTAGAACGAAAGAAAATTATCGTTCAGTAAATACATATATAAAAAAAAATATTTTTTGGTGAAAAATTAAAATTATTAGTTTGTCAAAAATACGAGTTCGATTGTATGTTATAGAATTAACTGTGTATCTTATAGAATCAGTGTTCTTGTAAAGGTTATTCGGAGCCACGTATATAATTTCAATTTTTAGGCACCCCAAACAACCTCAGAGTACTCTTAGGCGGAATTTGGAGTGGTGAGTTTTTCTTTATATTTTCATTATTATATTATATTATCTTGAATATTACATACTGGTTATTAGTTTGGCTCCCAATTCCGTTAGATATACAAAACGTTAATATATTTTCATAAATTCAAATATAAACTTAAATACTAAATCTTAAAAAAATAAATAAATATATAATGATAAAATTTCAATTAGTTTGTAATTATAATTTTTCTGTTTAATAATAATAAATTAAAGTTAATATGGAATAGATTTGTTTTTAATGTGAAGATGATATGGGATATGTGGGGAAAATGTGAGTGCTCTTAAATCAAGTGGTAAAAAAAATACGTGTAAATTTTGTAGACCTTACTTTTTTACGACGGCTATGTGAACCTCCCAAACCAACTGTAAGCTACCTATTTTAAACACGTAATAGTCGTCAAGGTCTGTAACAAAAATGGCGCCCGAGCAGGGACCTGAAACGGTTGATGATTCGTCCGTTATGGTTTCGGTAAAAATGTTAAGTTTGGTTAACCACATGGTGCTTCGAAGAAACATGGTGGTTCATTAATTTTTTTTGTTGTGTTGATTTTTTTTTTTGGTAATCCTAAGAAGATATCCGTGCAGCTTCTCTGCTTATCGTGTTTGACCTTAAGAACCGCTTTAAGTTTTTTGTTGATATAAAATTAATAATTTGTTGTTTTTTTATTTAACGTAAATTTCATTTATCCTAGCGGGTGGTCAGCACTTATCACATAATTTTTTTTTAGTATCGATTAATTCATTAATTCATAATTTTACTAATTGCTTTAAAATTGTTTTGGTTCGTGTATTGAGCACGGAGAAAGAAACTGATTATCGATACGCGATGTTTTCGCGAGTTCTCATCAGTGGATTTCTACCGATTTCTACAACGGAAAACCTAAGCAATATTTTTTGTAATTATGTATCAATTTTTTTATGGGTTATGTTTGCTATGAGATATAATGATTGATTCAATTGGCAGTTTAAGGATTGAGTACACAGTGTAGCTGTTGATTTAATCTCCTTGGATTGAGTATGTGATATCTCATTAAGAAGTTCGTAACAAACAAACCCATTTCAATTTCATAAAAGTAATTTTTTTAGAATACTCACATTTGTTTCACATTATCCCACATATATCATCTTCTATTTGCATACATCTTTTGAGGAATTTAAAAATATTACATTTATTGATAATATTAGAGTTGATTTAATATTATTAATTTAGTTTTTGTTCTAATTTGTATAAGATTTAAATACAATTTGTTTCGGAAAAAAAATTGTCGTTGTTACGAATACACTACATACAAACAACACACACATTATTTTGTAATTAATTTTTCGTTGCTTCAAGTTTGTTAATCAAACTCTATTTTAAGCTTATAGTTTCTTCACTTAGTAAAATAAATTTTATTTGTGCTATTTGTAACAGTTATTAACTAAGTTTCTCTAGTTTGCTCCGATTCACTTGTTGAGTATAGTAAAAAATAAAATAAAAAAAAATGGATGCGGATGCATATTTTAAGAATTTAACACCTCCGGAATTGGAAGTTGAATTCTTGGTCAGAGGGTTATCTAGTAAAGCGAACGATGCGAAAACGATTTTATTTAACAGTTATAGTACAGAACAGTCACATTCAAATCTTAAACCTAAAAGTACTCACGTGGTAGACAAATATGAAACTGAAATTCAATTATGCCAAAGCAAATATAATGAGCTGTCAAAGGCCGCTGAAAGTGAACCTATGCCACCATCAAAAGAGTTCGTTAACATTGCTTTCGCCAAAATTATTCATTATAAAGATCGAACTAAGCGTTTAATTAATACATTGGGGGAAAGTCCGGTTTTGTTAAATCTGTCCAGTAATTGGCGACGTGCTTTTAACTTGTACCAAAAGTTTTTCAATGAATACCAAAACTCTACACCACAAACTGCATCCCCGACAGTAGTTCCACCACAGAAGGTTACTACAAGTTCATTTTCCGAAAAAATAGACCAGATAGTAAATAATAGCTCTTTGTACGATACCAGTCAGCAAAAGAATATCTATACGTCTCAAATGGAGGAACAGGAAATTTTAAATCAAATAGGCAATATTTCAGCTAACCAGAAAAATCACCTAAATGAATCACCCAAATTAGAAAGACGAGTTGCTGATTTTTTCTCACATATTGACGCACGTCAAATTCAAAGTAGACAAACGAAAAATAATCGAATCCCGCCGAAAAATACGTTCAAACAAAATGAACAACGGACGAGGACACACTATTTCAATGATCAACAGGATCAAGTTTACGAAGAAATTTTCCAACAACCACCACCACAAGTGCAAGTACCACGTTTTCGGCCTGATAATTTCTACAAAGTTCGGCAGAAGTGGAATCTCTCGTTTGACGGAACTGGTACTACAAACGTCCACGATTTTGTATATCGACTCGAGCAAATGGCGTCTGATGATAGTGTACCTTTAGAATTTCTACCGAAACTTTTGTATCTTTTCCTAACAAAAACGGCAGAGGACTGGTACTGGGTCTATAAATCCAACCACCCTGTGTCATCATGGGAGCAAATGAAGTCGGCAATTCTGTCTTACTTCAGCAGCTCCAACTACGAAGAAGAGATAAAAGAGAACATCTTAAAGAGATTTCAAGGTAGCAAGGAAACATTTTCCGATTTTTCTTTAAACATTCAGAAAATGAACGCGCGACTTCAGAATCGTCTATCTGAAAGGCAGATAATATACCGGTTATGCCAAAATATGTATCCTGCTCTCAAAAATGTTACGTTACCTTACCACAATTCGATTAGAACTATAGAAGAACTTCGAGTTCTTTGTAAGGACTACGAAAATTTATGGGATCAAACCGGTTACGATCCAAGGAAGTTTATGGACACACACCGACGTAGGCCAAGCATTAACGAAATCAACACGGAGATGCAGAACCTAAACATTGAAAAGCCACAGAGCATTAGATACATCCCAACAGATTTTTCTAACCACGAGAACAACGATTTTGAACCTACGATAGATGCGTTAAACATGCGAAAAAAATTGCACAACCCCGAAAACACATCCAGCCAAGCAAACGATTACGTGTGCTGGAATTGTAAAGACCTGGGACACAAATATCAAGATTGTCTTAAACCATTTGTTGATATTTTCTGTTTTGGTTGTGGAGCGGCTAATGTTCGCAAGCCAAACTGTCAAAACTGTTTAAAATTCACTTCGGGAAACAGGTTTCCGAGTGCGGATCAATTGAGGGGATCACGCCTCGGGGAGAAACGTCAACAGTTGGATTCCAAGTGGGTCAACGCCTAAAACCCCTCATTAATAATAAGTTAAACCCTAATTTTAAGTATGATGAATTGCCAAATAAAACTAATAAATTGAATTTTATGATTAAATCAAAAGGAATTTCACGGGCAATACGATATTTTAGAGAGAAACGCACCCTTCTTAAGAAGTGCATTGCATCGTTGATCAAAACCTGTTCAACAGAAGACCTTCGTCCGCATGTCGATATCACCATTGGTTCAAAACAAGTCACTGGTCTTCTTGACAGCGGGGCTACCATAAGTGTTATGGGTAAAGGTTCATTGGAATTTTTACACAATGAAAACATTAAATTTCACAAACTTATTTCTCACATTACTACGGCAGATGGCACCAGTAATAAAATTGAGGGATACGTTTTCCTGCCAGTCACTTTCGGTAAAAGAACTGAGACAATTAAATTTTGTATTGTCCCAACCCTTAATTCTTTTCTATATCTCGGAATAGACTTCTGGCAAAAATTCGATATTCTTCCAACTATTACGGTCAACGCGATTTGCGAAGAAACGTCACATAACGACAAAAACCGCCATAATCTCAACACAGTCGAAAGAAAAGAATTAGATAGGATAATCGAATGGTTTCCATCGTTTGCCAAAAATGGGCTGGGTAGGACCGCACTCCATGAACACGAGATCGAAATCATGAATGGAGCCAAACCAATTAAGCAACGATACTATCCAGTTTCGCCAGCAGTTCAAAAGGATCTATACGATGAGATAGACCGTATGTTGAGTCTGGGAGTCATAGAAGTGAGCAAAAGTTCTTGGAGCTCTCCGGTCACCATAGTAAAAAAATCGAACGGAAAGACAAGACTTTGTTTGGACGCCCGCAAACTTAACGCAGTAACTGAAAAAGACGCTTATCCTCTCCCTTTAATTGACGGACTTTTGGCACGCCTTTCTGAAACTAAATTCATAACAGCACTTGACCTTAAAGACGCGTTTTGGCAGATACCGCTTGCGGAATCTGCCAAACCAATGACTGCATTTACAGTACCGGGCAGACCACTCTATCAGTTCAAGGTGATGCCGTTTGGACTGTGCAACGCAGCCCAATCAATGTGCCGCCTTATGCACAAGGTCATACCTCACGAGCTCCACGACAGAGTGTTCGTCTACTTGGATGATCTCTTGGTCATAAGCGGTACATTGCAGGATCATCTTGAATTGTTAGAGTTGGTAGCTGACTTACTTCGGACAGCTGGACTGACGTTAAATTTAGAAAAGAGTAATTTCGTGATGAAAGAAATTCGATACCTAGGATATCTTGTTGGTGATCAGGGATTGAGACCGGATCCTTCCAAAATCGATTCTATAGTGAACTTAGATCCGCCCAGTACATTGAAGCAAACCAGACGGCTGCTTGGTATGGCTGGATGGTACCGTCGCTTCATCGGCAACTTTTCAAGTGTAACCGCACCAATTACCGAGTGCTTAAAAAAAGGAAAGTTCTGTTGGACTAAAGATGCACAACGAGCGTTCGAAAACCTCAAAATACTACTCACTTCTGCTCCAATTCTGGTGAGTCCATCTTATGATCGAGAGTTCTTTATAAGATGTGACGCTAGCACCGAAGGAGTCGGTGCCGTACTCTTTCAGAAAGACGAAGAAGGTAATGAAAGACCCATCAGCTTTATGTCCCAGAAACTCTCGAAGACTCAAAAAAATTATTCTGTTAGTGAACTGGAGTGCCTTGCCGCAATACTAGCCGTGAAGAAATATAGAGCCTACGTCGAAGGTCACGAGTTTACAATTATAACTGACCACGCGAGTTTAAAGTGGCTAATGAATCAAAAAGATTTGGCAGGTAGATTAGCAAGGTGGAGCCTTAAACTCCAAGGTTATCGATTTAAAATTGAATATCAAAAAGGCAAAGACAATGTAGTGGCAGATATGTTGTCCCGTATTCACTGCAACGAAATTTGCGAATTCGAAGATAGTTTCGCCAAGCTCTTCACAAGATATAAATTTGATCCATCTGATTTTCAGGATCAAGAGTTTATCACACTTCGTGAAAAAATTCTTTCAAACCCAGAGAAATTCCCAGCATTTAATGTTCGTGACAATTTCATTTTTATTCGTCTTGAGCCCAAACAAAACAGCGTTCTCTCCGATTTGTCCATTTGGAAATTGTGGATTCCAATTGGCATAAGGCAAAAATTGATCGTCCAGAATCATGACGACCCTCTCTCATCTCATGGGGGAATTGGCAAAACCGTAGAGAAACTTCGGAGGTATTTTTTCTGGCCCGCAATGACAAAAGAAATAACTGAGTACATCAGTAAATGTTCGATATGCAAAACAACGAAACCTTCAAATCGGCAAACAAGACCACCCATGGGTAACGCATTCAAAGTGGAACGACCATGGCAGAGAATCTACATAGATATCCTCGGTCCTTACCCACGATCTTCACAAGGGAAAACAGTAATTTTAATTGTTCTAGATCATTTGACGAAATTTGTATTGCTGAAGCCGCTTAACAAAGCCGCATCACAAAAGATAGTCGAGTATCTAATTAATGAGGTATTTTATGTATATGGTGTGCCTCAAACGATCCATTCCGACAATGGCTCACAGTTCCAGAGCAAAGAATATAAAGAGATGCTACATAACTTTGGGATAACAGGCACGAAAACAGCAGTGTATTCACCACAATCAAATGCCTCGGAGAGGGTCAACCGTTCCGTGCTATCAGCAATTCGAGCGTATATAGCTGATAAACATACTAGGTGGGATAAACATATAAACGAGATCGCCGCAGCCCTATGTAATGGCATACACGAATCGGTTCAAAATTCACCTCATTTTCTCCTCTTCGGCTACCATAAAATTAATCATGGTGCTGATTATGATTTATTAAAACAATTGGGAAGCATTTCTGAGGGCGAAATTATTTTGCCACTGCCAACAAGATTATCTTTAATTCACGAATCCGCGAAACAAAACATTATGAAAGCATACGAAAGGAGCGCTAAACGCTACAATCTAAGATCCCGTCCAATCGAATATCAAATCGGCCAAACAGTCTTTGTGCGCACTCATCCTCAGAGTGATGCAACAAAAAAATACTGTGCAAAATTTGCTCCCAATTATTTTCAGGGAACAATTGTTCGCAAAATTGGAAACGTGAATTATGTAATCAAGGATAGTGCCGGTAAAATTGCAGGAGTGTTTCACGCTAAAGATATTCGTGACTAGTTTTTTTTAGTTCGTTTACAGTTTTTATAGTAGTTTTGTGAACGCACGGCCAAAAATAAAATTTGCTTTTCGCAGTTACTCCTCAAGTCATGCATCCTGTTTGTTTTAATTTCAGATTTAATACTTTGATCTTGCGTCTTTGTATAAAACCTGTGCTGTAACGGCTGCATTTAACTCTGGTGGTGCGATATGTACATTATTCGATTTTGTGATGGTAATAACTCTATTAGCTTATGTTGTCGAGCGATAGTACATTGTTATATTCAAAATACATAGGTCAGTAGACTTGAATTGCCAAATACTATCGAAATGGAAATTAATTTCTTGATTGTGTTGTACCGACTTTACTGCATAATATGGGTATATAGATTTGTGTGTATTATGAGTTATGCATTTTTCTTGTGTAACTTGGATTATATACTAATAGTACATGGTACGATCGTGACCAACAGCAAATACTAACTCATAGTTTGATTATGTGCGAGTATATTATGTACTGCCAAATGTTTATCTATTTGTATTTGGTTGCACAAACAAAAAAAAACTTAACTTGCTATTCATTTAATAAGAAGTTCCGCAAGAGCATGTTTGGTTACCAAAAATTAAAATTGTGTTTAAAACAAAGTGAACCACATGCTGGGAAGGTAAACCTAAATTATAATTCCATCCGCAAAAAAACTGATAATTTCTTTGATGTGCAATTTTTTTTTGTGAATTGGTAAGCACTCTGAATTTTTCCTCTTAAATTCGGTTCCATTAATTACAAGACCAACATTTTTTTTAATTGTGTTAGCTAAGTTTTGCATCCGTGGTCCAAGTTAGTTACCGCTAATTTTGGAGGAAGTGTACGTAGTACAGTAATACCCCCGGAATAAAAATTCGTTTCTTGCGGGTAAGTTTTTTTGGTTGAATCTTTATTTAACGGGGAATTAACACCATACTTATCTCCTCATATACATAGAACATACATTTTTTGACACCGCTACTCAAAATAAAGAATTCTATCGCACATACCGGTAATTGAGTTAGCACCGATCATCTGGATTTCCAATAGGCGTGCTATCGGGCACTATACAGCATAAGCCACATCAAGATAATCATCTACAATTTACGAATCAACTTTAAATACCGATCGTCATATAATGTTGTGTTGTGTGTGTATAGTGTTAGTGGTTCTTTAGAACGAAAGAAAATTATCGTTCAGTAAATACATATATAAAAAAAAATATTTTTTGGTGAAAAATTAAAATTATTAGTTTGTCAAAAATACGAGTTCGATTGTATGTTATAGAATTAACTGTGTATCTTATAGAATCAGTGTTCTTGTAAAGGTTATTCGGAGCCACGTATATAATTTCAATTTTTAGGCACCCCAAACAACCTCAGAGTACTCTTAGGCGGAATTTGGAGTGGTGAGTTTTTCTTTATATTTTCATTATTATATTATATTATCTTGAATATTACATACTGGTTATTAGTTTGGCTCCCAATTCCGTTAGATATACAAAACGTTAATATATTTTCATAAATTCAAATATAAACTTAAATACTAAATCTTAAAAAAATAAATAAATATATAATGATAAAATTTCAATTAGTTTGTAATTATAATTTTTCTGTTTAATAATAATAAATTAAAGTTAATATGGAATAGATTTGTTTTTAATGTGAAGATGATATGGGATATGTGGGGAAAATGTGAGTGCTCTTAAATCAAGTGGTAAAAAAAATACGTGTAAATTTTGTAGACCTTACTTTTTTACGACGGCTATGTGAACCTCCCAAACCAACTGTAAGCTACCTATTTTAAACACGTAATAGTCGTCAAGGTCTGTAACATCACTTTAAGAAGAATAAAATATCAAGCTAATTTTGGTAACGTTTTTAACTGATAAAGTTGTGTCAGATATCATTGGTTAAAATAGTTGCTTGAATTGGTTCTAATTAGATTTGACACAAAGATAGCGGCGTCGGATCTCGGGATATTATCTTTTAAAAAACAACTGAATGTAAAAGGATAACAATATAACCTCGAACGTGGTAGTATATTGGTGGTTTTATATTGATAATTGAAAAAAAGTTATAAAATATTGAACATCGTGCTGTGATTTAAATTTGAAAGACAAACAGATCACGTATAATAGTGCTCGTATCACCTGACCGTAATTTCGAAGCGAAGATCAATATTTTATAATTTTTTTAAATATCAATACATGTACATATTATAAAAATATAACTCATCTAGCGAAAGTGTATTTAGTTTATATATTTTAGAGATGTTGCGCATTGAGGAAAATAATACGCGCTTAAATTCTGAATGCTCACTTCAATGTTCCGCATCAAAATTAAATTAATATAAAAATTTAAATTAAATTATGTTTATTTCAGTTCCACGACAATTTACTGAAAATAAACTACGCTGAAAACGATAATTGAACAAAAACGACAATTCACCGAAAAACAATTCACCGAAGGCGACAATTCACCGAAACCAAAAAACTCATGTACTTGGCCTTTAAATGAACAGCGGGAAGATTCTTTAAAGGAATAGTCGTTTTTGGTGGATTGTCACATTCGGTGAATTGTCGTTTTCGGTGATTTAGCGTTTTTGCTGAATTGTCGTACTCGATTAATTCATGATTTCAGTGAACTGTTGTTTTCGGTGAATCGTCGTTTTCAGAGAATCGTCGCTTTCAATAATTTATCATTTTCAGTGAGCTACTTTTCGGCGAATTGTCGTTTTTGGTGTGATGTCGCGTTACTGTATTTTTCATATTTCTATATTTTAATTTTTATACAAACGTTTTCATTAATTATTATATTGCCTTTTATTATTTATTTTACCGTCACTTCAAATTGACGGTAATCGAATCAACAACTCTTTCGTTAAATTTAATGAAATAACTTTTTATTCAAATCAACGAATTTTGAATTTATTTATTATTATTTTTAGCCCAAAGAAGTATCTCGCCGAAGGGCATTTCAAAGAATTAATCATACAAAAACAGGACATTTTCAATTTTTAAGAATACATAAATAAATACATATAGAATACATAAAAGCACGGCAGCAACATGCTAAAATAATGCAAAAGATAAATATCTCGATGATCAAATTAAAATTAGAAAGATAGGAAAAAAATAAGAAAATGGTGTTTTGTTGATTGCTCGGTAGTTTGATGTAAGTAATTATATAGTTGATGTATAAGTGATGGAAGTTGGATGAGAATTGCTGAAAAAAAGATGAATACTTACTATCGGTGTGAGTTTGATTCTTAGTTATATTTTGGGTAACATAAAGTAATTTGTGCTGGTAGATTAGGTGAATTGGTAACTGTTGATATGCCAGTAGACGTATGGTTCTTCTCTAGAAATTTTAGAAGGCTTATAGAAATTTTTATCGGCCCGAGAATGCAACCTTGCCGAATTCCACAATTGACTCGAAGTTTGCTAGAGTTTGCGTTTGATAAATAAAAACGCAGATTCGGTACCAATCAAACCAATACTTTAAATTTTTGGATTAATGTAGGCCTTTTTTGGTCAAGAAACATAATAGCGGTTTAAGATTTCCGAGAAATGCTGGATTGAATGGCCGAATATAAATCATAAAGCGCAATGGTAGTATTAGACTTAGTATGTGTACGAAACCGGTATAGTTGTTTATTAAGCACTTTATTTCTCACCAGTGGCACTATTCTGTGCTGACATGTTCTACCATCACATTTTCGATACTTTATCGAAATTTATTTCTCGTTTTCCTAAACTAAAATGGTCAACTGTTTCATTTATGAATTATTGCTTTTCTATTGCTATCACAATCTACTAGTACAAATGCGAGCAAATTGTCTTTCTCTAATTTCGTTCAAGTATCGAAAACAAATTATTTCGTGATACAAATAGAGTAGAATATCACAATTTTTCAATCTAGCAACCTGGTAAACGATATAAAATGTGAAATAGTGTCACATTTTGTTCTAAAGAAGCGAGACATAATCTTCGATAAAGAATCGAAAATGTGATGGTAGAACATGTCAGCACTGGATTTCCCTGCGAATAGGGAATTGGGAGAAATATTTTCATAGTATTTTTGTCTAAATTGTAATTTTCTGGCCTACTGAGGAAATAAGTTTGGTGTTAATATTTTCAAAACAACGTTAATTCAAATTGAGACACTTTTGTTCCACACAATTTTTAAGGGAAAAAATATTTTCCCATTTACCTTTGTTTCAAAAATATTTACACCAAGCTTATTTCCTCAGTAGACTAGAAAAATACAATTTAGATAAAAATACTATGAAAATATTTTTCCTTAAGCTTTGTTCATAGTATCGGGAAAAAATTCCATTCTATTGATAGCCATGCTCTACACCAATGAAATCGCCTCAATATATAAATCCGCCTCCTTTTTTCATACTCGCGCAGAAATATTTCTTACTTCAATACCATGGTATCAATACCATGCTCTTTTCCCGATGTTATATAAACAAAGCATTATTCCTTATTCCCAGGGAAAACCAGAATAGTGCCACAGATGGCTTTGCAATTGAATTTTGAAGGCTGATACGAAGGTTTTTGAAATAACTGTTCAAATAGCAATCAGGCAGTAATTAGATGTATTGGTCCTTGGTCCCTTTGTAAAAATTAGTAAATATTAGAGCATATTACCGCAGCGGGAAATAAACCTTCACCGAATGATTTATGTAGTAGATTTGCTAGGTTGCTGGAAAGCCCATCAGCGCAGTCTTTAATTACGTTAAAATTCAGTTCATCAGATCCGACAGAAGAAAGGTCGAGGCACATAGTTTTCGTTCCGTTCCGATTCGTTTCGTTTTCAATAAGTTTTTATAAATTCGCACGCACATAGCTTTCGTTTCGTTTTTAGTTGTTTTTGTGTTGTTTGATAAATCGAGTTTTTTTATTTCTCACAATATTGTTTCAATTCAATCAATTATTTATATTATCGTATCAATTGATTTAATAATGAGTGAAGATTTACACATTAACAAAAAAAAAACGATAACGATAAACGCCAAAATAAATATTTTGAGGTTATTGTTTAAGTTTTTATTGAAATTTGATCAACTGTTTCGGTTCGGTTCCGCCTTGAACTTAACAATGTGAGCATGTTTTCGGTTTTCCATACATTTTGACATATTCAACTTAAAGGTCGGAACGGAACGAAAACTATGTGCCTCGACCTGAAGTGTTTTTCAAATGCTTTTTATATGAAGAACTTCCCGGTCACTGATATCGTCAAAATTGAACGATTTGGTTATAATAAAGTATAATAATGAATCCTAGATACAAAGATGATGTTATTAAAAATTCTTTAATGTCTCTCTCTCTCTCTCTCTCTGGCACTATATCCCATCAAGGGATTTGGCCGCCTCATATGAGGTTTCATAATCATTTTTTCATTTCGGATAATGAGTGATTAATTCATTGATCCTAAACCAGCCGTGAAATTTTTTCCTTGTCACCACCGGGAATCGAACCCGGGACCTCCGGTCGCTGGAGCAAGCATGCTAACCACTTTGCCACCGGGGCGGCTCTTTAATGTCTACCATCAATAAAACTTCTTACCATCCAAAAATTTTGGAGTTAATTGTGCGATTCATTGATAACACAAAAGAAAATTTAAGTAGTCAAGAGATTACACATTCAGTTCAACATCATATAGAAGATCAGATGTAAACCACCTATCGCTTTGTATAAAACTCGTCTTGCGAGCCAAATTCAAATTCGATAGTAACGAATGCAAGCAATTTGCCTATCTATTACTCAACTCCATTTGGTGATTGGAGGCCTAATGTGACCGTCCCTGATTTTTACCCCGTTCCATATCTAGAGGATCTTTGCTGCAACGTTCCTACCATTCTAGATTTAGTACGCGCTCATCATCTAATCCCTGTTGCGGAACACGATATTCCCAAAGGGAAATTATAATTTGATTTAAAAATGAGGTAAATCATTCCAAAGATTTTGGTATGCGATACTATTCGAAGTTAAATTTTGTTTCACTTTTAGTTGACATATTGGTTTGAAATAGTTGACATATTAGCAAATAATGCCCTTATAAATCGCATTACAACGATTAGCAGATAATGATCATACCATTAATGCTAACGGTATAGAGACATAACTGGAGCAAATCGAAACTATAGCCATTTTCGAAAGTCCATAGACAGTTAAAAAACCCAAACGTTGTTTATTTACGGTAAATTTTTAAAAATTATTGAGTATCTTATTAAATGGTAAAATAAGAGTTTTAAAAATAAAATTAATTGGTCCGATAAAATTATTGTGGCATTAGAAAATTGAAGGTTGAACTGATATCAAGCAACTATTTTGGCACATCCGATTGCGATAGCAAAAATTTCCAAAAATATAGATGCTTCAGACAGTGAGTGCAATAGGAACAGTATTGCAACAAAGGGTAGATGACACCTGGCAACCACTAGATTTCTTCTAAATTAGGCTAAACGGCACACAGAATCACAAAGAGGTAATTTTATGATCTCAACTTGGAACACTGTGCAGAAGAAACCTAAGCTCGCTGATGATCTGAGGCTAATCGTGGGACAGTCCAATCCCGAGCCATCAGAATAGAGAACTATAGCGATTTAGAATGGTCATTCATGAAGTCCTGAGACACCCACAAATCTATAGACGGAAAAACTGTGGAAAATGTACCCTTAAATCATATGAATTTATTAATTTTGCATTTTATTTTATATAATTTGTAGTTGTGGGTTACACGAAAATATTACAGAAAATTAAGATTAGGTGTTGTGCATGTTATTGAAATTAAAAAAGTTTATTCCCGGTGGCGTTATGCAAGTAGAACATGAAGAATATTTGCACAAGGTGCACTATACATGCTAATTTCTATAAAATATTTATTTTGTTTATAGATAAAACGAAGTGTTTATAAATTAATTAAAGCAAGTAAGTTATTAAACGTATTCATGGAGACGTTGGGTAAACACAACCTGATATATCAAAATTGAGTATTTTAGTTTTTCAAATTGTCTAAAATTTTACACCAAGACTCTGGAACAATGGGACAGTAATTTGAATGTAAATTTTGGAAACAGTCGAAGTTTACGCGTACCTTGTTAAAAATAATCGATCTTAGTGACAAAGTCAAAGATAAGATATGCTTTCTTTCATTCGATGAAACGAAGATTCATTCAAGTTGTAATTGGAACGAAGGTTTAAGGACTGGAAAAAGCCAATATTTTATTATTTTGATTGTCAAATGACAAAAGAAATTTTGCTAGCTATAGGAAGAGGCTATGCCATTTCGTGTCTATCCAGTAGTGTCTGAGTTAGAACCGAGTAATCAAAAACTTTGAAACGAGATGGGTATTTCAGAAAATTATAGCTGCTTTACGAGTCTGGCTAGTTTTGGAATGTAGCATTTCGAACAGTAATTCCAAAAATGTTTGGTTCAACTTGTAACACGCAAAACGACATCAACATGTATCTGGTTTAGTTAATATTTGAACACGTCACCAAGAAACAAATCGTTGTATTGATTACGGTAGCAAGCGGCCAATGCCTTATAAACTACAGGCCGCTTACACCAAATGATGACGAAACGCTATGTCGACGTTTTTGTCTCTCTTTGCTCCGCCTCGTTCTTTTAAAATCAAAATTTATTTTGTCATAGAAAATTACAAAACCAAAAAAATTTTATTTTTTTGCCCCAAGCAGCACTTACAAACTTAAATTGTACACTGTTTGTACCATTTCGGTTAGCGCTACAATCACCAAAACTGGTTAGGCTTCTCGGACAACTTTTGAATGACTTCCCCGTTTATGGGACAGCTTTTGTAGAAGAAAAGAATAACAAAATGCAATCCTTTGGATTTCGCCTAGTAACGGGTGGCCCATCCATCTAGCGTTTGCAATTTCAGCTACCGGTGGTTTCGAGTGTGGCAACACTTGCGTCATTCGTGTTATGGCAGAAATTTGACGAGTGATTTACGAAATGGGTCGATATACGCTTTAGTGTGCCTTCTACCCAAACTGTAAGAGATTTACGCGAAAAATTCAGTAGAAATAAAATGCCTACATGGCAATTTGTGGAATGAGTTCGTGAAAATGGATTTTTATTGAATAAACAGACACGTTCATTTCATCATCATCATCAACTCGTGTTCGAGAATTGAACATTTCACGTAGTTCTGTAATGAAAATTTCGCATAAAGACCTCGGTATAAAGGTGCACAAAGCTCAATTAGTGCAGAAGCTGAAGCAAAATAAACACCCACAACGTTTTCGGCTCGCTAATTAGGCTGTGGAACGATTGGAAGAAAATGAAATGGAATGGAAGAAAATTTTCACCTCTCAGGTTACGTCAACAAGCAAACTGGGACTCAGAAAATCCACACGTAGCCAAAGAAAAGCCGATGCATCCACAACGAGTGATTGTTTGGTGCGGATTTTGGGCAGGCGCCATCATTCGGAGCCGCCCTTACATTGGAGCGTTACCGGAAATTAAAACCAAATTAAATTGCAAACGTTATATGGACGACCATGAACTAGCTTGAGTTTCATATTTTGAGCCAAGTGCAAAATTTTGTAAGAGCCGTGTGCAAAATGCAACTGTTTCTGATGGATCTCTGAGCAAACCATTAGTCTGTTATTATAGTTTAGAAAGTTTTAAGTATAAAATCTAAAATTTAAATTTATTTATTCTCGGAAAGCTTGATTCAAGATTCACTGATTAATTAAATACTTGTAATGCTTGAGCGTAGGGTGACATTTGCAAAATGTACCAATAAAAATGCTTTTTACATAAAATATTAAATATTTAAATTTACATTTGAGTCTGTTGAATTGGACCCAAACCCCCGGTACCTTGGTCTGTACGATCGCAAAATATAGTGATTAAGATTATTCTTGTTGCGACACAGAGCTTCTATTCTGGGTCTGCTCTAACCAAATTTTCACGATTAAGCGTTTAATTATTTTGGTTCCTAGCGCGGCAAAATTAGAAATATCGACAATTTTCTACTTTTTCAGTTAACGCTAAAGTCTAATTCATGTTACGTGCGTGGCTGAGATTTGTCCTAAAAATCGCAAAGGTTTTACAATTCTTGTTTTGTGAATTGGCACCACTGAGTCAAAATTCGTTGAAAGAAACATATTTTATTTCCAAAAGGAATATGTTTCGTTCGAAGCTCACGTTTGGTTCCAACCAAAACGATTTGGTTGGCTAGTTTCACTCTCTTAAGATGCCCTCAGTCAGTGCTTTGTCGGGAAAAATTACACACACTTAGAAATGACGTAAACCAATAATCGATATGTTTTTTATTACTCTAAAACGAATACACAAAAAAAATTTATTATTTGTCAAAAAAAAAAACTAATCCCGTAGATCGTAGGAATCACCAATTCAAATAAACTTGACACGTGAAACACACTGGTACCGTTTACAAATAAAAAAATTCTACCGTAAAGGATTTAAAAGGTCCGCAACTTTGCTAACTTAGACAACTTCTAGACTCCCATGCTCATCTACGATGCGAGTAAGAGAGTCCGTTAGTCATGAGAATTCACGCTATGTAAATTTCAAATAGCGACCTGGGAAGCGTATCAGTCCGTTGAAAAATAGAGCAATCCACCGCAAATTACCTAACTTAGATAACTTCTAGACTCCTATAGTAATCGACCGTGCGGGTATGTGGACCCGCCTATCAAAGGAGACTTCGCATTGTAAATCTTAGTGACAGATTTACGATGTTCTACGAATTTGAGCAATGAAATTAGTATAAGTACTCTGTTTACTAATTTATACCGACCATATGTACCAAGTCCGTTCATGACGATTTGAACTCAAAAATTTAACTTTGTTATTACTTTTTTTAATTTTGTTATTACTTTTTACACTATTTGCCGTAGGCACTTGCGAAATACACTTACACTTAATAAACACATTTTTATTAACCACTTGTTTTTTAATATCGACGATAATCTTGTGAAATAAAAAACGAGTGGTTAATAAAAATGTGTTTACTAAGTGTTTTCATTATTACATTTCCCTCTGTAGCATTCAAACAAGGATCAGTGGAACTTACTGGAGTACAGAAACTACTGGAAATAATAATTCTGTGGATCCTTTAATAGAAGTACCCCATCGCCGGCTAGCTTCTATACTCGTAGAACTGACACTCAAATTTAAAAGCGGGAATTTCCACGCTTGTCGGAGCCTAACACTCGTACGGTGGATGGCCATAGGAGTCTAGAAATTATAAAAATCAACAAATCTGCGGATCCTTTAATTCCTTTGGCACATTTGAATTGTGGTTAGTTCCACGTCCCACGGAGCCCATCACTTGAGCTCGAGACAGCAATAAAAGTTCAGAACAAAATCTTGTTGAAAAATTAGTCGACTCTCTTTAAATTTTAGCAGTACAATTTGTTTCTTTCAAAATATTGCTACGAATAAAAACAAAACGTGATGAGAAAATGAAAAAAGTGGCGGATGAAAAAAAAATTGTACAAGGTTGTACAATTGCTTTTTCTGCCTATTTATCATCTTTGATTGAAAGTTTCTTGTGTCCAATATAATCAAATAGTTACGTGGAATTTAACTTAACGCACCTCTTTCCACTCCGAAGTTCCAGGCCTAGAAATAGTGATGCTAATTTTAGAGATCCATGACGTGAAGCATCCTGCAAATTTTAATTACTATCTAATAGAGAGATGCAGTTCCATTTCTCAAATAAAATCGAGCCTTAGGATTGGTGCAGTTTTAATACTCTTGTTGAAACTAATTAATTCCAAGAAGGGCACTCAGCCATTAATCAATATAAGCATATGCTGGTTAATTACTACTTTATTCAAAACAGCCTGAATTAGATTTGTCTTGAACGTTGCTTGTGAAGTTAGTCAATTATTGGTGAAGTAGGTAAATGTGCCGAAAGTACTTTCACATTAAATTCAACACTCTGTTTCTTAAAAATTCAGTACTTTTAATATAATAGTAATATCATTCCTGATTTAAAGACCAAGTGGAGCAGGGTGTGGTTAAATTCAGGACTGATCAGGAGCACGTCGTTATCTCATTGTCCATACTGTATTACGAATTACTTTGATTTAATAAAATTGTGTGACATTTGTTAAAAAATAATTATTTCAAAATTAAAATATATCTATAAATCTTTTAAAACTAGCCAATAGTTTTTTATTTTTAAAAACAAGTGTAAACCATGAAAAAGTGTTTAGTGAAACTATAATTATCAAAATTAAAAAAAATTGTTTAAAAAAATTACATTTATTGCAGATTTATTTAAGCAAATAATCGACAAATTCAATGTAAATTTCAGTTTTGTTGTCGTCAGTGACGTAATGCACACAAAACGATGAAAATGAAACATGGGATTATTTTACCTTCTCAAGTTTCAATATTGTGTAAGCGGTATATAGTTTAGGAGGCATCGGGCTGAATGTCGACCGTGTTTCTTAACGCTCATTGATCCGGATCAGTTCAAATTTTTTATGGAAAACATGATCCAAATTATGTTTTAGATCACAAATTTTGATTTTAAATCTAGCAAGCACCTTTGTGTGGTTTCATGAAACATGAACTGAACTGGATCAGATCAAGCGTCAAGAAACATAGCTCTCGTTATTCATAAATATAAGGCAACCAAAATTATGTTCTTAAAAATAGGTTTTACAGGGGTATATTCTCTATCCGGTCGCAAATTATTTAATTGTGCGGTGAAATATAATATAGAAGTGAAGAGACATAAGTGAAAAGACTGCGACTTCAGAAAATGCGTAACAGTCTTTTCGTGTATTTCTACTTTACAATCGCAAAACAAATTTAAATTTAAAAAAATGTGTCGATTGGCATGGCAAAATAAAACTAGAAACCATATTTCGCCGCGCAATTAAATAATTTGCTACAGGATAGAGGATATACCCATTTAAAACCTATTTTTTAGAGCATATTTTTGGTGGCCCTATTCATAAATAATAAAA
This sequence comes from Nephrotoma appendiculata, assembly GCA_947310385.1. Lineage (NCBI taxonomy): Eukaryota > Metazoa > Arthropoda > Insecta > Diptera > Tipulidae > Nephrotoma > Nephrotoma appendiculata. The sequence goes on along the minus strand of OX371224.1, from coordinate 29,108,098 downwards.
AAATCCTGTAAAAATTATAATATTTTTGTTTCCACTGCAATCGTGTTTTCAGGAAGAGAATTGAAAGAGACCCGTATAGTGATTGGAAACCTTGACGTAATACAATAACCACATTTATAAAAGTTTATTATTTATTCATTTTCAAAAGCGTTTTCTTCAACCCTGAAAAAATTGTATAACCAGTGTTTTACGCTTAGTGGAAAAACCCTCGAACAGGGAGGTTCTATTAATCTCTGCCTGAAGTCAACCGCTTAGACCACAACTTAACTTGACATAAAAAATGTTTTTTTTTGTTTTACATGTACTAAAATTTACTCAGTCGTATAAAATTATAATTAGGTTTAATTTTTTAAGCCACAATATTTAAATAACCATTAAATAGTTGTAGATCTTTTAAAAATTCGATTTGAAAAAGGAATTTTCTTGGAAAAGGTCTAGCTAAAATGTATTCTAAATCCTAAACTATTTATTAATACATATACATCCATATTCTATAATAGCAATTTTAAGCAACTGTAAAATATTCATAAACCCATTTTATACAGATCAAACATGCAAACTTAAAAGGTCAACTGGTTTAACAACCTAATATTCGTTTATACGTATATCGTCCCACACAATCAACCTATAATTCTGTTCTGATATCCCATGTCCCGTGAAAGATTAAAACCTTTTATTTTTATAGTCATTCCGCTACGTATTACTATTTTCCTACCGCTTTAACAACATAAATATTAATGAGGTGAAGAAGGATTAGTTTAAATAAAGAATAAATAAATAAAATTGCTGACCAACGTTTTTCAATAACCCGGAAACATAAACTATAAATTTTATGTAAACACATACGTTGGTGGATGGATGGTACATATATAAACAAATTTGCTGCTTCATTTACTCAATATACATATATTTATGTACAAAAAATATTTTTATTTAGCAAATCTATTAATCATAAGCACAAATACAAAATGTAATCGATTTAATTAATTAAACTCGCTAATTGATTTAATTGAAACGGAAAATTTATTTTTATTTTATTATTTTGTTTTATTGATTTAATTGAATTTATGCTACATGTACACAAAGCTTATATGTACGAGTATGTACACACAATTTATGTACACGTAGAGAAGCTTTTCGATAAGTACACATAAAACTTTGTATATATGCATAAAAATAATTATGTATATGAAATCATAATTTATGCTCGGCTACGTATGTACTATATGTATGTTACAGGTAGAAAAAGTTTGGTTTTTCTGCTCTATACATATTTTCATATATAGTGTGGTGAAAAAATAAATTATTCTAGGAATCATGTCTAATAAATTATGATTAAAAAATAAGTAAACGGATTTGTATTGTATGTCGGTGTTACACATATGACGGTTGCTGAATACTCGTATAACCCCATTTTTTCGTGAGTGTTTATAGTATATGGGAATTATATTTTTTTTTACTCGACTCCGCACACACACACAGAACTTTTCGACTTTGATAAAATTTAAACCCAACAAAAACCAATGATGATAATTTATATCTACAATACACTACACCATAATATAAAAGCACATTTTTTTTTACATAATTTTAATTATGTTTAAATGTGATTTATGTAAAATTGGTATACAGAAACGCTAGACGTACTACACACTTGAAGTTAATTAAATTATTGTCGTAAATGATTAAAAAGTTTGTTGTTTGCATTTCCACGTAAAAGTATACTCGTATACCACTTTACTAATTGAGTATTCCGTGTATGTTAGTAGAAATCAATTAATTTCCTCTTGTTGAGTTCAGTATACATTATATGGAGTCTGGATAATTGGAAAAATATGTTTGATTTTCTTCGTATAAGTACAAGGCAGGAAAATATTTGGTATAATTTTGGTGTATATACGAATGTATCGAAAAAATTATGTATGATGTATCGTCATAACAAATTAGGTAAGGCTTCGTATATTTTGATAAAATTTATTTATTAAAAGTAAATATTGAATACATGCCTGAATTTATTATTAACATTTGGACAAAAAAAAAATTATTATTAAATAATTAAGTATTATGATGAGAATAGGTCAAGCAGGTATGTTTTTCTAGGTTGGTTCAAAAGTTTTCCAATATAATTGTATCAATATTTATTAACTTACCAAAGATGTGCACGTACTTAATCCAATATGCGAGCTCGATAGAATTGATATATTATACTACTTCCATCCATATATTATTTATACCGGTAAAATTTATGAGCATTTAAAACCTCGGTAGCTCAGTTCGTAGAGGTTTAAATTTAGTCGTGGTTCTTGCTCATGGTACTAAGCATCAATAATATTAGAGGTTAACTGACACGATGGCATTCACACAAACCAAAACAAATTTAGTAAATCATAATTTTAAGAAACCAAAAAAAAAAAAAATTATAACAATTTATAAATTTGCTTACAATCACAAACAAAAAAAAATTAACGGGGACAATTATATATAATATACAGCTATATACAAAAATTAGTAATAAATTACAATCATATAATTACAAAATTCCGTTTGCTTGACTCCATCAAGATGAACCGTGCTGGACACCCTCCACCATGTAAACTGCTTAGTAAATCTCATCAGCCCTCTTATCAACTATTGATTAATGTATACTAGAATAGTTTTATCAAGATTTGGTGTTAACCGACGATTTTTGAAAACAATCAAGCTAGATGTCTTGATAATAATGCTTCTCTCACAAATACCCAAAATTGTTAATGAAAGCACTTAATATGTTAAATCGTTTTTTTGCTTTTTTTATATTTTCAAAACTTTTATAATTATTTTAATTTCAATACATTTATATATACATAGTATACAATTTATTTATTTTTTATAACACACAAAAAAAATTCACAAATTCATAAATTATAAAATTTTCAGTAATTATTTATGAGTACTATTTATGTTTTAATTGCAAATTTTAAGTTTCTTAAAAATTTAATTTTTATTATTTTTTCTTATCCAAAACGTCTCAATCTTTTTTTCAACCCAACCAGAACTCACCAAACTCAAAAACAAAAACTTTTTCATTTTTCTTTTTTTTCCGAAAATTTTGTTATGCCCAGATAGATAGATCAACAATCAAAATTTCATAGCTAACTTAATTTTATATAAAATTTTGCAAAGCAAGGTAAATTTAAGCAACAAATTTTAAACTGATCAATAAAAAACTAATTGACAATATTTATATTGTAACAATATACAACAACATTTTACTTCTAACTGTAATGATCTTGTCGTATCGGTGGTTTCTTGGAGAGGTTAGAATCGATCGGAAAATCTCAGTCGAGGTACGTATAAAGCGATCAGTTGAGCTTTTTACAAAAAAAACGTGAATTTTACAATAATATGTAAAATATAGTTAAAAAACGTAAAAAAACTCAAAAGTAATTAAAAATATTGATTATTTAACACAAAAGTGTGTTAATAATTATGATTACAATCATAAATTATAAACAAAACAACTATTTAAATGGTTATCCATAATTATTTCCAACTTTTAGTTATCTACATTTACAAAACAATAATAAATACATAATCCTTTTACAATGCCATCTATTTTCGTCTTGAATAAGCTCTAAAATATGATAAAATAAATTACTACTGACATCTAGCTATATTTGAATAGAACTTATTGAAAAAACAATTTAAAAGTGTGTATTTCTTTCTACGTGCAGCGGAAATTTGTTCAACTAATTACAATTTGGCGTTGTCATCTGTCAAAAATAATGGTCAGTCGAAGCCAAACAATTATTCAACTAAAAACTAATATTATTACATTTAATTTAACTTAAATTCAACTGAAAAAGTTCAAAAGTATAAATACTTTCCAGTTTGTGCGAATTTGTGGAATAAATTATAAATGAGTAAAAATAAACACGAGTGTTTGTATTCGATTTACTCGAAGCTGAATCGGCTTTTAGCGACGTTGAATTTTTTAAATAATGTAAATCGCAATGAGATTAGATGTAGATCGCAAAAATGTTTTGCAATTATGTGAGGTCGAACTAATAATGCAGCTGGTCGGATTAAGCTGTCAAAAATGCAGATCTTATCGGACTATGCGTGGTTTAAATAGAAGCATGTCCCATCCACATGACAACGTATCTACAAGGGTTTGAAAATAGGGTAATTTAAAAAAAATTACTGTTGCTTTTTTTTATCCAAGCCTACTTGATTAGAAGACATCCTTGAAAATATCAATGTCTTCGAGACCATGTGATATAATTATTGCAATGCCACAGACATGAATAAATGGGGAGAGACAAGCAAAAGCGCCGAGAGTTAATTTGATGTTATCACCGATTGGAACTGATTCAATGAAAAATTACTTGGACTTCGGATTGGCAGCCGAAAACAAAATGTCCTACACAAATGCTTTAAAAATAATTAAAAAATGCATTTATAAATTAATTTATGATCGTAGTAATTTATGATCGATATTTATTTAATTCGTGTAATCAACTACAACGTGTAACTTTCGATAAATATCTAATTAGATTGCAAAAGTTATTGAACTATGAACGTCTTCGTGATAAAATATGTGTTGGGATTAATGGAGATTTATGGCCTTACTTTAAGATAAAGTGATTGACTGCTGTAAAATATCCGAAGTGACACAAAGTCGTATCTCATCAAAGAAAAACTTTGAGTATTCTTCTAGAAGAGATACACAGGTTCCAGTCAACAAAATTCACTAGTCTAAAGAAAGCAATAATAAAAAAAAAAAATCAATTTTGTCAAAAATATCATGAATTTAGAAAATCAATTTGTTCTGCACTCAGACAAATACGAGTATGTTCATTTTAGAATGGAAGCAATCACATCATCATAAGAAACGTCAAAATCGAAATCGTATGAATGAGATAAATATACAAAATGAGGGGTCTAGTGATAACGAAAATGATCATATAGTAATCGCAGAAATAGTAGAAGCATGAGAATTCTGTGATCATTTGATAAATAGAGAAACATACACCATGGGTGAGTAACATCTTGATTGTCATTCGCAAAAATTCATTCAGAATATCGTCGCCTCAGGACTAGAGTACGCTAACCACCAAAAGTGACATTTTCCGGGTTTTGATGGTTTCTTAGGTTTCAAACTATTCTCTTTCATTTGCGTGTATTATCGTTTTAATCAGACTACTCGTTTTTGAGGAATTTTCCCGTTGATATAATTTGCGAGTTTTTGTTTCGTTGATATTTTTTACTAGTTAGTTTATTTCTCTAACGGTACAAACTAACTAACTGTCCTACTAAAATCTATATAAAAGGGATATTCAGCTCGAAAAAAATTCACTTTACGAATTTGAAAGAGTCGTCATAAAACACGTGTTTAATTTTTTTCGAATTTTGTGTTTTGAAGTAAAAATGGATGATTGTACAATCAAACCAATCCAAAATCGTGATAAAAGTAGTTCACCTGTACCGGAATTTGATGTTGTTGATCAAATGCGGTAAGTGTCAAAAAATGAGTAATTAAAATTTAACAAAATTAACTTCATTTACGGTTGCTTTAGAGCATTTCACTCACTTGAAAATTTGTGAATACCTAATGCACCACAATTCCAGCAACACCTGATAATAATCAAAATTCGGTGAGCCCTACAAGAGAAACTCATACGGGAAAATGAAGATTTTGATTCTAGAGGTATTTTTCAATTTTAAATATTGGGATGTACATATTATCAAAGTTCTCTTACAGTTTATAGAATAGTTCTATAAATTGATGATCTGATCCTGAAAGAATGATTGACATCTTGCGTAATAGTAAGAAATTTGTGAAATTTGATATTTGTATTGGTGACTAAATTAGCTAATATTATCTTAGATGTACCAGGTTGCTCTAAAATATTGACCAGTAAAAAGACTTAGGTGTCCTGAAGTTTGGAAAAAAATGTAAGAACCGCAAAATCTCGGAGAGGGGACGAATTTATTGATTTCATAGTTTCTGGCAATTAAGTTTAAAATTCAAAGACGAATTTTTCGGAAAGCTAGTGTTTAAGGTTCCAGTAGAGAGATCAAGAACCACTAATAAGAACTTTCGCAGAAAGAATACGTTCATCTACCATTTCCTAAAGGCCGGTAAATTAAAGAGAGTCTGCCAATTAATTTTTTCCAGTATTTTGGATATAAATAAAACGCGAATTCATTACTATTTCGCTCATTTGATAGATCTAAATACCACTACGTCAAAGTCCCCAGCTAATGGCAGACACAAGAAGAACGACCTGCCATAAAATAATCTGCATGAACTGCATGCAAGGCATATCAGTGGATTTGCAACAATGGATTCTGATTATTGTCGTTCTTCATCTACCGATAAGTATTTGGAACCACATTTTAGTATAAGTATTTGAGTTGAAATTTAATTTGGCTTTCTTTGTTCCAAAAAAGGACTTGTGCAATAAATGTGAAGAACATAAGATGAAGGTGAACAACGGTAAAATATTGAGAGAAGCAGAACAAAATGATTTTGGGATACATATGCAAAACAAATGTGCAGAAAAAACGGGAAAAGATGTCGACAGAACAAATTGTGAGCCAAATACTCGAATCCTAGTCATTGATTTGCAAAACGTTTATGCATTACCCGCAAAGCAAGTATCAACTGTTTTTATTCTAAACGATATTATAAACGATTGTAGTTTCTGGAATGAAACAATGCAAGAACGAGGTGGAAACGAATTAACGAGTCCATTTGTAAAAATTTTGCAAGCAGTGATATCAGATTTTCCACAAACGGAAAGAATTATTATTTGGACGGATTCTTGCGTTCTGCAGAATTGCAATTCAATTGTGTCTCTAATTTTTATGAAATTCATGAAGGAAAATCCTAATGTGAAGTTAATAGAGCAGATATTTTCAGAACGCGGGCAATGTATGTTGCAAAAACTACTATAGCTACTACAGCCAAGGGTACCAAAAATTAAATTTTTCTAGTATTCTGCTTACTTAAGTACGACATATAAAGTGTGATTCACGTAATATAATGAATATTTCATATAAGCGGTCATTTAAAGATGATTTTATTACGGAATCTGTAACTAAATCCACAAGTTATCGAAGAGCCAGAAAAAATGCCGATGATGTTAAAACGGATTGTATCTTTGAAAAGCTATTTTGGAATTAAATACGATTTATTTTCAGAAATTGAATTTAACCTGAACACTCTTCTTTTTTTAAATGTTACTGGAAGTTCCGCTAACGACCATATTTTAGTGTATAACTTATCCAAATTTTGTTATTATTGAAATATAATCTACATCCATTTTCCGCTATAATCACACAAAAATTTTATATTATAGCGCAAACAAAAAAATTATTTACTGGAAAATTTGCAAGTATAGAAAAGTTTTCCTAGTCTTGGAAATTTAGTGCTTTGATGAGTTTTACCAAATATGCATTGATTCAAATTAAACTAATACCATTTAGCTAATGTTGTAAAATAGATAATTATAACCTCCTAAACTTTAATTTTTGTTTTCTCAAAAACGTAGTTTTGGTGGTTAGCGTACAATATAGTCCTGAGACGACGATATGTCTCGACCGTATATCATTGAATAAGGCACTAAAACGAACCAATTATCGATTCTCAACGATTGATGACATATTACCTGAATTAGGTCAAGCGTGACTTTTACTACTTTTGATGCCGCAAAGGGATTCCGGAAAATCAACAGAAGCCAGTAGTGAGTTAGCATGTTTCTGACTCCATTTGGAAGATGTAGATGGTCTAGCTTATACCATTGGGAAATTGTTCCTTACCCGAAATGTTCCAAATTAAAATGACAGGAGTGATTAATCAATGTAGTTTAAATTATAGCCGATGATTTTTTTCATTTTTGGATCAGGTGATACAGATGAAGAAGCTATTATAGAGTATAATTCCAAACTCGAACACTTATTTCAAAAATGACGTTCTAGTAACTGCAAATTAAGCAAAAGTATACTAAAGATATGCCAGAAATCTGTGAAGTTCTATGGACATATACGTTCTAATGAAGGATTTCAAGCAGACGGGTAACTGCTATTTTGAACATGCAATTTCCGTCCAACAAAGAAGAGCTACAGCGCTTCATAGGAATAGTGAGATATATTTGTCGCGCTATATAAAAATTTGAGCACTCATTTTTCACATTGAGACCTGCCCTTTTGCAAGAAAACGAAGTTATTGCTTATGCATCTAGAACTTTAACAGCCACCGACCGCAACTAAGCACAAATGGAGGCAAAACTACTCGCTAGAGTGTTTGGATGTACTATAGATTCGGCCAAATGATAGTGGAACGCCACTGCATTATAAAAACAGATCACAAGCGCTATCTTCAACAAACTTCTATTGAATGATGTCCATGATTCTATAACACTGTTAGAATGTATGAATTGTATGTCATTGCATGAAAACATATTGCATAAGCAGATAATTTATCATATGCACCATTTAATATAAACCGTGTAACAGGCGATGAATTCGTAAAGTATAACGTTTGCCAAATTAATGCTATAGAAAATGAGACTAGTCTTGTTTTTCAGAATATTAGTCCAACCGACAATATCAAAATAAGTGATGAACGAATAGAAAATATCTGTAACGGAACTATGAAGGATGCACTCAGAGAAAAACTTGGGTCGAAAGAAACAAAAATCTGAGCCTATTTTACAAAAATTTGGAGATTTTCGATCAACCAAACCTCTTAGTTAAACAACCAACAAGATCTTAGTTAAATAAAATTTTCATTTTAAATAACCAAATCGTGGTTATTTAATTTTTAACTTAGTTAATTTAACCAAAAACATTTGGTTATTATAATGGATATAAGTGGGAAAAAATTGGTAACAGTGGATAACTATTTTGTTAAATCAACCAAGGGAACAAATTATTTTACTAATCGCTTAGTTAATTCTACCAAATATTCTTAGTAAATTTAACATAATTGGAGGTTAATGTTAAAGAGTTTTTAGGTTGAAACAACCAATTATTTGTTTTTAAAATACACAAAGTAGTCTTAGTAAGTAAATATTTTTATTGGTAAATATAACTTAATGTTTTGATAAAATTGACTTTTTACCAAGACATTGGAACTTGGAAGTTTGGTTTCGAACTAATGAAACATTGAATTATTTATCTTAAAAAATTCGGTCGTCTCATCAGACTGCAGTGACCAAACTACAAAAATATCGAAAATAGTTTGAACTTACATTTAAAGTATAACCATAATGCATTAGCGAATTTTATTGATTCGCTACACAATTGCTAACCCCTTCGTAAAAATTGTAATTTTTAACAAGTCTTAGTTTATACTATATGGCAAAACTTATAGGTCAAAATACGTAATTAAGATAAACCAGAATACTTTGTTAGTTATAACAATAATATTGTTCACCTAACAAAATCTTTTCTGATTAAATTAAACAAAACTACGTACCAACATCTTGGTAACTCAAATTTTACCCATTTTTTGTAGTAACCAAGTAAGGAAATACCAAGTTTCTAAACAAAACAAGAGACTTGGTTTATCTAGCTCAGAATTTTGTGCAAAAACGACCAAATTAATTTAACTAAGTATTTAGTAGTAATCTTTTTTTGCAACTTCTAAAAAGGATTACAATTAATGGTTGGCCTAAATAATATATTCGTGATGTGCCAAATGAACTAAAAATGTATTACAAGTTAAAATCGACCTGTCAAGCACTGAAGAACTTCGGTTGATGGAAGATCGTATATTGATTCCACAATCACTTACCAAAACGGAATCGAGGCAACATTGAAGTTTGCTCGTCTCTTTTGGCTCGGAATGACAATACAAATTAAGCAAAAAGTTGAAAATGTTCAATTTGTGCTAAATATGGAGATTCTCAACATAAGCCACCAAAAATGTCATATAATATACCGAACCATACATTTCAATTTATAGCAACGGATGTATTTTCTATATCGAGCAATGGAAAGATTTTCATATTTTTAGTAACTGTTGCTCGCTATAGTGATTATTTCGAACTGAATATCTTAAAGTATATATGTCCACAAAGTTAACAATTAAAGCTTGCAAACAAAACTTTGCAAGATACAGTATTCCACTGCACATACTTAACATCGCAACGTTTCTTTTCCAGTGATTTAATATAAAGGCAACTGTCAACTTTATTAATTGGACAACCGGTATTTGCCCAAATAAATCTTGAAGTAAACAAATTATGGTCGGGTGGTGTCATTCACATTAGTTCACATTAAACCTAACCATTTTTTTCCTGTCCTAAAACCAAAATATTTAATTTTTTGGAGTAATTTTGATATTTTGCGTCTTTCTCCACTGGATTTTGGCTTGTAGGATTTGTTCAATTGATAAGTATCGCTCCTCCTACTTAGTTTTCTGTTACCTGTATTATTTGGCTTTTTTTTTGTTTGTTTCTTTTTAGATTTTGACAGTTGGAAACCAAGGTCACGTTTACTTACCTTTTGAAGAGGATTCTATTTATTTATTTGAAATTTTTTGCTTTTAAGTATTGTTGTTGAAATGCGCCGCGATTCGCGATGTCCACCGAGAGTATTTCTTTGCCCTCGGTTCTATTAAAATCTATGCTTCAGACTAGGTCAAACATGTTTAATGTAGTTAGTTTGGATGTTCAGAGTCTTACTTTAAATATTGACGAACTTAGCCATACTTTTAATGGGGTCCCAATTGATGTTATTTGTTTATCGGAAACATTTTTGATCATCCAATATTTCCAATTCTGCATTAGCCATTAGTGGCTATAATTTGTTCAGACGGGAAAGGGTTAATCCACCGGTTAATTATGGTGTGCTTTGCATATATGTTAACGAGCATATTAAATGTAGTGTTGTATCGGTACCCCCGCAATTTCTCGAAGACTCTTTTCTGACTTACGCTCGATTTAAAAAATCCCTTTTAGACATTCATTGTCTTTTTAGTTATTTTTCCTCTCGGTATGATGAGCTTTCATTTCAGGTGGTTTTAATTTTGATTTTTCTGAAGAGACTTTATTTTCTCGTAGCTATTTAAATATCTTAAGTAGCATTAACCTTTCGGTTTATAACACTGTAGCGCCCACTTACGCTAACGCAAATGGTTCTTATTCGCACATTGATCACGTTGTTGCTTCTGCTGATAATTCCATTTGTTTTTTCAATCAATTGTCTCTTGGTATTGGTTCTCATCATGATCTTCTTGTTTTTTCTGTTAATTACTACTCTCGACCTAAACCTAAAAGTTTTAGCTTTAGGGATTTTTCTAAAATTGATGAATCTCACTTTCATCAACTTGTGGCTCTCTTTGTTGGGACAATATTTTTTCTCTTTCTACTTCTACCGATCAAATTGACTATATTAATTCTATTAATTGCGTTCCTCTCACTACTGTTTATTTTAGACCTAGATACCCCCCCCCCCCCCCCCCTTCGGATTACGCAAATGAGCCCTATTTCTTTGTCTTATCCTGCTTATAAGGAATCTCGAAATAGAGTGGTAGGTTTAATTCATATCGCTAAGCAAATTTTGTTCAAGGATAAGTTAGATCCTTCACTTCCCTCTAAGCTCTAAGATATTTTGGCGTAACGTACGCAACTTGGGCCTTGGTAGTTGCAAAGCGGCTGCTTCTGTAGATTTTAAAACTAATGATTTTAATCTTTATCTAATTAAATCTAGTCACACTCATGATATTTCCATTATTGATTTACTGTCCATCGAACCCCTTAATTCTTTTTCGTTAACAAATATATCTACTGTTGATTTGCATTCTGCAATTTGGGAAGTTAAATCGCAATCCACTGGTCTAGGTTAGTGGTTATGGTTAGTTTGAAATAAGTTAGCTGCATTTTTCCTATTGTATCAAGGTACTTGTTACATATTTTCAATTTTATTTTAACGACCTCTTCATATCCCGCTCAGTGGAAGATGAGTAAAATTTATCCTATTCCTAAAATTAGCAATCATTCTGAGCTTTCCCATTTCCGCTCTATTAGCATTTTAAGTTCTCTGTCCAAGGCGTTTGAATTGGTAGTAAAAAAACAAATTCAATCTCATATCGATAGCTTTAATTTACTTCGTCTTTTTCAATCGGGATTTACAAGGTTCCGCGGTACTACCACTGCTTTACTGAATGTTTGTGATGATATTCGCCGTAGTATGAGTAAAAGAGAAATGACTTGCCTTACTCTGTTAGATTTTTCTAAAGAGTTTGATTCAATTAATCACCAAATTTTGTTTAATAAACTTATTTTGAACATTAATTTTTCTCTCTCTGCTGCTAAATTGATTTTAGAGTATATTTCGGGTCGCCTTCAGGCAGTCTTTTATGACAGTTCTTTTTCTAACTTCTTATCTGTCTCTTCTGGCGCTCCTCAGGGGTCGGTTCTTGGTCCTTTACTATTCTGAATGTATATTAATGACATTGGATGTTCCATTCGTCATTCTTTTTTTCATATATTTGCTTTTGATGTTCAAATGTATAGGAGTAGTAGTCGCTTAAATAATGATTCCATTCAGTTCAATATTTCTCTTATTAACGATGATTTCAGTCCATTATAATTCATAAAAAATCTATAAATACTTGCTCTTTTCCTGGAATTTTTCTCGGTGATTCTTTAATTCCATTCTCTAATACAGTTAGAAGTTTAGGGTTAATTTTCAATAAAACTCTTACTTGGGGTGATAATTTGATTAAGGTAAGTAAAACGGCTTTTGGAATGGTTAGTTGTTTGTATATTGTTGTAGGGTTCACTGATAGTATTTTAAAAAGCGTATGTTCCTCTCGCACCTTCATCCATATTTTCTTTACGGTGACGTTGTTTTGCTTGAATGCTTCAGGATAATATGAATGTTATCCAAAGATGTTTCAATGCTTGTACTAGTTTCATTTTTAGCATTAGGAAATATGATCACATGTCTCCTTTTTTAAATGTGATCCTTGGCTGTTGTTTGGTTGACTATTAAGAACTTCGTGTATGTCTTTTTATTTTTAAGCTTCTCAGAACGAAGCAACCTCCCTATTAATTTAATAAGTTATTGTTCAGCAGGTCCCATTCTTCAAATTTACGTTAAAATCTCCTTATAAATCTGTGTAGATCTTTAAATATATACATCCTTTTTTGCTAGCGGTATTTCTCTTTGGTATTCTAAATAAATAAAAAAAAAAAATTCAAGATGTATCATCCAGTATTACAACAAATCAATACACCAGCCGAAATACTATTGAGGTAACGCCACAACCACCACCGAATATGAACAAAAAACAGATGATTTACAAACATCAACCACTGATGGTGATTGATAACAAGAAAACGTAACGAACCACCTTCTACGCACTAGACCCTAGACCAACAATGTTCGAAGGGCCACGTAAATGGTGCAATGGGTGAGATTGTCGTAATCATTTGGCCACTAGAACCACAGAACGCCGAATTCTTGCCCTAACCCTTTAATGGGCTCTGACTGTGTACAAGATGCAAGGATCAACGGTGGACTATGCAGACCTCAAATATCATCAAATTAGACCTGAAAGTATTTGTTCTAAGAAAGAACGAATTTCTTGTTTGCGCAAAAGTTTCCAAACAACATAGATATGCAACAGAAAAACTTTGGCAGAGAAAAAAGCAAAATTCCGTATTTTTCATAAATAAACTCAATTTCATTTTATTGTTATATTTAAGCATTCCTTCATTTTAGCTCGATAAGGTGGGATGTAGCATATAGAGAATTTAAATGAAATTTTTTTATTGTCAAAATTTTTCAATTTTTGATAAAAGATGGATCGAAATTCGATAAATAGTTTAAAGAAGGTTTCTAATTTGAATGACCTAATTAACTTTAAAATTCGTTACTTCTTTTAGTCGCCATAATATATTAGTAAACGATAGGTAACTGTCAATTAATTGTGCTTGTCTACTCGGTATAGGTAAAACAAATTCCCCCAAGTTAAATTATATTCAAAATCGTTAAACAGTACTAATTACTATTTTTAAATCAAATTAAAATTCTACTCAACTTTTGAATTACAATATTATATTATAATTAAGTTCGAGGATCCAAAGCAATTTCTACAATACGTATACAGGTAATTATAACGAACGGGCTCAATTCTCATTTCGAAACCGAATGGAAAAATAAATTATTTTTTATAGAAATATAATTTCTAAATGGAAATCTCCCAGATGTATTCTGGTAAACTATATTTTTATTTTTATTATAAATGTATGTATGCAAGGAACGAGCTAGCATACAAGTTTTGCTTACGTCATACACGGGCAATCTTCTTAATGTTACCATTGTGGATAAATATTCGTACATAGATAGTACTACATCGCAATTTTCACGAGGCAAAACCCACTAGGTTATTTATTTTCAATTATGATTTTGTTTATTATTGGTTCAGATTGGGTATTCGATTTTTGATCCTTTTGAATATAAATTCCAAAACAGTACGAAAATAAAAAGGATTTTTCTATGTTTTTTTTTCATTATGCAGGGATGTTTTCCGTTCTCGTTTCTCTTAGGTTTTCCGTATTTTCTTTGTAGACAACTTATTTCCTTTTCTCAAGTTTTAATATGGTTGTTGTCTAGTAACGGAATTAAATCTGGAATTCGAATTGTGCTCTAGGATTTTTTGTTATTAATAATTGAATTTATGTAGATTTTTTATAAATTTGTATAAACTGTGCTTTCTTCCGCATTTGAACCACCCACTTAAATATACAAGTATGTGAATTTATTTGATTTTCTCGAAATTACCAGATTTACTACGTACGAGTATATACGTTTTTATTAGGGTCGTAAAAGCACGAACCTAAATTTATTGACATGTGACATATTTTAAGGATGTAAGAAACTACCACTACCTTCGTCAAAATATATTATGTTTCATATAAATATACTTACAGAGTTATGGTGTTTAAAATAAGTATGATATGATTTCTAGTTAATTAACCGTAAAATTGGCTTTAAAGCTGGATATAAATTTTCAAAATCTATACTTAAAGCAACACTCCCGGAGGCAATACACCACATATACGAATATAGAAAAATCCATTTAGTAAATTATTTTTCGATTAATTTTAATAAATAACTTGTTTTATCTCACTTACATTTTCCAATGAATAAAAACTACTTTGCTTAATAGAAATATATATTCATTTTAATAGCTTTCAAGGTATATACATACGTACACCCGTTTGTGGTGAATATGTGTACCATATAACTTCGAATTCTTAAGAATATGTGTAGTCTACAGAAGAGAACTGTTGTATAGATACGAACAAAATTTTCGAAAGAAGCTCTACACAAAATTCAATTTAACAGTACAAATATACGTGATTCGAATTCAAAACTAAAATTATTATTATTTACGTTTATATTGAGATTTTTCCGAAAAACGGAAAAACATTAACAAACAGGTGAGCAATAAATTAACGTAATGTAAACCAACAATGAATAAAACTACTCGTAGTACCTCCGTAGTAGTATAGTAGAAGTGAAGTTGCAAAAAATTATTATTATATATTTTAGGTTATTAGAAATTCTGTAAAGCTTTAAAGCTCTTTTTAAGTTTTTTGTTATGCAAAATTCATCTAACCAACCGACCAATATTACAAAATTTTACGTTTATAGCCTTCATACTTTACCACTTGTAAAATCCATTTTCGAGGATTAATTAGATTTAGATCCGAGTCAATAATTTTTTTGTATATAGCAATCAGAATTTCAATTCAGGAAAAAAACCAAAACCTTTTTCGGTGACCCATTGTTTGCGACAATGATGACTGGTATATTTGTAGCGCGCACACACACAAAAACCCGATTACTTTATAAAAATAAATAATTAATTCGTGAAAAGGATCTGACACACCATAAATATTATATTTGCATAGAAACCAAAAATTATGTGCCATGACTATAATGTTATGGAATTCATTTATGTTGTTTGTGGTATGAGTTCTGGACGACCCCGTCGACACATAAAAATATAATAATTTGGGTTGTATTGTTGTCAAGTAAAGAAACACTTAAATGGTCATTGTTATGGTAGCGGATTAAGAAAATAGGTATTTAAAATGGCCTGCTAACGTATATCATTATCAATCTTTAAGGTATGTATATTGAATTCAATTTCACAATTTATTTTTCTAAGAGAATTTCAGATTATATCAGATTTATATTTATTTTGCATTAAGCCGAATATGGGGTGGCGTCATTTTACCTAAATTAATGATCAGCAATAGATAAAAATGCATACTCTAACAAAAACGCAAACATAATTACTCAAAAGAACTAAAGGTAAAAATATCTAGTATGATTGGAGAAAAATATGCACAACCAACATTGGTTGAAAGGGTTTTCAAAATATAGTAAAATCACATAAGAATGTACTAATAGAAAACTATAATGAGGTGAACACTTATTTTGAGATCTCGCGTTTCAACCGATGTTATCAAACTCTATCAAAATTAACCCTTTCGCATTTTACCATATTAATTTATATTAATGCTCCTATGAATATGATTCACACTTTCGAGTCACCGCTACAAGGGTTTCATATTATGGGTAAGCGAGTTGTTATCGCATTGGTGTTGGTTAAGCGTCAGGGGCCTATTATGGTGTTTTCGATAGCGTTTATTTTCGAGAATAATGAACGTTTCGATTAGATTGAAAATGGTTATTATGAAATTTTCGATAGTGTTTTACTTCGATAAAATCGAGTGTTTCGAGTGTGATGAACTTTAATGAAAACGTGACAGATGCAGTTTTGTTTGTTTTTGTGATGTATTGACAACATTAAAATCAGTCAACTAAAATATAAATATAAAATTCGTGTATATTATGCGGAATCGAGTGATGATGAATTAGAGGATGAAGTGGCACCGGTCAATATTCAACGAAAACGATTTCCTGATAGTTCAAGCATGCTCGACATGCCAAATAAAAGGTAATAAATACAATATTCATCTTCATAACTTATCCATTTCTAACAGTCATTTTTGTATGTTATTCGTTTCATAATGTGGAGGGCTATTTTGAAATTTTTCGATTTCGATTTTTTTTCGATATCGAAAAAGTTCGCTTTATTATGAACTTTAAAAAAGAAAACTCGGGCGAATATTTTCGAACGCACATGTTTTCGAAAAAAATCGCTCTATTATGAAGCTAAAAGAAAACAATAAAGTCGTTTTTTCCGAATATACGACGACCAATGAGCAAAACCTGATCCTGTCCATATTCAATCTTTAATGAATTGTTGAAATGGTTCACACAAATGAAAGAAAATATTTTTATTTTAATTACTATTATTAATTATTTTTTAATCAGTCACTATAACGTTAACACGAAATAACATAATCACTGTCAAAACTATTTTCAATTACGGTAAATCCGTAAAGGAATATTATTTAAATAAATATGAGTTTTAAGGCGTCATAGGCTGTGTGGAGGCATGCACGCACAAAAATATCGCACGCCAAGAAAAAAATGAGTATCATATTTTCAATAGGAAGGGTATGCATAGTTTAAACGTAATGAAGTGTGTACATCGAAGTACATTTAATGTCACCAATTACGGATCCTGACCTGTTCTATTCTCACGCTCCTAATAATGTGACTGATACGTCGGGTAATTAAATGTACTTCAATGTACCTTGAATTTTGCTAATGAGCCGATGACTAATCGCTTAACTGCTATTTACCACCCCCCCCCCCCCTTTCACCAAAATTTTTATTATTAGTTTTTTTTCGTATACACTGCAGAAGGTTGGGACGATCAATAGATTAATTTGAATTGCCTGTTTTTGTCTCTCCTTATTTTATTTCTTTTTCCTACTACATACATTTATATGAAAAAAAAATATTTTTACAAATGAGTAAGAATCGATTGAGTAGCTTTTAGGGAAAAAAAATTTAAATTAAAATATTCGAAAATTTAAGTGCTTAAAATGTGTTTATTTATAACTTAATAAATTGTTGTGCAATTGTTTTCTATGGTGATTATATGCATTTTCCAAACAGTATTAGATTCGTTCTCGCCGATTCTATGATCGACATCGACGTGGTTCGTCTTTGTTCGCCATATAAAGAGCAGCCGTAAACTTTCGATATTATCGAAAATAAACCCAATCGAAAATTTTCATAATAACTCATTTTCGATAATATCGAATAAAAACCCCTGTCGAAAATACAATAATAGGCCCCCTGTTGCTGGATCCGAGTTTTACCAACAGGAATATTACCACTACTAACTCTAAATAAATTGGGTTTAATGGATATGAGCCAAGAATCAATGAACATAATAACTCAAGCACACCGAGACAAGGCATTGGACACTTTCAGAAGCGGTCTTAAGGGAGACCTACCATATGGTTACTAAGTTTGAGAAGTCCAGCAGAATTTCCAGAAGCGCTCTCTCTCTCTCTCTCTTTTTTGCGTCAAACTAGGAAAGGCAATGTATATGTTCCAAGACAACAAACTTCAGCTCCGCCACTTCCTCCCAAGAGAAACAATTCCGATACCGACAAGAAATATCACTCGAACACCAAACTTCTTTCCAAAATTACTCTGTCATCCGCAGGTACCACAGGCATATCACAAACCCCTTCCATTTCCACACTTACTAGCACCTAGACAAGTTCATCATCCCTATACTCAAATACCAAACCAAGTAATCAATATAAGCTATTTACCTGAAAGAGACGATCTAAGTCCAATGGAAATACATCAATCCACCGTATCGAGAGAAGTTAATTACAACAAAACTCTTCCACAATATACCGCGAAATAACCAATTTTAAAACAAAAGACCTAGGTACACAGTCAGGACATATGCATCAACTAACTAAGCTTCAGAGAATTTACTATTCCGAACTTCAGGGCGAAGATCTCCGTTTAGAGTATTATCACGGTCAGATGAAGGAATATTGAAATACACGAACACCCAAGCAGGTCAAATATTAGACGAAAACTGGAAGAGAATAGTCACAATACTGGACAAGTACGAGATGATAACGATCATTTTTTAGATTAAAAAGCTCGTCACTTCCTTTCATAGAATACAGAGTGAAGAGCGGAAATTTTTTTAAATTTTTAATCGATACCGGTTTGAACAAAAATTATATTCATTCGCCAACTCCGTAGCAGACCTCTTCGGGCCAGAAAGAAAATTGGCATTCTTCATTTTACCAACACTGCTATCATTTGATGAAATAATTGGTAACGATAGTTTAAAACACCTTCGTGCCAGATGGACGAAGCCATACAGATGGAAATTTTATAATAGACCCAAACGTCCGAATCCCTCTGAAACAACATACTTCCAGTTCAGTCACTAATATCACCGTTAGAAACTCTCACCTACATCCTGAACAGAGAGAAAAACTATAGACATAATAATTGGCAATTTCCTAAACTCTTTTATGACCCCGATAAAAAATTAACCTACACAACCACTGGAAAAATCCGCACCAACAGTTCAGATGCGTGAAAGACGAGGTAGATAAACAGATTGTACGATTGTACACCAAAAAACTCTCCCGTATGGATCGACCCGAAAAAGGTGAATGCGTCGTCCGAGAAAAGTACAGAATGGTCAACGACTATCGAAAATTGAATAGCCTCACTACCCCAGATAAACACCCAATCCCTGAGATTAACGATATATTAGCAAATCTTTGAGAAAATAAATAATTCACAGTTGTAGATCTTAAAAGTGGGTTCCATCAAATCCCGCTAAAACCGTCAGATATTGAGAAAAAACCGCCTTCTTGGTAATTTATGGCAAGTGCGAATTCGCACGGCTTCCTTTCAGGACTAGATGACATTCTTAGGAACCACATAGGAAAACGATGTAAGGTCTTTATATATGACATAATTATTTTCAGAAAAAATTAACAGTGTTCGTCAAGAAAATAAAAAACGTATTCAGGTGTTTTGAAGACGCAAAAACGAAAATTCATCTCGAACGACGGTATTAAAACGAACACAAAGGAAAAAAATGCAATAACTGAGTTTTCTCTACCAAAGACGAGGGAACCAAGCGCGTTGGTTTATACAACAAATTGGAATAAATGCATTTAGTAAGATAAAAGAGTCTCTCGTTTTTAATGAAGTGTTGTTAAAATTCCCAAACTTCGAAAAAGAATTCGAATTAACAGCAGACGCTTCGAGGTTCGCAGTTGGTGCAATATTATCTCAAGATAGGAAACTCATCAGATTTCTTTCAAGCAAAACAGAAGAGAACTCTGAGGCAAACGAGAACGAAATGTTTGCTATTAGGGCTTTAACCTCCTTTAACCATAACTGGAAGGCCAACTTAGAAGAGTACAATTACGAGCTAAAATACAAACCCGGAAAAACAACGTTGTAGTCGATGCATTGTCGATGCATTGTCATATTCTGAAATCAACTCACCTTGAAGGAAGACGAAGAAAGTTTCTTATCAAAAACTTTATTTCCAAAACTCCTGACCAATCATTCTGACCCATCACACAACCGAACTTCTCAAAAACAGATATTATCAATTTCTTCAAAAGATACCTTAATCCCTATACGCTAAACGGCATCAGAACCACGGAACCATTTTCGGACAACGAAAGGTCACTAGATTCAAACTCGATAATATCAATGATGAAGGACAAGGAAAATAAAAATCGTTAAAACACTGTCAGACAGAAAGATTTCACTCGACCTTAGAGATAATGAGATGTTTGAAACTCTAAAATTGCCTTTGGCTTTTGCGTCGAATAGACCTTTTTGGTTCTAAAAGAGGCAAAAGTATTGCTCACTGGGCAATATTTTTTAACATATTTGAACTGCATTCCTTATTATAAATGAACGTATGTCCTCAAAATGTATGTTTTATGGTTGTACTACATAATGTGACTAAATAAATGTATGTGACTAAATAAATGTATGTAAGAGTACAACCGTTCTACCACAGATACGAACAATTCAAACAGGCTCGGTTAATCCGGTCTGTCTAACTCAGCAGTAAAATTAGCAGTAAAAATTATATAAAACGAAAACTTGCGATTTTCCACACTCCAATCAAATGAGTTGGCTTTACATTGTTTATATTCCTATTACAACTTTAGAAACTTACGAACATTTGGTAATTAAGCCTGCCAAAAGAAATAATAAGATCACCGAAATTCATTCATTTTCTAAAATATTAACTAACGTAAAACTGTAATTTTTTATCAATATGTAGTCATAAGAACATTCTAGATATTAGTAACACTACTTGTCTACCAAATTTGCACAAAAACCGACCATCTAATTTTTATCAAACCAACTATAATCACATACACACCATAGGCCACTTATCCATTCACAATAACATATTTGTATCCAGAGAAAAAACCCGCACCGAACGAAAATCAAATCAAGGAAATACTTCGCTAAAAATGATGGTTGACATAAAAATCAACAAAAAAAAGCAGATTGAACTAATACTCTAGGAAAATAACGTTCAAAAATCCAGAAGCTACGGAATATATTTTTTGATCAGCATTGTCTTCACAACTGGATCCATGCTCGCGAAGAATAAAAGAAATCAACAAAGAAGAATAACTTGCATTACCAACATCCATGAGCCAAAAAAGAAAATTAGCCCTAACGACAATCAAATATCAGCCATCAGTATCGAAACCCATACATCGGAAAAGAAAGTTCAAATGAGGACATTCGAATCTAATAAAGGTGAGAAGCAACATCGGTAACAGGGGGTTCATATACCATTTAATTTCGAATCATCAAACAAGAAAAAACAAATTGAAAATGAAATGAAGTATTGTTTTGGAATTTAGAAAAGGGATAATGATATACTAAGGCTAAAAAATGTAGAAACATAAAAATAAAATGTTTCTATGCTAATTATGGTTCAATGAAAAATGTATGTTAATTGTAAATGATAAAACTAAAATCAAATTATTTAGTATAAAAATAAATTAGTTTTTATTCAAAACATATATGCAATTAAAAATGATACATCAAAAATTGAAACAAATTCTAAAAAATCATATAAAGCACAATCTAATCATTTTTAATTAAATGATTGTACATATCTTGCAGATAATTACAATCTGATTGTTTGTTAATGCTTCCCGGATTTCTTTTGATGTATATCATTTCTAAAACTCGTCGAATTGCAGAATTACTTTCACGCTCCAATATCTTAATATCTTCTAAAAAAACATCATGTTTAGAAAAATATAAATGACTAGACAAAGCACTTGCATTATCAACATTAATTTTAGCCTTAGCTATATTCTGAGCGTCTCTCTTATGTTGACAGAACCTTGTAGACAATAATTGTTTAGTCTGCCCAATGTATACTTTATCACAAGCACATTCAACTTGATACACCACATTTGTATTATTACCTAAAGCCGTAGGATCTTTTAATTTAGAAAAAAGTGATCTACCAAAATTATTATGTGCTTTACCAACTAATTTAATATTATATTTATTCATACAAAAACTAATTTGTTCGTGTAAGGACTTGACATATGGGATTGAAATATATCTCGTTAGATTGTCGTTTAGGTCATTCTCCACTACTGGTTGTAAAACTAAATTTGTATGTAAATGACTTTTTAAAATTGAATTTATTATTGTATTTGGATAATTATTTTTTAAAAGTGTGTTTCTAAGAAGTCTAAAATTATCTTTATGAAAAATAGGATCTGATAATTGGGTTATTTTGTTTACTAATAATTTTACTGTATTACGTTTGTATGCCAAAGGAAGGTGGGAATCGAAATTAAGGTATCTACCAGACCAAGTAGTTTTATGGAACCAATCAGTAGATAATGTTCCATCTATATTATGTATTACAACTAAATCTAAAAATGCTAACTTGTGATTATTTTCTAATTCCATTGTAAATTTAATGTTATTATTAAACTCATTAAAAGTTTGAAAAAAAATTTCAACTTTATCAAATGGAATAGCCGTAATAATATCATCTACATATCTATAAAAAAATATTGGTTTAAAATTTAACAATTTTAATATAGAAGACTCTATAAATTCCATCACTAAATCTGCAACTACTGGACTAATAGGAGAACCCATAGGAGAACCAAATAATTGTTTATAAATTTGTTTATTAAATGAAAATTCACAATTTTGAAGAACTAATTTTAAAGCACTAATAAATTCTGTTTTATTTAATTTTATCCCGGAATTTGTCTTAATTTGATTCCATTGTTTGTTAACTAGGTCCAATGCTAATTTACTATCTATATTCGTGAATAAGGATATAACATCTAAAGACAAAATAATAGGTTATTAATTTTATTATAATATGCAATGTTTAGAACAGAAATAACGAAAAATAGTAAATTTATTAATTAATTTTACGCACATAAACAATATAAGTAAAGTTTAATAACCGAATCATATAAAATTTTGGTACTTACATTTATTAAAGAAACGAACCAGTTTAGACACATTTAAATATCGATACTAAAAAAGAAACTTGTTTTTTCAGTATCATACAGCCTTAAGCACTAGAGAAATTAGAGAAATTATTATTTAACTCTAAACTAAGATTTTTCATTCTACTTTTTAGTTAAAACCCGATAAAAAAATATTTTGCTCTTCCTATTTATCGGGCTATCGGGAGCCGCTATCCATTTCAAAGGGAAATTTGAAAATTCCTTTGCTTGTCCAACCCATGAACAAAAGCAAACTTCATTCTCGTGTACAAATTTTGACGTAATGTCAATTTTTTTTGTTTTTTGTCGTTTCGGAAAAAACTATACGAAATTGTTTATTTTTTAGTAAAAAGTGGCTTCTGTGTATTTTTGATTCCCCGAAAATTATGCAACAAACAATTCATTGAAAAACAAATATGAAAGCTACAATTTTACAATAACCAAATGCGCGTGAAAACAATTTTGCTAATAACAATTCATCGAAACAAAATTGTTCATCTAAAACTTTCTTTTGAACATCAGTATTTACAGGTAAAGGTTTCCTATGGAAATTTTAGAATTCCTGTAAAATGAAATATGGTGTAAATTCCAGGTAATTCACATAAATATGGTATATATGATATCTTCCTCTATCCAGAACAGAAATAATTTTTTTTAAACAATTTTTGCAGAAGGAATGATATTAGAATATCGATATAATTTTATTTCGATGAATTGTAAAATCTCCATAGTAAATTCCATTGGGACCCGAAAAATATGCGAAAAAGAATTGTGCGAAGATACAATTCATGGAAAATATTCTTAATAATTTATATGCTCTAACTGTTGGCTCAGATTTGGGCAATTTCCCATGATTTTAGGAAATACCTATATGAATTTTCTAGATGATATATGTGAAACGAATAAGCTTTAGCTACAGCTAAAGCCAACCCAATTTCACAGATTTGCCGCTCTGGTGCTCCATGCGGAGTTGGTTTCCGCAGCTCAGTCTAATAGAGGGAACGGCGTGGGTTTTGGGACACCCAGACAACGACCTAGATTACGGCATAAAAAAAAGAACACAAAAAAGGAAAAAAAGATAGGGAGAATGAAAATTGAGGCATCGGACCCCGAAGTAGTGGATCTGCATATCAGCCCATCACGTGGGCAGCCCTGACTGTGGTTGTATTATGTGAAATGTTTATTTAAATCTTTTGCCCTAATCTACTTAAATTAATTAAAATTATTTGGCCCATAGGCACTAATCGTGTGATGGTTCGTAAAAGGGTTTGATAGTGGTATGCTATCTAGGTCCGTGAAAAGAAAAGAGCCGCTTGGCGTCAAAAATTTCCTTTCAAGGAAGGTTGGTAGCAACCCACAATCGTTATTTACCTGGTTAAAACACCTTCCACACTTCTTACTTACCAGAAATCTCCAGCGAAAATCTGGAAACAAAACAAAACCACCAAAATCAACAAAACACCCAAAGCTTATTTTAAGATTACTATTTTATTATAAAAACCAAACAGAAAAGATATAAATTTAATCTAAAAACACAAATCACCAACTCACAAAAAAACTTACCACTTATATAAAAAACATGACCAAACGTTGGTCTGACTAAAAACTGACTTCCCGATTTTTTTCACCAAAAATCCACACTCGGTTATTTTTTTTCATTTCATATTCAAAAATGGTTGAGAGAGGGAAAATATTTTTTTGTAATTAGCTTGAAAGTCTCAACCAATTCATAAAATCAGATTATCGCGCGTGTAAAAAATGTGTGCATACCCGGTAAATTAGACACAACACCAAATGTAATTTTTCAATTCTTGCATCGGTTATTGTCATTTACCTATGCTCACTTATATCCGAAAACTTACATTTTAATATGTGCATTAACGACGTAATCAAATTACGTTCATGAACATATTTGAGTTCCTTTATAACCGAGGCACACAAAATATTCTAAAGATATTATCTTCGAGGTCATGTGATTGGGAAATTAGTATTATTGGGATAAGTTGATAACGGAAGTTCAAGAGTATTCGTCGATTTTGGAGCATTACTTGACGAGAATATTCATATCTCAGGTCTTGCTCAAAAAAACCGTCAAGCGGCTTTCTGTTCTGGATAGAGGACGAGTTATAGCATGTCCATGTTAAATAACATATTTATACGAATTACCTGGAATTTATACTGATTTTTTTAAAAAGGGCGATCGAACCACCGCATGACAGAAAAGATTAATTTATGGTAATTTAACACAGGTTTACTTTTTTGACGACATTTAGTGTGTCATAGTTTTCAATTCAGATTTTTAAACTAAACTCAAATTCATCGCCCTCTTTTCCCGAAATATTTCAATTATTATAACAATTCAGTTTGATTTAAATAAATTAAGCTCCTCATCACAATAATCCGCTTCAAATTGTGCTTAATATCGATACAATTTTATTTGTTAGCCGCAGATGTCCTATCTGGCTTTCCATATCCAAAAGTGAACAATTAAGAGAAAATTGATCAATATTTTTTAATGTTTCTTACGAGTCTTTTCGATGAATTGTTTCTTTCGCATATTTAATTTTTCGATGAATTGTTCAGTGTAGAATTGTTCCCGTGTAAAATTGTTTGTTTTACAATTATTCTTCTCTGAATTCATTTCTAACAATTGTTTGTCGCACTTTTGTGATTGTGTTAAATGGTGTTGCGCATAATTTTCGGGTTGTCGTTAAATATAATTTTTTTTTACTACTAGCGACACAATGGATAACGGCTCCCGATAGCAGTGCCCGATAACGAGGTAAAGCAAAGTTTATATATATATATATATATATATATATATATATATATATATATATATATATATATATAGCAATTTTTAACTAAAAAGTAGAATGAGAAATCTTAGTTTAGAGTTAAACAAATTAATTATATGCAAAAATAGCGCCCTAAATATAATCTTTGACATAGAAAATTGGGTACATCGGATAGATAGGGAGCTAATAAAAATAAAACGGCTTATATGTTTGATTTTTTTTCCTAAAAGCTTTCTACACATTTAAATATTACATTTTAAATCGAAAAGTCCATGCTGTGCTTATACCCCAACTAGATTATTCTAAAAAAAATATTTTTTTCTAAATTTCCATATAGATCATACATCTTAGGTAAGCTTTAAGGTAAACTAGGTATAAACCAGCTTCTTAGAATTTTAATCCCCAGTATATAGTATATAGGGAGTACAACAGTCAAGATGTACTAGTGAATATAAATTGTTTGTCATATTTGATTAGTTTAAATTTTAGTAAACAGTAATATTGTATTGTTCTTTTAGGTGACCCAACTTTATTTACCAGATCTAGGAGTAATTAAATTTCTTGGAAAAGAATTTCTTTGTATTCGCATATAAAATAAAACCCACATTACATGTTATTGACCTTCTGGGATTCCGATACACCCAAAAAAGGAAAAAAGTCGACATCATTACCAATCAATAAGAACATATATACAAACAAATATAAAAGAACCGTTCTTCATATCAAACAATACTCAATTTATCCCTAAACAAAAAGCGAGAGCTTTAATCAAAGTAAATTTGGTTGTTTCCCTTCAAAGAGATTTAAAAATAAAAAACAAAAATTCTTGGAAATTGTGTCAGATAATTGAACATTTTCAACAACTACAACACATATACAAAGAACATACAAAATTGGATAAATTGAAAAATTGAAACGATTTTCCAAAATAATATGTATACTAAATACACAACCCAGTACTATAGTGGGAAAAATATATGCGTATGTAAGCCTACGAGTATGTAGATGAAAATCAAAACAAAAGAAAAATATCAAATTTTCCCTTCATATTATGTGATATACGCTTCTCAGCCTAGGAACAGAAATTTAATAAAATTTACTTTAAGATTTACGAAGAATTCAATATGTAGGAATCTGGAGATAATACACGCTTCTAGCAGCACGCTGTAAATTCAACGAATGAAAACAGCAAAATTAAATTTTAAATCCGGCACAAATCACTTAGTTGGTTGTTGGATTTTTGCATGAAAGGTACGTTTCAAAGAGGTACGAACATACGTTTTCGTCATATACATAAATATAGTATGGTTTTTGTGTAGTATATGAAGTATTATTATTGTAATTGTGTAGAAGTCATATTTTGCCACACGTGAATAATTAATCACGAACGGTTACACAAAAAAATTGGTTTTAATTATTTATAAAACTTTTCGTCAAATTGTTTATTGTGTAAATTCTTAGAAGCATAGATTGCATATACAATGTCTTTATGTTACATTATATTTTCCAACCTTCCTTGAAGCATTTCTACGAAAAGTATTCAACTCATATGGAATATCAAAATATGTTTATCAAAAAATAAAAATTTAATTACTTTGTGTGCCAAAATTTATCTGTTTGGGTAAATCTTAAATTTTAATATAAAATTTACGACATAGCAACAAATAATAATTAAAATTATTACCCATCCATAATAATTATTATATTATGTCGTTTTTATACATCGCGTGTCTTTTAGGAAAAATTTAAGTATCTTACTCGATCTAGGAACCAGGCAATGTTGTATCCGGATTAACCTACATCGTGATATTAATTAATATTCTACACTTGAGCAGATATTAAAAAAAACATGTTGACAATGTGTTGCGCGTATTCTACCTGACAATTTATTTATTTAAAGACCAAATTTATTTATTTAAAGCCGAATATTCAGTTTAAACCCAAAATTAAATTAAAACAAAAAATAAAAAATTTGAATTTTACATTGAAATTTTTTAAAAATAATAATTCTTCAGGATATTTTGAAGTTGTCCTTCGATAAATTAAAGTTAAATAGGTGATATTGATGGTCGATGATGTTGAATAATTAAGACAATCGTGGCGTGGAGTTGTTTTCTTCATAGCTTGTGAAATAGTGTTCTATAGTGCTAAAAACTGAAGGTTTCGAAATGGCCTATATGAATTGATATGTTTCCCAAAATGTAACACCACTCACTTAATTTATCTATGTCTATGAAATGTTTTTGATTATCTTGGTTATTCGATCTATGAAATAGACGTAACCGTTTGATTTCTCATTTCCCATTACTACAAATTGAAACCCAAATGCGAATAATTATAATCTCGATAAGATTAGTCGATGTGGATCGGCCAGGCATAAATTCATGCTGGTTTACAAATACACATATGGCGTGCTATTGTGGCTTTAAAGTTGTCGTATATAAGTAATTCAAACAATTTAGGGATTGATAATGAAGTTGATATTTCTATGTAGCATGAAGATGTACACCAGTTTACCCGATTTAAAAATTGGTGGAACTTTTTATTTTTTTTTGCTTAAGGAGTGATTGAATATAGGTAATATATAACGGAGTTGTTAAAATGACAGTGAGTTCCTTCAGAGTACAAGAGGGTATATTGTCGGGCCCACAACCGTCTCCAAAACCCTTTATTTATTTATTTTCAATAATTACACTGTGATTGAATCGCCTTGAATTTTTTTTTGTGATAAGCTGAGCACCCAGGAGGTAAACCTAATTCGAGTACGCTGAATTCAGTGGTGCTAGTTCCATTTCAAAGCTAGTCCTATTTTGGAGATATCGCGATAAACGATCGCCAATCTTCGGGATTATATGCATTGTGTATTGTGTGGATACCAAACCTCAGATATCAGTGCAAAAACCGAGTGAATTATTCTCAATTGAAGCTCTCTCTTATTTTGAAGTTCTTTATATACTGTAGTTAGTTGCTGCTGTTTGGTATCTCCTTTGTTTTTAAGTTATGGATAATAAGTCGTAAATTTTGTTGGTTTTTGTGTTGATTTTATCGTTAAGTGAATTGTTGGTGTTTTTGTATATTTTCAGGGTGAGAATTTTGGCCGCAATTTGATTCCATATCATTCCACACCATTCCATTCCAGAAATTTGTATACGTACAGTATACAAATGTCGCATGACTCATGATTCAAATTGTACCCAAAGTTTATACCCTTGGTATTGGTCTTCTATCCTGTCTAATTTCAGTCTTTTTTTGATTCTGTGCAAAATGGTTACATTTTTATCGAATTTAGTGTACCAATGATTTTCCGTTTTTATGTGTTGTGCGAAACTTGATTTTCTGTACTTTTTTTAAGTTTCGTTATGTCATTAATGTGTTCTTTGTATCTTATCTGAAATGAGCGTCTTGTTTGGCCTGAGAGAAGCTTGTGCCAAAACTGACAAGGCCCTACCTTTTTGGGGAACACGCGAGAAGGCTGGGTCTACAGACGAATGACTTTGTAGAAGTTGCACGGATGAAGAGGAAGAAGAGACTTTAGATAACTTCCTATGCTAGTATCCGGCACTATCATACAGAAGGTATAGGTATTTGAGCGTGTACAGTATGGACAGCCTTTCAGATCTCGCTGACTGTGGAGCGCGAGATATTTTGCGCTGCGTACATAGCTCCGAATGGTTTTGAACAGGAGTAAAGGGGAAATAAGTTCCTTTCAAAAATCAATATATGTTTGGTGTACATCAAAAAAATTGACGTTTCTTTGTTCTTGACCCAAAAAAAATCAATATTTTTTTGATGTACATCAATTTTCGGAAATCGAAATTTTTTCGTAAATTTTACCCCTCCATACTAATACTTTCAAATGAAAAATGACAATTTGGCATTCATGTTTTTTCTTTGTAGAAATAAACGTATACCATTTTTTTCCTCACAGTAATCTGATTGAACAAAACAAAACCAAATTACTACCACAAGGAAAAATACATCAAATTTCTTTTCCGTGTTCTATTGCGACACAAGAAAATTTTACATTTTTTTTTAAATTCAAAGGAACATCACATAAGTGTGCGGAAGCAGCCACTCTAGCCTAGGCCTAAGTAAGACACGCATATATGGTGGATGTGGTTTTTTCGGTCTTGATATGTTCGGCAAAGTTGTTTGTCTTGGATTGCTTTGCTGAAAAAAGCACAACGAAAGTCTTAATGGTTCAGGAGCTATCAACGTGAAAATTTGGGTATATTGTATTTTGACTCAGAGCCAAAACAAAGTCGAAAGCGATATCTCAAAAATGGGGACTAACTTTGAAATGGGACTAGCTCCATCGAATTTAGAATATTCGAATTAGGTTTCCTCTCTGGGTGCCCAGCTTATCACATTTTTCAACTAGCATAGTGTTATAATCCACAGGATGGGATTATAACAGAGATTTCCTAATGATTATTTACAATGCAATTCGAAAAATTTTAAATTACACAACAAAATTAAATTCAAAACCACAAGACGATTGCATAAGATCACAAAATATGTATTACATAAAATTACCGAAATCTCATTAAAACACGAAGTCACTTCGATCATAGAAATTTCGTAATTCGAATTTATCGAGTTTTCGCAATTATAAAATTAATTGATTCGTGTATGCTGTGTAATTGGAATGATGAAAATCCAATCCAATCAATAAGTTGTTCTAACTTGTATTATGGAAGCAAACATATTCAAATGCGAAAGTATAAATGGATAATCACAGAAATAAAATAGCATCAAAACAACGTCTGATTGACTCTAAATTTAAAACAAAACATCTCGTTTTGTATCTAGGCGCATATAACGAAGATTATCCAAATAAGTTAGTCGTCTGTCCATGTTAAAGAGATTAAATTTTAAAATGATCTGCTTAGTAAATTTTTTCTATTCGTTGAATATGTACATTAAAATAGTCCACAAGACTATAACATATTATAAATTTGACCGAACCGTTGATGAATATAAAATTTGAAGTCTTCTTTTCTTTAAAATCTGATTATGACTAATATTATTTTATCAATATGCAGATCGAAACTCAGTGTGGGGTTACACGTTACTCCCAAGTCTGTGATTTGGTTAACCCGAGCTATAATGTTTCGCTATTAATATTATAATGAAAATATATCAGAGTTCTTTTCCTTGAAAAAGACATAACAGCAGACTTCTTAGTATTTAACTTTAAATGATTCCTGCTACACCACAAGAATACCGAATCGAGGTCAGATTCCGGGGGGTCAACAATACGCAACAGAGAAGTTTAAGATCATGAAGAAATTTATAAATATTGTAAATAATAGAGCCACTTGTCAAATCCATCCATAATCCAAAATCTCTTTAATCTTACATGATACAATCCATTGCCGCCCCGGTGGCAAAGTGGTCAGCATGCTTGCTCCAGCGACCGGAGGTCCCGGGTTCGATTCCCGGTGGTGACAAGGAAAAAATTTCACGGCTGGTTTAGGATCAATGAATTAATCACTTATTATCCGAAATGAAAATACGATTATGAAACCTCATTTGAGGCGGCCAAATCCCTGTATGGGATATATAGTGCCAGAGAGAGAGAGATACAATCCATTCAAGCTTTGTAGTTTGTAGCGTGGGCAACTGGAACTGCAGCATCTGGTTTAGAATAAGTAAACGTTGTGCTAAAATGTTTCAGCTACGACAAGCATTCACCCGTTTCGAACGATACGACTCCGAATCTGCTAGCTGAATATGTAAAGAAATATTCCATTCGGGTTGGCATTTAGGTTTATTAGAGGTAGCTTGGGACAACGAAAACCTCTAATTTGGGCTTATGCTAGATGTACATGATTTCATAGTTACAGGTAGCTTTTGCCTTATATGCGTATGACCTTCATTTAATCCAGGTGATCTTATTAAACCATGGTGAGCAAAACAGGTGATCTTATTAAACCATGACGGTCGCAAATTTTTTACTACGGCTGCAGCTAAAATGGTCCAATCAGCCTTAGCAGTGATATTGGCCTCATAACCTGAATGACATAAAGAGTGTAACGCAGCCGAGCCTTTAGTCCGTGCTTTTACATATTGTGCTCTTATTGGCATTATTTTCTATTGTAGCATTCGCCTAGTGATTGAAGCTGGAGAAGCTGATGGTTTAGTATTCAAATCGAAATTGTACTCTTTAGCTTCCATCTCTTGGCGAGACAGGATTCTAAGTTTTGCCAAATAGGAATCCTTTCCTATACAACAGAGTCTTCGAGCTTCGAGAAGACTCAACCCCAATGGGTTAGCTAACTCTGCACTCATCCTCATTTGCTTAAGAGACCTTAAATTGACAGTTGGCGAACAGTTTTTTGTCGAAAATAGTCATTTCTGGTTAAATTTTGGAAAATTAACCTGTGGCACTATTCTGGTAATTTTCTGAAACCGGAAACTGGAGAAAGAATTGATATGTAATTTCTCTCCAATTTTTTTTTCCAGCATTCTTAAGTAAAAAGCTATAGTATTAATTGTTTTGAAAACAAAATTAAATTGGGAATAATTTTCCGTGCCAATAGATATGGGGTGGCATGTTATAACATCACATTTTCGATATTTTGTCGAAGTTTATTTCTCGTTTTCCTAAACTAAAATGGACTACTGTTTAATTTATGAAATATTTCGTTTGTATTGCTATCACAACCTACTAGTACAAATGCGAACAAGTTGTCTTTCTGTAATTTCGTTCAAGTATCGAAAACAAATTATTTGGTGATAGAAACGGAGTAGAATATCACAATTTTCAATCTAGCAACCTGGTAAATGATATAAAATGTGAAATGGTGTCACATTTTGTTCTAAAGAAGCGAGACATAAATTTCGATAAAGTATCGAAAATGTGATGTTATAACATGCCATTCATGGAAAAAATATTCCCAATTTAGAAATATTTACATCAAACTTTTCTCCTTAGTAGGCCTGAAAAAAATATTTTAACAGAAATTACATATAAACTCTCTTTCCCCAGTTCCTTATTCCTGTCGAATTACCAGAGTAGTGCCACTGGTCGATATACATAGTTGCAGATTTAATTTAAAATGTTTAATTTAAAACGAAAAGCTCATGTGGAAGTTGTCACTTGCAATAGACTGATGTCAGCCGAAATTCGTGAAAAATGCCTAGGTGTGAGTTTCATCCCGATACACCGGTACTTCTGGGCAGTGCAGAAGCTGATTTTTTGTGGAAAAACTGATTTTGTCAAAATTCGTTATATTCTTACATATACTTACTTAAATTTTAGAAAACTTATTGGGAACTGTATTGTTGCAAATTTTATTTAGAATCTTTTATTTCCAAATCGTTTCTCTCGTAAATGCTACATTCTTTTCAAAATATGTGTAAAATCGTAAAACTTCAATGAAAGCTGTCCCTTTCACTATGATGTGTCATTTTGTGGAAAAATCTTCTTAAGTATGAAGTTTCATCCCGATCAATTAATTCTTCTGACTGAATTTCTGTTGAATAACAGTTTTCGTACCAAAAATCGTGTTTTCTGTTTTTCTCTCAAATGAAAAAGCTCCTATGGAAACTGCAATAAAAAAATGAAAAAGCTCCTATGGAAACTGCCACTTCCGTTGGACCTATCTCGGCCAAAAATCACTGGCATTTCCGAACTAGTGGAAAAAAGCTTAAGTATGAAGTTTTGTCTCGATCGTGCAAACCGTCTCGGGTGTTGAAAGGATACATACACTACGTCTTCATGCACATACGCACGCACACACACACAAGGAGATTTTGCAAAAAAGACCTTTTAACTTCGACTATATAGCGAATGGTAAATGTGCAAAAATCTCGAGTATAAATCAAAAGATTTTGAAAAAATATCCAATGGCATTGTACAAAAATCACCTAAGGTGCTAATTTAGCCGAAGCAATTATGTTCTTTTCCAGAGCATTACCATCGAGGAAGTGTTTGAGATGATTATACAAAGAGATGGCAATATTCCAAAATCCTTAGAATTAGAGTAAAACCCTGTCAGGTGGGTTGTGCATGCTGTGTAATGCATATCAACTGCCTGCCGAGGGCATGAGATATTTTAAATTATTTTCAATTCTTTTATTTGCAGTACATAGCAGTACCATAAACTCACATATTACATGCATTACTGGCCTTACTGAATATGTAACTTTTATCTCTTGCCATAGAGAAATTTTATTTTTACCACTTTTCAGATGTCACCATTTCTTTTCTTTAAAACATATTAATTGCGAAAAAAATACGCGAATTTAACTGAACTATTAAAAAGTTTATATTGAAATAGTCAAAGTGTCAACTGCCTCATGAAAAACGGAAGTTCTGGCTAAAAACCACTAATTTCACGTGCGTCCGGCAATTCAAATCCAAATAATAATTGACAATTATTGCGGTAAAAATGAACGGTTCGGTGTGCTTAGAATTTTCGGCATTTTCTTATTCATCTTCATGAAAGGCAGCATATACTTACTTTAAAAAAGACAAATAAGTAATTCATTTGCTCAAAAAAAATTGTGATTATGTTTAATCCATCACAAGTGTATCACAAAACTATTCTATACTTTAACGCCCATAATTTTGAACAAGGAAAATCTTTTCTAAAAATCCGTGGGTACAAAAAACTATGGACTATTTTACATGGTTTAAATTGGTAAGTTTAAAGGACGATTACTTAATTTTTTAATTCATTTTGGTACATTCGAAAAACAAAAACAATTGTAAATTTAATTGTTGTTTCAATGGGTAGCGTAATAACGAAGGGCACCTATTAGTTGTTGTTCCGGGGAAAGCGGATAACCCCTATTGTCTTTATGAATAATATCCTTTTTTATTAGGAGGAGTATATAATAAAAACCTTCTTTGGTAAATCTGAAATTTCTCATTCATTTCGTCGTATTTTCAACATTTTCGTTAAGTAGATAGTCTGATCGTTTTATGATGAAAATGCTGATGAAGATGAAGGAGACGAAGAAGCTGTTTCTATTTTATTATCTAACTAAAAAGAT
Source organism: Nephrotoma appendiculata (assembly GCA_947310385.1). Classification (NCBI taxonomy): domain Eukaryota; kingdom Metazoa; phylum Arthropoda; class Insecta; order Diptera; family Tipulidae; genus Nephrotoma; species Nephrotoma appendiculata. The sequence continues at coordinate 29,072,820 of OX371224.1, read as the reverse complement.
AATGTAAAATTGTTATTATTTAATATTAAAAAATTACATCAAGTCAATTTGTCTCTGACAGTTCGAAAATTCGAAAATAAAAATCGGACGAAAACATCATAGGAAAATAAAAATAATCCATCAAATTTGGTGGATTTTTAAAATAACCATGGAGCCTAATAAAAATATAAAATAGGATAATATAAAATCCACATTTAAACTTACCAAACCGAGGGCAAATCCTCGGTTGTGGATTAATCTTCATTTAAACTTACGGACCGACGTCCCTTTATACGTTCTTTGAAATATCTGACATTTATTCCAAAACTGGAAAATCCACTCTTTCCAATTTCGCCGGAAGTGTCTTTGATGATTTCGAGTACAACCTCTTTCTTGGAATTTTCTTCGGTTTTTCATTAAACGTCCGTCCATATTACTGACCGGGGAAAAATTGGTATTGTAGTACGAAGTATTCGATCGGGAACTCTAATTGTGTGGTCCATCGATCATATAGATGGGATTTATTCCGTGTTTGCTTTTGAGGAAGTCGTAACGCTTTATCCTAATTTAAAATATTCTTTACACTGATAGAAATTAGAAATGGTATTTACCGTAAATTTACCTTATGTTTGGCACACAACCTAAATAAAATTGCAAAAATGTATAAAAAAATAACGATTTGTTTATTAGTAGTGAATAATTACTACTCACTGCTAGTAGTGATTAGTGTATATCAATATAATTGACAATGAGTATTTTATACATTAGTCAGAACATATATAATAAGTTTATTGATCTTTACATCTTAATGTACAAACGATATTGTTCGCATTTATAAATCGATTGCTTGCGACGTAAACGAAAAAGCTATTCCCTTCTTGACTTCACATTTAATTGACTGCTACAAAATTTCGTCTGGATCCTATATATTTATGTACATATATTGATTAGATTTTTTATTTTTATTAAATATGTATCTTATTTTATTTGGTAAAAACTACCACGTTTTGTAACGAACACAAAAAAAAGATTCAATGCAGACAAATTTGTCATAACATAAAACAAAACCAAGAGAGCTTTTATGTTATATGTATATGAAAAATTACAAAATTTATACAAAAAAAAAATTCAATTTATATGCGTGGTAGACATTTTAATTCCAGCCTCTCTATATGTTACAAATGAAAAAGCTCTTTTTGTAGGGGTTACAGTGAAAAATTACATCATTATTAATTTATATCGATTTGTACTTGGCATGTGTGTAAATGTGTACATGTATAAGTGTTAGGTTCGATTGAATCATATTTTTGATTTTATTTTTTTTTTTTTTTTTTTTTTTGGAAAATCGAAAAGTCTGACATATCTCTAGTGGTATGAGATGTATAATATGTCGAGTAAATATATCGAAAACAAAATTTGCTTATTTTTTCAAAATCTGTTGGTAGAATGGTACAGGCCGATTTATTTTATTTGTTTTTTAACTAAATTCAGCAAAATAAAACTATTCTAATGAAAGCTCGTATACGTAAGTATAAAGTACTGAAGTCATCAAGTTTTTATTATTGTGTTTTATTTTGAAGATTTAGATAGTTGTTGTGTTTGCACATATGAGAATTTATTTTATCTGGAATGTGTGGTGCTGTGTACATATATTTTGTAACGACCGAAGCTTTTATTTTAAAATTATCATAAATTGATATCTAGATAATATCGTATATTGGGATACATTTATGTTTTAACTCATAATGTAAATATTATAATTTAATGAATATTTTATTTTATTTTGTTCTAGGTAAGCAAAATGGGTTATTTTTATGACCACCAGCATTGTGAGTAGATCATTAACATTTTAAATAAATTTAAGCATAAAATATTTGAGTAAAAATACCACATTTTGAGAAGCTTGAGAATTCCTTGTGTTACAAATAGGAAAATAAAAAATACTTGTAGTATCAGCTCAGCCAATTTTGTATGTAACTATTGGAGAAATCCGGTTCTATCTCGATTTTAGCGGATCAGAATAAATTGGTGGAAGCTGCCGATATTTCAGGACGTGGTTCGACTGTTCGGCAGTAAGTTGGATAACGAATCAAATAACACATCAAAAAATTTCAAATAAATATTATTAATATGCCTCTTTATCATAATTTATATCCGATTCAACTTTTAATTGGTTTTAAATATTTCTGTCGTGATTATGGTACGTATTTTTTATAATTGAATTTTTTATGTATGTCCGTAATTTCTGGAATTGGGGAATACGTACAAATATAACGTATTTTCAGCTAGCAAAAATAAATTTGGAAAATTCACGGGGTTTCTGAGAATCATTGCTTTGATTTGGATCAAATATTAAACAGAACCATACAAAAAATATTGTTTTTCATACAAAAGAATTAAGAGAAGCCTACCGGATACTTTGCGCAAAAAGGCAAAAAACTGCTGCACCCACGTTCATTTTATTCTAAATCTTTTAAAACTTCTTGATTTTATTTTATACGAATTAAAATATGATAAAAATTACAGAAATCGCCAAATGTAACCAACCAAAATAATCATGAATATGAATATCACAGAACAATTTTAGATGATATAGTGAAATCTCTCTGGAAAACAACCAAAATTTACCGTCAAGGTGAAGTTTCCAAGACGTTGGAAGTTTAGTTTCGAACTATTGAAACATTGAATTGTTTAAATTAAAAAATTCGGTCACACCGCAGTGACCAAACTTCGAAAATATTGGGGACTGACGCATACAAAATATGCCTTAACGATTTATTATGTCACCACGCATTTATTAACTCCTTTGGAACCTTGAATTTTATTGTATTTGACGCATGTATACGCGGTTTCTATATAAAATTTTGGCTTCTTCTGGGTGATAGCCACATATTAGTTTTACATCGAGGTGAGATTGCCATGAAATTTTAAGTTAGTTTCCCGAACTAATAATTGAATTGTTTAAAATAAATAATTCGGTCATATCCTCAGACTACAGTGACTACAGTAATATTGAAAAATTGAAAATACTTTGAGCTTACATACATATTATTATCATAATGCCTTAGCGAATTATTATATTTCGCTACGCAATTGTTAACCCTTTCGTAACCACAATGTATTTGACGCATACAGGCGATTTCTATATGAGTTTTTGGATTATTATGAGTGATAGCCAGACTACACGACAAAATACAAATATTACAGCAGGCCATTTCCCTGCACCATGCAATATTATTATTGTATCCCAGAATGCAATTTTTCCACTGTGTGGTTTAAATAGCTCTAATTCCATACTAAATTTCGTACTACAAAATATCAAAGATACAAAAAAATCGATTTTGGACTAAATTTATTTTCTTTCTTTTTCTGTTTCACGATTTTTAGTTTTGTTTTGTATTTTGAGAAGTCGATGAGCGATCACATTCACGTGAACATTTTTTTTATTTTTATTTTCTTAAGTGTTTAATTGTAATGTATATAATGTGTTATTAATAATAAAAGTGATTTATTATTAAATTTAGATATATGGAATGGCATTAAGTGATAGCATCAAAATTGAATTAAAAAGGTATAAAAGTCAATTTTAAAATGGCGTCGCCATATTCATACATAATTTTGATTATGCTAATTTTTGTTGTAGAATTTTTTTGTACTAAATCTTTTCAGATGTTCATACAAATATGCTGAAGATTTGAATGGTGTGTTATACGTCAAAACACCGTCAATACAGAGCAAATTTTATGAAATTTAAATAAAAAATTATGTCATTGTGGATATTTAAAGTGATGTGAATTAGAATGGAAAAGTCGATGGAAAAAAACGCGAAACTCCAATTAAAATCGACCTCTTTTTCTATTTGATTTTGTCTCTCTTCTTTTATTTACAAACACATTCATAGGACACAGGAATCTTGGGACAGTTTTCTTTGACAGGATAAACGATATTCCGTGTTATTTTCATGTTTTTTTCCATAGAAACATTATGTATTTCGCACGAAAATGCGAGTTTCTTGTGAAATGTTTATTGATATAATATTTTTTTCCAATCAGAACTCTTGGCATTCTTGATATGTCGACGAACAAAAATTTAACCTTGCTGTACAAATTGAAAGGTGAAGTGATTTTGAACTTTATGTCCAATAAACAAATGAGTTCTAATCAAAAAAAATACAATAAAGCAAATCGCATGGTGTGAAAATGCTCCTAGATTTTTTAAAACAACAGAATAAAACCGGTAAAATTGTTGTTGCATTTCTATTCAATACCATCTGAAATTTTTTTAATCTGTTCATGAGATTTCCTACACGAGATCAATGTGAATAAATAAAAGTTATTTATTATTGGCATAGTTGTGTTAGTGTGTGAGAAGTTCCACAACTAAATCCCAATTACAGCTGCCTCATGAGGTATTTTAAACAAATTCTATCTGGCAGGGTTGCCGATTGAAGTCGAGTGCTACTGAGCAATTTTTTCAAAAACTCTTAAAGAAGAATTAAAAATTTAATACATTTTTAGTTTAGTTAGTAGCAAAATAATAATAGCAAAATATGTCTATTTCGAAACAATTTGTTGCGAAATAATCTATAACTAACATGACAATTCGAAAAAACAAGAGAATCTTCAATGAATTTTTTATTCTTTTATCTCCAATTTGAGTGCTGTTGCTTTAATTTCCGCCCATGAATTTCCTATTTGTTTCGGTTCTGCTAACATCGTCCGTTTCCACGGTACACGATCGCCTGACCTTCTGATTACCTTGTGGGTTCGATTTCAAAGGTTTTCTTGTTATGAAATTCGGTGAGTTTCTCAGTGTGTGGCCAAACCATCCCCACTTGTGCTTTCTTATTTCAGTCTCACTGACTGCTTGATTTGTTTGCCTAAAGAGTTAACATTTTCTATTTGGTTGGGCCAGAAGCACCTCAGTATTCTCCTAAGGCATTTATTTACAAAACCTGGAGGCCTACTAATGAAATCGATCGTCATCGGTTTTTGTACGTTGTTTATATGCAGCAATAGTAATCACTATTGCTGAATATAAACAACGAACAAAAATCGACGGCGGTCCATTTCCATAGTAGGCCCCCTGTAGCTTATTGTTTTTCTTACTGTGAAAGCAACACTGATTTCTTACTGTTCGCATTGAACATTAACAGCTTGGTGTTGCGCTATAGGACAGATGTGTTATAGACTTTGTGTAATATATTGAATGTTGTTTTCGTTTTGTTGATTCGTTTCTTTATATCCTCATTATTGTTTCATCCGTCTTCGCTAACAATCTTAAAGAAAAGGCTAAGGATACACTAATACCTAGTAATGCGGGTCAATTCGCGTTCCGTGAAATATTGAAAATGAAAAGTTTTTTTCATTGGCAATCTAGTAGTTTGAATTATTCGCACGTAATTTTAAATTTTACTGTGTGAAATCAAAATTTCTTATGGGAATGCAAACCTACTCGATTGTTAATGTAAAAAACTTTTCATTTTCATTATTCCACGGAACGCGAATTGACCCGATGATCTGGAAAAGTGTGTGGCTAACAAACTCGAGTTAATGTAGCCTCAAATTACATCATACTGTGTTAACGTTAAGGCGGAGCTAAGAACGGAAATGGCGTTGGAAAATATAGTAAGTTTTTGGAACGTATTAGTATGCTGGAGAAATGCATGGCTCAATTCGAAAAGCGTGAGGGGCATAAAGATAAAAAAAATACTAATTATATATGGTATTCCTGATGCCTTACAAATCTATGATCACACCATCCTTCTAAAAATTGCGGCTGAGTTGGGTGTTCAAAACTGCAAAGTAAACGACATTGAGCACGTAGTGAAGATTCCCAGTAAAGGTGGTAATGTACGTATCTCAACTATCATGGTTTTCTTTATGAGGCAACTGAACAAAAATGGGTTCATGTGGGCTTATTTATCGTATATCAAAGAGAAACTACTTAATTTAGCCATATTTGATCCAGTTTTGCCGAACAATAGGATTTATATTAACGAATATCTGAGCAAAAGCCAACACAGAATCCTAATTAAAGCCAAGGATATGAAGAGATTGTGCCTTATTCACAAAGTAAGATTCGGAAAGGGATGATTATTGTTACGGCTGAGTCAAGCGGTACCCCATTAATTGTGAAATCAGTAGTGGAGCTAGTTTGGGAACAATAGAGATGCTGCACCAGCTTGACTGCAATACAATTTTATAATATTATCTTCATCCACGCAGCAGTAATTTCGGACAACTCAACATTATGTATCGATTATTATGTTATTAGTCATTAATGTGTTATTTTTATATATTTTTAATGTTCCTTATTTTTTGATTATTTTTACAGTTCTCCAATATTTAAATATAAACATGCAATTGCTATTCTACTTGTGATTCGCATCACGCATCACGCGACGTTTGGATTTTCTCAGTGCTATATGATGCCAGAAGCTAACATACCATACTCCAGCACATCGCCACTTAGAATGAACAGTTTAAAAGTATGTCACGTTAACGCACGTAGTATTCCATCTATAATATTGATATGTTGAGAATGGAAAATATTGCACCATATTATTGGAGTATCAGAATCCCATTTAAAATCATCGCACACTAACAAACGTGTTGAAATTGAGGGATATAAGTTGTTTCGCAACGACAGAGTAGGAAGAAGATGTGGTGGAGTTGCTTTTTATGTGCGTAATGATTTTATTAAAGCTCGCCGTGTAAAAGTTCCATCCAAGAGCTCCTCCGATATTATGGAAGAGAAGAAATATTTTTCACCCGTTAAACCTTTACCCAACTCAGACTCGACCAACTAGGTTTTGTGATAGTACGGAAAGACTTTTGGATTATATCGCATCTAATATTCGTATCTAATATTCACACGCGTGCTTATAACTTCTACCAGAAACCATTTAATCGGTTGAATTTAAACTGCCGGTTCACTCTTATGACGAGTACATATGTACTCGAACATTTATTAATACTAATATTCCGGAATTTCTTAGTGATGCACTTAATCTTAACTGGAGCCAACTACAGACTATTCCTGCTATGGACCGTAAAATAAGTTTCGTATGTGATAACATATTTAAATTATGGATCGCTATGCCCCGTTCAAATTAATAAAGATTAAGTACAAACCTATTCCGTGGTATAAAAGAGGGATCCAAATTAAAAAACAACTGGTTGTAAAGGCGAAAACTGTTTGTCAAAGATCTCGGTTGGAAAATGATTAATTTACTTATAGAAGTCTGGAAAAACAATTCAACAAAATGGTCCGAAGTGCAAAAAGGAAGTATCTACATCATAAATTAGACCCGAAGCTGGATACAAAGAGCCTCTGGATTAATTTGGATAGACTAGGTTTTACTGCAAGAGATTCTATTGAGAAGGTAAATAAATTCTCGTTTCATCAGCTTAATGAGGAATTTGTCGAGTGTCCGACACTTGCTAATAACTCTCAATTATATAATAGGGCGGTGCATCGAAACACTAACAGTAATGATGAAAATGAATTTGAGTTCTCTCTGATTACGGAGGATGATATCTTGAAAGCCATGGCATCTATTAAATCTAATGTAGTAGGTGCCGATAGCATCCCTTTAAAATTTATTAGGCTCCTAACACCTATCATTATCCCTCGTCTAACCTATGTTTTTAATAATATTTTGGAACATAGTTACTATACTAAAATTTGGAAGGTTAGTAAGGTTATTGCTCTCCTGAAATCTAATAAAGTAGACTCTCCATCCGATATGAGACCTTTTGCTCAACTTCCGGTTTTCTCGAAAATTTTTGAAAGAATTATTTCGGGCCAAATAAAATGTTACATTGAGAATAGGAACTTACTAAACCTAACACTAAATTCGTGAAATTAATTTGAATGGGAGAGATAGAACACAGGCCATTAATGATGCAGTTGGACTTGTTAAGAGTGATATTTGAAGTATATTATCTTGGTCGCTTAACAATCAGCTTCTAATTAATTCTAAAAAGTCCCAAGTCTTAATATTCTGTCAGAAATGGAAATAAATTCCGCTTGATTCCATGATAGATAGAGAAAGTTGAGCAGGATGTTGTACCCTTTAGTAGGACGATAAGGAATTTAGGTGTGATCTTAGAAATGAACCTTGATTGGTCTGACCATATTAATTTGGTTTTACAGAGAACGTATAATGGTTTGAGAACTCTCTGAAGAAGTGACCGCTATTAAAGTCCGCTTAATAATAGTTAAGTCTTTTATTTTGAGTAATCTCTTGTCCTGTGATGTCAAAACTTAAATTGTTTTCAGCTCATGTTTAAGATATGTGTTTAGACTTAGCGCTATGATAGATTAACACCATATTAACATACTATGGCTGCGGGCCAATTGGTAAAAGTCAACTTTAAGTAAATTTTTCGGTAAATTCATTTATTTTTCAAAAACTCTATGCCAAACTGATCGAATAATCCGTTATAAATCCGATTTTTACCATAGTAAATGATTTACCCGACTATTGGCCCGCAGCCTATATAATAGAATCTTTGAATAACAAATTATCTCAATACTAGAATTATAGTTCTTGTCTATAAAATTATTGGCTCACATCTGCCTAGTTAGTTATTTAAGAAACTAATATTCGCGCAATCTTTCCGTACGCGTACTTAATTTTACCTAGAACACTAGTTCGGGCCAATAGTCGGGTAAATCGTTTACTATGGTAAAAATCAGATCTATAACAGATTTTTCGATCAGCTTGTCATAGAGTTTTTGAAAAATAAATGAATTTACCGAAAAATTTACTTAAAATTGACTTTTACCCGACTATTGGCTCGCAGCCTCGGTATATGAAAGGCTCATTTTTGGTAAGAAGTGCTAGACTATGGAACTCAATTACAATCAACATCAGATATATCGTTCGGCTGGAAAAGTTCAAAACGGAGTGTGTTGCATATTTTAATAGAAGATAACTTATATTTTTGGATCAATATTATATTATTTTTTATTGGGAAACTGTATTATTGTTGTTATTTTTTTTAATCATTTTGTTTTTCTATTTTGTTTTGTATAGTTATTTTTGTATGCTGTTTTGCATAGTTAGGTCCTATTTTTTAATTCAACCTGAGCAAGCAGTGCGCTGTCAAAAAATACTCTGTGTTTTTTTATTCAACCTGAGTAATTTTACTCTGCAGCACACTGCGTTTTTATTTGTGAACTGTGCTTACACCGAGCTTACTCGGTTCTTCAAATTTTACTCTGAAATTAATGTCAGTGTACGAAGAGTGTGCAAAGTAAAAATCAATTTTTTACTCTGTGCGCACCGGATAATTGTACCCAGTACAACCTTTGCTCGGTGCACACTACCCGGGGTAAGTCTGCTTGCTCGGGTTGAATTAAAAAATAGACCCTTATTCACTGCTTGGCCAGTGCAGTTACTGTGTAATTGTATTAAATGACTTTGTTGTCATGCTGTACCATGAAATTAATAAATAAATAAAATAAAGTATACAAATTCATTGCCTTCTTCTTTGTTGATATATGTTGGTGTGTTTACATCGTCGTGGTTTTCCTGATATTTATTTTGAAGCCAACCTCTTTAGCTTGATCTGATAGCTTGTGTGCTTTCTGTTGCATGTCAGCGTGTTTGTATTTTAGCAGGCAAATGCCATTTATGGAATCTGGAGATCATTAAGTTTCCCCATTAATTCCACTGGATGCCGATGGAGGGTGCTCATCTAATTTCCTCTTAACACTATCTTATACTACGGAACAGTAGTGTTGGCCTAATTGGCTGTTACAATATAATTCACTTTATTTGCCTATAGTTTGATTAATTTCTTTAGGATGTAGGTTTCACAAAGTGCCCTCCGTATTGCGTTCCTGTGTATTGTGACGAATGTCCACGAAGTGTAGGTATGGTGTTGAATTCATCCCGCCAATTTTTGAGCACCTTTCTTGGAAATCCTTATAGTCAAGCCTTCCATCCATTTTAGACAAGCCTTTCATCCTATAAATCAGTTCCAATAACCATAATAATACGTAAAAAATGTAACACTAGCTTTATTTTGTTGGGAAATAAAATATTAGAAGCCAGCTTTGGAATTAGTTGTGTTGAGTTTTGACTTTGTCATAGCAAAAGAAAATTATTCATAATATTTCCTCCTTTTTTGGAAGTAATTACGATTCATGTTCGATTTATATAAACTTTAAATATTTTTAATTCATGCAAACTCGAATTTAATTTTTATTGACAGATATGCCAACTATGAGGGCCCGTGAAATATTCCTTAGATTTTTCCATAGATTAAAATCTTATACGTATACAAATCTAATTGGAATTCTGCTAATTCCAATTGAAATTTTAAAGACTTTCTATGTAAATAGTTGTGTGGAGTACACTGTTATGATTTGTTATTTGCGAAATTGTCAATGAAAAGTAAAATATTATGTTTGATTCTACATTATTTTAATTAGTGTGGAAAGCATACAACACATTTCTAAATAGATTACAAAATTTATACATAATTTTAATTCAAAAATTGATTTAAATTAAAAGTGAGATAGAGGCAGATATATATATATATATATATATATATATATATATATATATATATATATATATATAATATATATATATATATATATATATATATATATATATTATATATATATATATATAATATATATATGTATATATATATATATATATATATTTATATATATATAATATATATATATATATATATATATATATATATATATATATATATATATATTATATATATAATATATATATATATATATATATATATATATATATATATATATATATATATATATATATATATATATAAAGGGTGATTTTTTTGTGGTTAGGATTTTCATGCATTAGTATTTGACAGATCACGCGGGATTTCAGACAAGGTGTCAAAGAGAAAGATGCTCAGTATGCTTTGACATTTCATAATGAATAGACTTACTAACGAGCAACGCTTGCAAATAATTGAATTATATTACAAAAATCAGTGTTCGGTTCGAAAAGTGTTTCGCGATTTACGTCCGATTTATGGTCTACATAATCAACCAAGTGAGCAAACAATTAATGCGATTGTGACCAAGTTTCGCACTCAGTTTACTTTATTGGACATTAAACCAACCACACGAATGCGTACAGTGCGTACAGAAGAGAATATTGCGTCTGTTTCTGAGAGTGTTGCTGAAGACCGTGAAATGTCGATTCGTCGCCGTTCGCAGCAATTGGGTTTGTGTTATTCGACGACATGGAAGATTTTACGCAAAGATCTTGGTGTAAAACCGTATAAAATACAGCTCCTGCAAGAACTGAAGCCGAACGATCTGCCACAACGTCGAATTTTCAGTGAATGGGCCCTAGAAAAGTTGGCCGAAAATCCGCTTTTTTATCGACAAATTTTGTTCAGCGGTGAGGCTCATTTCTGGTTGAATGGCTACGTAAATAAGCAAAATTGCCGCATTTGGAGTGAAGAGCAACCAGAAGCCGTTCAAGAACTGCCCATGCATCCCGAAAAATGCACTGTTTGATGTGGTTTGTACGCTGGTGGAATCATTGGACCGTATTTTTTCAAAGATGCTGTTGGACGCAACGTTACGGTGAATGGCGATCGCTATCGTTCGATGCTAACAAACTTTTTGTTGCCAAAAATGGAAGAACTGAACTTAGTTGACATGTGGTTTCAACAAGATGGCGCTACATGCCACACAGCTCGCGATTCTATGGCCATTTTGAGGGAAAACTTCGGAGAACAATTCATCTCAAGAAATGGCCCGGTAAGTTGGCCACCAAGATCATGCGATTTGACGCCTTTAGACTATTTTTTGTGGGGCTACGTCAAGTCTAAAGTCTACAGAAATAAGCCAGCAACTATTCCAGTTTTGGAAGACAACATTTCCGAAGAAATTCGGGCTATTCCAGCCGAAATGCTCGAAAAAGTTGCCCAAAATTGGACTTTCCGAATGGACCACCTAAGACGCAGCCGCGGTCAACATTTAAATGAAATTATCTTCAAAAAGTAAATGTCATGGACCAATCTAACGTTTCAAATAAAGAACCGATGAGATTTTGCAAATTTTATGCGTTTTTTTTTAAAAAAAAGTTTTCAAGCTCTTAAAAAATCACCCGTTAGAACTAGATGGGTTTAGGTAGGTGCTTATTGAACTACTATACGAATTATGGAGAATTGAACCACAAACTCCAGTTATGGTCGTCATTGGCCATCAAAATTTAGTATAGAAAACTAGAAAACTTCCCTGACTAAAATCGCAAACATTGGAAATAGCTTATAATATTGGCCATCTAAATTTGAGTAAAAATGACTTCAGTACACCGAGCTCAAATTTGGATGGCCATTATTGGTCATTCCCAGAGATCGTGGTTCTGGTCTGGGTAGTACATGATGAGGAATTGAGGGAGGAATTGAGTCACCTAACCAAATCCACCTGGTAATGCTAATAATGCACCACTTCGGGTTTATTGCAACGAATTTTGATATTCTCTGTCAATCCGCGCGATAGTACATAAAATTGGTCATTGAGTCATCTAAACAAACCATTTAGTGCTTACAATGCTTGACTTTGCGTTTTTTTATTTTCTAGGTGTTCTTATATGTCATTTTTAACTCAAGTTTGAATTTAAACCTTTTTCTTGTTTTATTAAATATTTATTCTAATTGTTTTAAAGTTCTAATATGTTTTAATAAAAATCTGGATAATTTCTACACAATCCGTGGTTGAATTTTTTTATAAATTTTTATTTTAGAAAATATTATATATTTTTTATTTAAATTGAGGTTTGAGTCAATTTCTTAAAAAAACTCATACTTACATATACGATTATACTAAGATTTCCAATACGATTCTTTTTTTTCCTATTTGAATTTGAATTAACAGTGTGATACTCATACATACATAACATCTATGGGAAGTCTGGAATTCTACACTCGCGTCAACCATGATCTAGAATTTTATTTTGTTGTGGCAAATTCAGAAACAAACAATGCTATTGAAAAAGATACAAAATGGTCTATTAAAAAATTTTGGGCTTCTATGCCATTCTAGTTAAAACCATCGCTTTCTAGAAAAGGTGAGCTGAACAAATATCAAAACAATTTTTCAAACAAAATGAAAAAGTGATGGGTATATATAAGGCTAGTAAAAATTTTGAATAAAAAGTTTTAGTTAGGCTCTACTAATAGATATATAGGGTTATTCCATTGGAAAGCTGGCAGAACCAAAATGGAAAAAACTGATTGAAAATCTAATTTAGAATGTATCAGTTGAGATCTATTGAGGTAAGTGCCACATTAAAATCTGCGGGCCTTACTCGATTTTGATAATCTTCTGATTTTGTCTTTAAAGCTAGAAGGATCCAAATCTAAAATCGGACCAAACTGAATTTAGAACGCATTAAACCCAGTAAGGGTGAGATCCTATATTACTTTATCAAAAATAATTATCCTAAAATTCGTCAATTGGTCATAATTTTTTTATATGACTTCGGCTAATATTTTATAATAGCTTAACCCTCCAAGCTTATAATTTTTTAATACTTTTATTTTAAAACTTCTTAGATTTCTATAGTGCCTTGTATCAAGTTCTGATAACTCTAGCTACGATAATTGGATACACATGTACATATATTAAAATAAATATTAAATTGTTTGTGGAATTTTTTGCAAATTAAAATAAATAAATAAAATATGTTGTTCGAGCAATACCGCGAAATTGAGAAGCTTTCGTTTGAAACTCAAATATGTTGCTAATGCAATCCAATCAAATATTCACATACAAAGTACTGAAATAGCAATTACTTTATTTGGTTGTGAAAATTATTTAAGCGTGTCAAACATATGGATAAATAAACGTTTTTTGTTAAAAACTAATTTCCAATTTTAAAATCGCATTCATTATAATTTAACGGCGAGAACACCCCGCCAGAAATACTGTATATAGTGTAAATTAATAGTTTTATGGATGAATAATTTTTTGTGAAAAATGCTTTCACATTTCCCAGCAACAACAAACGTATTATATACGGTAGTACAGTAGATATTTATTTGGATTCAACATAACTTTACATTTTTTTTTTGTGCTTATTTGTTTATTATTGGTGGTGGCGTTATGTTATAATTGAATGGTTTTTATATATCAGTGTTTTAATTATAATTTTAATTTAAACAACTGTACGAGCAGTATACACATCAAGAAAAATTGTTAAAAATGTCAAATGTAAATTTTAATAATAAATCATCATAACAAAAAATAAAAATTGTAAATACTCGTACTCGAAATATTGTGTACATACAACATATTCCAGTACGCTGGTAGGTTTATTACATGTTAAAGTTGATGAATCTACATAGTGACATGATTACATAGTTTATACATGTACGAAACTATGATGGGAAGAAGAAGAAGAGTTTCGAAAAGCTTTTTTGTTTCGTTTGTTTTTAAAATGTGAAAATATTCTATATTATTATGAAGCAACATACCGAGTGCTCTAGATGAAAATTGTTCTTGTCACTAATGTGCTACGTGATTTTGACAACTTTTTTTCAACGTCGTGTTGCCTCTTTTGTTTAAATAAAATTGTTTATTTATTTATATATTTATTTATTTTTTGTAAACTTGACAATCATTGTTATAGGCGTAGTTAGCTAGAAATTCTTGAAATATTATTGTGTCAAGAATTTTATTAGTTTAACTTAGATTTATACACACTTCTAAAAATACTTGTAGGGATGTCAGATTTTAAAATCCCTACCTACCATAAAAATTCAACATATGTATAATTATTGAAGATTTAAATCGTCCTTGAAAGTTTTTCGAGCACGATTGTATTATCTTGAAAATTGATTAAGCAATTTAAATTTAATTTACAACTTTTTATAACATTAACAGTCAACAAAATGTATAACTTATACAGCAAAGCATCCTTAAGTTTAATATAAAATTTAATTTCTTCGTTGGATGTTGAATTGAGATTCATAACAGAAAATAAATCTCTTAACTTAACCGGTATATCAAATAATGTGGAAATTTTGAAAAGGTTTTCGTACGCTAAAGTTTCTTATACGTCACCTGAATCAGTTCTCTCGTTTTCGGTTCATATACAGAAATAAGGTTTCCCCTCGATTCGACCATCAAATCGACATAAAATCCAAAGCTCAAAAATAATTACTTTTTATTTTCATTTGTATCGCGTTGCGGTATCAACTTTTATTTTGTATTAACACGTTGAATGCCACGCAAATTTTAATTGGCTTGCAGTCTGGCCAAAATGAATTTCTCAGTATGTGTTGCATATTTTGATGAAATATTTTTTACAAATTAACAGTTAATTTTTGTAATCATTAGTGGCGCATTTAATTCACTGAGGTCACCGGTGATCCCCACGGTGCTGAAAGGCACTGTTATTAAAAGCATTAAAAATTTACTCGAATTATGTGATCTAATAAACTTGGCTTCGCCGGTCACCGATGACCCCCGTGACATTCAACGTGTTAAAGATAGATTTTCATCTTTTAACTATACGTAGCCAATCTAATGTTTTTATGCTTCCATTCTCACTTTGACAAGTGGTTTAGAGTGGTGAGATATTTAGATTGCCATCTTTTGCAAAATGCTGGAACATCTGTTGAGTCATCTGTCATCGTGATAGACGGATAACCTTTAAATGCGTGATATCAGGCGCGGGCACAGTTGTGATAGGCAGTCCAATGATGAAATGTGTGGGTGTAAGGGGGTAGATATGTTCTTCCAGAGACTGAAAAAGAGATTGAGAATTTAGTAGGCCTTCAATCTGGGTCAAGTAGATGTTCAGTTCTTCATATCTTTATAGGATGGCCAGTCCGATGACTCATGGTAAATGAAATTTTACCGACTTAACGGCTGCTTCACAGAGCCCTTTGAAATGTGGTGATGCCGGCTAAACAAAATACCATAGTGTTCTTGTTAGTGGCTGCGCACTCAGCGATGTGTGTTTCTTCCTTTGATAGTATCTGTTGGAAATGTTTTAATTCAATCGCAGCCCCAACGAAATTTGCTCCGTTGTCATTATAATCGTCCGTACAGATGACAGATGACGCGACCACTTTGAAAGCGTTTGAAAATGATGCAAGGAACGAATCCGTTGTCTTGTCGAAAGCCAACTCGATGTGCATGGCCTTGGTGCCATACAGATAAATATTTTAAGATACCCTTTGTAGGTTGTAACTTTTCCTGCCTTGCTTGTTTTTATGGTGTAAGGACTAGCACAGTCCACACTAGTTTGGAGGAACGGTCTAATTAGGTTGGCTCGTGGGGGGGGGGGGGGGGGCAGCTGTCCCATTAGTTGTTCTAGTGTAACTTTCCTTTGTCGAAAACATTTGACGCAATTGTAAATCATGCTTTTGACATCAACAAATTTGGTCCCGCGTGCAAATGTTGTGCATGTGTCTCGTTAACGATTTTTCGTATTATGGGTAACAACCATCCCATTGTATCGAATACACGCGGCGCTTCAGATAACATGTTTTTCTTAGTAGAATTGATGACACTGGCAGGACGACCTTAAATGAAAAACAATCTCATTGTGGGTCAAATTTAGTTATTACCTAGCACTAAGATTAATTTAATTCCTTCGATAATTTCACGAAAAGAAATTTCTCGACCTTCTGGTATGGTTTGTATGCCCATTTTCTAAGGTGGTACCCACCAAGCCTCATTAAGAAAATTAACTAGGCTTTATTTGGCAATAGCATCATTACATCGCGCTGTTGAACTTTTATGTCGAGAAAATAAAATAAATAAATATGACGAGAAGCTATGAGAAAACGACGAAAATCGCGTTACCTAACAAATACAAGAAGTATTTGTTATCTGCGTTGGAGTTTATTTTTGTTGTTTGCGTTTGCACTTCAAATGATTTTACGTCTTTTGTAATGCGTTTACATTACCTCCTGGGACTCAAACGATTAATTTCACTCGCTCCAAACATTAAGTCAACCATCTCAAAATTCCTGATTCTAGTGTGTTTGCGGTGTTTGAGGCTGATGTCGTGCCCTAGGTATTAGTCAAGAAGCGGTAGTGTTTTCTGCTGAAGAATTTCGTCAGACTATGCGTTGATAGTCTTTATCAGTCTTATCAATCCATAGCTGACGGAACATTTTCTCGATGTGTAGATGTAGCGATGTTTCCGGAATCGTACTAAAATTCTACAAGTGTCTGCTATATGATCAGTCTAACCATTAAAGTATCATTAAGTAATACCCGTTGACCGACGAAGCTTGGTCGTTGAACTAGTTTCTTTCGTTACAGGATGATGCGGCAGGTAATATTTGTTATGATTTGGCAAGTCTACTTCGTTTTATGGTATTGCTTCCATGTGGCCAAATGGTTCATACTGATCTAGGAATTTGGTGTAGTTTCGGTAGTTCAGAACCCCTCATCAGTCTTTGGTCAAGCGATTTAAACCTCCTAATGGCTTGATTGAATGATTCACCAAATGCATGTTTAGTGGGCTTAACGGGTAGACGTACTGTGAATTTACTTCAACTTTCAATCATTTCAAATGATTGCATTACAACTGGAAAATCCTCTGTTTCCCAGAATTTCCTCAATGTTTGGTCGATGTTTATCTCTTCTTGGGCAGACAGATAGGTGGTGCTTTTTTGCGGCAAGTCATTTAATTCGTAGTTCCTTTCACTGATCCATCCTAAAATACTCTTCTGAACAACGGGATGATCTTCATCTCATTCTATTTGGCCCTCGGATAAAAGTAGAAGAAATTTGTCGTAGCCAATTAAAAGATCTATATTAACTGGTATGTGGAATCAAAATCAGAATCAGCCAAAGTTGGGTGATTTAGATTCTTGAGTCGGTCTCGGTCTATCGATTTAGGAGGAAGATTAGATGTGGTTTTGGTTAGGATATAGGCAGTTACATCAAATGTGAACCATTCGTTTGTTCAGCATCTTACCAACAGGGCTGATACCCGTCTTGAGCAGCTGGATCTTCCGCCATTAATCGTATTAATATTAAATCTTGCATTGGGTCGTACCACGTCTAGTCTTCTGGCGCAGATCTCGGTAACGTACGATCGAGGTGATGTGGAATCCAAAAATGCATGACAAAGTCGCCACTCGCCAAATCTATCTCTCACTTCGACAATTGCGGTTTGTAGTAACTTACAGGTTGATGTGATGAGT
Organism: Nephrotoma appendiculata; assembly: GCA_947310385.1. Classification (NCBI taxonomy): domain Eukaryota; kingdom Metazoa; phylum Arthropoda; class Insecta; order Diptera; family Tipulidae; genus Nephrotoma; species Nephrotoma appendiculata. Next base: position 29,054,644 of record OX371224.1, on the reverse strand, counting down.
GTAAAACGTAGACTTCATTTACATCCATTTTCTTCGACGTAATGAATATCGTTGTCGCTTGTATTGTCGTGGAAGGCGCTCTTAAACAAGTCATAGAATGACTGCCAGTTTCTAGGATTTCCAGTGAAAATTGGTAGCTTCAACCGTCGTAATTTGAAATCGCCAGGTAATCCTGAGGAAAGTAATAAATAATAATAACAATAATTAATAATAATTTTAGCCATTTCATATTAATTTATCGAATCCTTATCTCGAATTAATTTATGGAACTACTGTTCCATTCGCTGATATCTAAAATAACTTTAAACAACTTTGCTTACTCTCGTTTACAGTCGTACAGTACGAGTGTTGGTTTAATAATACTTAAATTTGATTTAGGATTATTATGAGCCAAATTCTTGTGGGATATTTACTAAAATCGGTATGTTTATGGAAATTGGAAAGTTTGAATGAATTTATTCGAAGTTTAGGTAGCTAAATGAGACATTTTTGAGATAATGAACTAAGATTATTATTCATCATAATGTATTTCACATACTAATATTCAACCACTGTTTATAGTATGATTAGGCAGAAATAATTTCTCTCATTCTTAACCAACTATAGGTATTAACTATTAACTTTTGTTGCATATTAGAGAAAAACGCTTATTGTTCTACATTTGGTATTAAAACCTATGTAAATTAGTTTTTGTAACCTAGTTTTGATCTTTTTAACCGGCTGTTATTCGAACCACGTTTATCTTAATCGGTTGAGAAACAGCTTAGTTCCATTTACATTGGTTTTGTTCTAAAGCTACATTCAGAAATTCTATGATATTGCGTTTTCATTTTACACGCCTACATCGAGAACTCATATAATTCCGGTTATTATGATAAAAACCGGTTCCATATTAATCGTTTGCGAAATTAACGGCCTAGTTCTACCTAAATTTGTATATTTTCAAAAGGCGCTTTTGGAACTCAAATTTGCGCATTTTCATTCTACAACCAAGATTCCAATCAGCGGAGAAATTGATTCGTTTTTTAAAATTTGTAAATTTCAAAACATTAGTATTTGGTCATTTGGACTAAACTTTATTCCATTTAGTTGCCATATGATTTAGTTTCAGTTACATAAGTCATTTTTAAGAATTACTTTTGGAACTCATATCCATTTTCGAAAACCTGTTTCGATAATCGAAACCTAATACCATGCCCAACGGGTTAAAAATGACTCCCACAAAAACACCGGAACTCGGTTGGGGAATCCAATTTTCATCACAGAACTCAAAAATAATCTTAGTTTAATTAAAATCTACCAGTTTCAACTTTCACATTAGATTGAAGTCCTATTTTGATCATGAACAAATAATTGTCCTAGTTGTTTATTCAGTTTTTATTCAAATCACTTACAGAATTCTCAAAATACAACCATAGCTATGCCCATACGCATATGAAACAAAAAAGGATGAGTTTTTTGAACAACTATATAAGCCACCATAGTAAGGACCACCATAATACAAGGAGATTTCATTGCAAACATTGAAACAGAGAACACGGACTTGACTATCATCATGGATAAACAAGCATTAGACCCTGTGCGTAATAATAATGAAGAACTACAGCTATTCATAGGAGGCAGTAGATTACCACACATCATCATCTGATGGGCGAATCAATAGATCACATAACGATCAACAAGAAATTTCTCGCAATGAGAGGTGCAGACATTCACAGTGACCATCAACTGGTAATATAATTGTAAAATTTAAGATCACCAATAACTCAACTTGCAAATGTGCCAACAAAAAACGTAGCAGCTGAAACGTTAATATGAATATACGGCATGAGAAATCAAGAAAACGGCCATGAGAGACTGTAGGCAATACCAGTGAGAAATTCAAAAATATACCACCAGTAAGAGATGCATCTGGTCAACAACAGATGAACGCACAACTGCAGAAATGGAAGGAATATTTCGAACAATAAACAAATTTTCGAATTAACAACTCGCTATTATATAACGAAACTATCAACATCCATCCATCAACGGACCGGAAAGTTAGCAGTAGATTGCTAAAATCAAGAATATCAAGGAACAGACAATATATACCAGCTGAAATATTCACATGAGGCATATCTACTACTGCAATAGCTCTAACACCTGTAATTACAAAAGTGCGGAATTCCGTTAGAATTCCGGTAGCAGGCAGTACGCTGTCAAAAAATATTTTGTTTCATTTATTCAACCTGAGTAACTTTACTATGCACACTGCACAAACAAATGTCAGTGTACAAAGAGCCCGCAAAGTAAAAAATAATGTATAGCACTCGCAGTGTACAATTATCGGGCTAGCTACTGTGCTCGTTCAAATAAATCACTGCGAATTAATCAATATGGACTCAACTATTAAATTTTTGGTATAATTTTTGTTTTGTGAAAAATTCTCGTAATGCAACATTTTTTAATCGCCCCATCGTTTATATAGTTCGGGACATTCTTCCGCAGAGTGAAGCGACGACAACGACATCAACACAAGAGAAAAAACAAAATAATAATTTATAATAAGAAGGAATATGAAAAGTTACAAATATCTAAAGAACAAATCTTGTAATTAGGAAAACCCATTTTCTTGTTGATAGCTAATTTATCATTTTTTGTTTTGTCTTTAGAGTGAATGAATAATTAGAAGTTGAAAAATACAAAAGCAACAAATGATAATAACAATACCAAATGAAAATTATTTATGATTTTTCTTGCTGTTATATACTTAAGGGGTGTAGATATAGGAATTTTTTTCATTTTGTCTTTAGATTTGGACGGAGGCATCGCATCGACGACAGTTAAGCGGAAAAGTAAATAAGAAAATGTTACGACTGCACGAACAACAAGAATAATTAAACCAAAAGCAATTGTTTCCCAGATTTACCATATACCCTAGTTTATACATGACTAAATTGAAACTGCTGTCAGTTATTGCAGTTTAGTGGTACACAACAATAAGACCAAGATGTTACACATCTACAGATTTCGTTATTTCTATTATCAAGAAAATTGCAAACAATTTTAATATTCTATTTACGTTATGTCCGGATTATCTGCTCTTGTATACATGGTACAGCTAAAGATCACAATATATATACAGATACATATACTGAGAGTAATAAAGTTGTACATAGTTGATTATTGACTGTGATTTCTTGAGGATAGTATTTAATAAAAGAACGAGATAAAATTCCAGATACGGTTGACCAATGATACGAAAATATGTATCCACTTAAAATCATTTTGGGTTTACTTTTGTGTGTGTGTATGTGGTTTGGGTAATTACACTGCATAAAATAATTGTTTTTAAATGGTATCCAGATAAGACCGACATTTTGTATAACTTAGTTTCTATTATTGTAGATTGTGTTTGGTTTTGTTTGCTCTTGGCCAAAGCCATTTAATTTTTATGAGGGTGAAGTTAAAATAGTTTTTATTTTAAGTGCAAATGTAATAACTATTTCGAGTCACAAAAAATATAATCCAGAGATTATCTTTAGACATACGACTATATCCTTATGAACTTACAACTTTATGATTTTGTGCTTTTGTACTGCTGGAAAAACATAACATAATTTATTAGGACAATAATGTTGACTTATCTCGCTAATGTTGACATCATAAAGTTGTTGAAATTGTATTTACAAAGTATTGTATTTCCTCATGAACGTTTGACAATGTTGTAAAATGTAAAACGTTTTGGTGCACAATCGCAAATTTACCTTAAAGTGTCATGAATTAGTTTGTATAATGGCAGGTGCTGCTTCTATTACATGAAAATCTCGTTTTCATTTGCTGTTTTCAACATATCGAGATTTGACTGCGATTAGTGTTTTTTTGAGTTTCGATATATTGTTGAGTCCAATGCAAATATAACCAATTGTTAGGCCACCACCAATTTACTGGATGTAACTAAGTACAAGACTATTTCGGTTTCGGTCTGGTAAGTATTATAGGAATATTATCATTTGTTTGTTATAAATTTAACAATGCTACTTTTTTGCCAGACTTTAAACACCAACTTCTGTAAGATTACCAAACAGCTTTGATTCAGAGCAGTGTCATTTATTACAGAATGGTTCAGAAACCATTCCACAGGTTCGTCTAAGTATGCAGAGGCCTCTTTAACGGCGATTGTCAGGGGTTTTGGTCGTGGGGAAGTTTAGGCTCTCATACTCCTGGCATACACCGTGAAATATCAAAACAGAAAATCAAAATAAAAGTAAATAACGAAATTATTTTATACCAAAATTACATCGGCCGATATTTGAGGAAAGAAAATAAAGATAATTATAACCAGAGAGAGTGTGCTCACTCAGAAACGAGCGAGTTCCTCGAACGATACACCGAATGACCCATTGAACTCTAGAGGCCGATGCTCTGCCACAACGAGAGGATGAGCACGTTTCCTCAATAGACAAAGCCGTTATTCATCAGGAGAACCACCAAGAATCAGTCTCATTACCCACTTTAACAGCTTTCCAAGACTGTTGCAGCTTTTCTTGGATTTGACGATTGCACTGAATGAACAACACTTATTGGACTCGCCATCCTTGTGGATGTTCTGCCAAGAGGATGAATGGGAATGGCAAGCGCAGCCTGTAAACTTAATACCGTTAAGAAATGAAACCGAACTGTCAACATAACGATCCGACAAAAATTTAACAATTCATTTTATATTTGAAAATACACTAAGCAAACATTAGAAATCAGAACAATGGCCAATGGGGGGAAACGGGAATTATAATAACTCCGACCCAACCGTTGATCTCGGGTCCTATTTCCGTAATAAAATCAAAATCACAAGCGAAATTAAAGAGAAAGGAAGAACACGTTGAATTTAACAACAATGAATAACGGTTATTCAACAACCGCATTCACACACCACGTGACCTATGTTCCACGTTTAACTCCCAGCAAAAATAAATATTTTAAAATATAATAAAAAAAAATTGTACCTTAACTAACTGTTGCGGCCTTGTAGCCTTCATGGCTACAGCACCACCGGTGATGCTACACCTGGACCGTTGCAGCTGAAAGAATTTCCACAGTTGAGGCACTATCTCCGTTATTCACTCGATTACTGTGGTACCCGATATTGAGCCGAACGAGCTTTGTGCCGGCCGCCCGTATAGGTCGCGGTATTCTTCACTTGCCATTATACAAAATACAATAAATTTGGGCGAGCCACTGTTTGGTGGCATCAGCGATGTCCAAAATTACCGATAAAACTAATCGTAGCTACGAAAGGCAGCCTTGACCAAAATGGAGTGCTGCGTCTAAAACTGCCGATAAAGAAATTTGTGTTGCGTCGTTCACCAACCAGTGTTGGTTGCGGCGTTCTTGCCGATACCAAATAAATTTTTCTTTGTAACGTTAGGTAACTTGTCTGGATTGCAGCGTTCATTCACTGATAACGCACCGATATTCGTTCAAAACATGTTTTCCACTAAAACACCTTCCTCATTTATTACAATGCATGATAATTTTTATTAATCTTAAAATTCAACTGAAATTTAGCCACACAAACAACACTTGGTTTTACTAATATATAAAATCAATTTACATTTTTTACAAAATTTGTTGTGCTGAATGACAAATGATTTTTATTAAAATTCAAATTGCTTAAAAAAACAGAACAACGCTTTTCTTTTAAATATTAAAACAGCACGTTTGAATGCCATAATTGAACCGAACTTTATCTCAGTCCAAACTCAAAACTAGACGATAAGTAAAAAAAAAAATTCTTCGCATTCCGAAGAAGCAATTTTTCAAGCACACCAATATTTCGTGTTGTTGTCTCTATTTTCCCTTTCGTTATTTTTATATAATTTCTTATGGTGCAAAACACTTTATTAACTTGTACTTAGGGAAAAAAGAGACAACCAAACGAAATTTTTTTATTACGATACAACTTCCATGCTGTCTTTCCATGCAGGGATATTTGGAGACGAATTGATTTGTGTCTCATTGGCTATCAGTTACTGTGGTATGTGCAGCCACATAAATTAAATAGTGGAAAGTAAAACAAACTCCCCTTTAAATTGGTTACCACCGACGTGATCATAAACGTCAGATTGTGCGGTAAGATACGGCTGCAGATCGACGTTAATTTGTGCACCAGGATACAGCAGTAGGACACAGAAGTTTTGACAAGTAACCAGCGGACAAGCCAACGGGATATCGACCAGCAATACAACTAATTTTTATTTTTTTTGAAATAACTAAATTGTAAACGGAGGTAGATCGGGTGAGTGACTTTCATTACTTTAGTGAGTTCTGACAATAAAAATTAAATTTGATTTAAATTAATTTCATTAAATTTCGGTTTTTTATTTGTTTTCTCCTTCTGCTTATTTTATTTGTTTTTTTCGTTTTTTTCGGGTTATTGTAAATTTATAAATGTCGTCTGATACTCCATCCAACTCCCCGGTAAATGACGAGGATTATGGAGATGCAAGTTCTACAGATCCAATTAATTCTGCATGGCAACTACAAAATTTATTCGCAGAACAGTTTCAATTGTTTCTGCAAGCTTAAAATTTATTCCGGGATCCAGGAGTTGCTCAGTCGTCTGGGCACTCTGGTTCCGGACCTGGTTGGACTGGGGTCCAAAATCCAAATTTGGAGATTGGAGCGGTCCGATTTCGACCTCCACAACCGTTTTATGGTCAGAATCCGGCCGTTTGGTTTACGATTCTGCAGTGGGGGCATTGGACGCGAGACTGCATGATCGTTTCGCGGATTTAATGCTTCGCGATAAGGGTACGCTTCCTTACTCGGTTTTCAAAGAGGAAGTGATTCGCGTATTGGGCGAGTCAGAGATGTCACGCCTAAATAACGTCCTGACGAACCTAACTTTGGGGGATAAAGAGCCGTCACAATTACTAAGTCAGATACGCTTGAACGCTGGAAGTAATTTCAATGACAAGTTGCTCAGACAACTTTGGATGAAGAGGTTGCCTTCGCAGATTCAGGTTATACTAACCACTTTTGAAAACGACGTGACGTTAGATGTTTTAGCAGCACGAGCCGATAAAATGATGGAGGTGATGCCACCGTTAGGGTTAAATGCTGTTAAATCATGCAACCCTTTCGGCCCATCCTCGTCTGCAGCATCTAACGGGTATGTTGATCCAGCTGGCATTTCTGATGCTTCTAATTTAGATGCTAAATCTCGATCAAATAGTAGAGGTCAAACAAATTCTCGTTCAAGATCTAAAGGTCGGGTTAACCCAAAATTCGATTTATGTTTTTATCATTTTCGGTTCGGTGAAAAGGCTCAGAAATGCCAGCCTGGCTGTACATTTTATTATAAAACTTGCGGAGGTCAGTCGATCAAGAAGGATTTTTAAATGTTCATCAGAACGTGACGACTGTTACTGATGAACCTACTACCAGTCGTCTATTAATTCATGATGCCAATTCAAGAGTTGCATTTCTTATAGACACTGGTGCTGACGTTTCGGTTGTTCCACTCAGAATTTGTCACATTCCGCAGGCATTAACTACCTCCAAATTATTCGCTGCGAATGGAACGCCAGTTAAAGCTTATGGAACAAAAATTCTAAATTTAGATTTTGGGTTACGGTGTAATTTCAAGTGGAGCTGATTTCCTTAAAAGTTCTGGTTTGATAGTTGTCAAACATCGTCTTCTAGATCCAACACATCATTGTTTACTGTTGGTTCTATATCTCTCACAGGCGCGTCAACACTGTCTCAACTATACAAATCTCAGGTAAAATATAATCAAATCCAGCAACTTCTTTCTAAATTCTCAGAAATTATGACAAACTCCCTAAACGTCAAACCAGTTAAGCATATGATCACTCATCGGCTGGAAACTTTTGGAGCACCGGTCTCTTGTAAAACTAGACGTTTGGCACCTGATAAATTAACGATTGCAAAACTGGAATTCGAGAATCTGATGGCACTAGGAATTTGTCGTCCGAGTAATAGTGCATGGTCTAGTCCTTTGTATCTTGTCTTGAAGAAAAATAGAGATTGGAGACCATGTGGAGATTACCGAAGTCTGAATCGTGCTACAATCCCAGATCGTTATCCTATTCCACATCTTCAAGATTTTTCGTACCAGCTTGAAGGATGTACAGTTTGTTCGACTCTTGATCTTGTCCAAGCTTATCATCAAATTTCTATTGAACCGTCTGATATTCCAAAAACCGCTATTGCGACTCCCTTCGGTTTATTTGAATTCCCTAAAATGACTTTTGGTCTCAGGAATGCAGCACAAACTTTTCATAGATTCATGCATTCCGTATTTTTGGGACTTAATTTCGCATTCATCTACTTAGATGATATTCTGATAGCGTCTAAAACTTTCGAGGAACATCACGTCGGGGTCACCAATTTAAAGGAGAATCTATTTTACTACCCTTTATTTCTTTTATATGGCTGCTCATGTACTTTTGATGTGCCAAGGTGTACTTTTCGACGAAAACCTTTTTATTTGGAAATTTAAACGATATCAATTAAACTTGATTCATTCTGGGTTAATTCCTCTACGAGATTACACGCACAAATTAAAATTCTCCGCACAATATGTAAACACTTGAGTTAAAATTCTTATTTTTTTATTTTCAAAAACCAAAACTTCACACTACTTATTTTCTTCTTGTGTGAAAAAATAATCGAACATTTTTTTATTTTTATTAATCACAACCTACGTTGGTAGACCGGGTTTTTTGTCTCTTCCATAATTTTAAGGAGTTCATTGTAATTTTACCAATTTGACAATTAAATTTGTCATTTAAGTTTATAAACATCGCCACAGATAGACGAAAGTATATAATTCCAATGTGTCCATATGGTGTAGTGGTTTATGAATGCAAAGTAAAACAAAACATTAAGAGTAGTTTCCTAAAATTATAGTATCACTACTATAAGACAGATGGACATGCCATCAGTAAAAGTATTTAAATTTGAGATTTAAACGACCAAAATATTGCGGATTGAGCGAAATGTTATGACCCCAAAAGGAGTCGTAACACATTATGGAGTTTCATGATTTTATAATGGGTTTTGGAAAAAGTTACTGTCAATAAAAATACTGTCAATATGTCTAGTAGGATAAAATCTCGATGAACTGGAAAAGTCACCACATCGAATACAGTGAAAATTATCGAGCCTTGCGCTTAACTCAGCGCAAGGCCACTCCGAAGCGGATATACCTGGTATATCGTAATGGCACCAAAAAATTGAGGAGTTTCATATTATAGTTGGCCGCATAATTCTACTTGACAAAGTTGTACATGAATGGACACCCAATGAGGAGAAATTTGTAACTTTTCTAAAGGAAATAAGATTCAGCGTTCTTGATGTTTGAGTTGACTAGCGTCTTCACTACAATTGCAACAAATACTAACCAAAATTATGAAAAGCTATAGTATTTGTCAATTTAATATTGGCGATCCTTCGACACCACTATACTATTACAACCTGAGTTCCTAGGGCGCCGTAGGTTTCCTGATTTGTAGTCAAATATATAGGTGATGAATCCAGTGATTTGAACAGTAGGATGGAAGATCGTTCAAATGACTCAAATCGACAATCGATGTTTGCACAATTCGGCTTAATAACGTAAAACAAATTTAAAAGTTAATAGTTTTGAAATTATGTGCACCGTATTCTTCGATTACGTACATTTTCCTTTCTTTAACGTAATACAATATTTAGTCGAGACTTTTGCAGGTTTTTATTTCACTAAATCGCCGTATTTAAAAAAATAGTTTTTAAAAGTTCTCGTTGTATGTATGTCTGTGTGTCTGTGCCACTATGGCGCTGTGCAGAAAAAATATTTGTGTAATATGTACACCCGAGACGGTTTGTCTGGTGAAACTTCATACATAAATTGTTTTCATAAATTGGGGGATCAGTAATTTTTAGCAAAAAACAGTCCATAAAAAGTGGTAGCTCCATAATATTTTGAAAATTATCTTGTATAAGAAAAACAACTATGCAATAAAAGATTTTAAATTAAATTTGGAACAATATTCGTCTACTCCTATTTCCAGATTATCCAGAAAAAATCCAATCATCTCATCAGGCCATGGCGACTGAATATTACTGCGTAATGATTATATTTTGTATTCTATATGTAGAACGACCGAGTAACCGTAACTCTAGAGAATTATATGAACTACTCACTAAATTTATTCTTACAAACTTTTCATCTCATTCTCACTGGATTGAATTCCAGTGCAAATAATTTTTTTTAACAATGTTTACTGAATTAATTAATTAATTCATAGCAATATCGAACATATCGGCCCCAACTAAGGCCATTTTAATGTGCTTCTTCAGTAACACGAAATATATTAGAAACGCCGAACAATCGGGGCCGATATGTTCGATATTGCTGGTTACGTAGCGTATATTTGGTTTCATTTAGTTTGAAGGCTGTTGCGCTTTTAATCAGCTCTTGAACAATGTGAAACGTTTAATTTGTCAGATTTGCAGTGCTGGATGCATATTTAATCTCAGCACATATATGTAGCTATTAAATCTTCTTTTGAATAGGATTTCTTACATTGTAAGGTAAAACTTCCTACATCATTCTAAAAAATCTAAAAATGATTGTTTAGAATATCGTTTTCTAGACTTCATTAGTCCATGAAGTTCGAATTCAAGTCTTTAAAATTTTCGATTAAATCAACCATGTCGCATACGGATTTGAAAGTCGATAAGCCCAATAGTATCGCAAGATGTTATGTACAAATTTTTTTTTTTTTTTTAAATCTATAGACTAAATGTCTGTTGGCGCTCTACAGCCCACACGGATTGACTAGTCGGGATGAAACTGCAAACTTAAGCTTTTTCCACAAATTTTGAGATTTCAATGAATTTTAGCTTAAATCGGTTAGCAAGATGTACACGGAGAAAAAACTATAAAATTAAATTAAGCAAATATTTCCTTAATCTTAGCAAATTGAAAATTTGGAAGTATTTTCTTAAAGCCAGCAGTTGGGATGAAATTCCAGTATAAACGTGTAATATTAAGTAAACATAGGCAATCTTAAGGATTTGATGATATTTATATAAAATTAGAAAATGTTACTTGAATTGCACATACAGAAATTGAAATAAAAATATATATTGCTTAACTTGATCTACGTGTTGTAAGATTAAACTAAGAATAATGTGCTAATTTTAAAGAGTAAGCACTTACATAATAATTTGGTCATTTCAATTCTTATTTTGTATTAGTTTTAAACTTGTATATAAGCAACCAATGCTTATAATAAGAAAAAGGAGTCAATATTCTAATTCAGTGTATAAATCTTACAATTACTTTTTAGTTTATTTTGCCGTTGCATTTAACTGGGAGATTAATATGTATGTAACATAACGATGGTATAATACACTATAATACACTTGTATTATTGTATATTTACATATGTTTTATAGCATAAAAAAGAAAACTCATTTTTCTTAATAGTATGAATATTTTAAAATAAGACAAAATTTTAACTGTTCTTCTTATTATCTAACGATAATGGACTATACAGCAGAACATCCGAAAATCTTTTAATAATATCCTCACTCCATAACTAAATTTCATTATAACAGATGGAAAAATTAGGTATAGTTTCGTTCTAGTTTGTCATACTTCAGTACGGAGAAGAACGATAGAATTAAGAAATCAGTTTTAAAGAACAATTCCACCGAAAACCTGGAAACACAATTCACATAACGTAAGTGCAATTACGTTTTTGTTCACTTTTTTATTAAACATCTTATTTTTTGAAATTCAAATTTATTGAGAAATACATGTGGCTTATATAGCTTAATAAAGTGATTATGAGCGTTCTACATTTTAAACGACACGGAGTGAAAATCTTTTCCTGCATGGGCTCATTGTTGTATTACATAAGTACGCAGTAGCTCATTGCCTGAAAATTTACAAAATGCTGATGTGGAGTTGCATTGCAAATTCTGTGTTTATATTTAATATGCTAACATACAAACAACATATAGTATAAACATGACACGGTGAGGACAATTGAAACATCGTTATGAAACCAGACAATTCTTTAAACATAGTGCTAAGTTTGTTAGCTTACGTTTCTTAAACTCTAGATCTGTTCAACATTAAACACTTTATGATAATTACGGAAACGTAATACTAAATTTATAGTTAAGAATTCGTATATGATCGTAGTTTTAATGTCTTTGAATACAATTTTGGTAACATCGAAAAATGTTAGCTGATTTCTTATAGGTTTTACTTCATTATTAGAGATTTTTATGTAAGAACTAAAATTTTAAAAACTATACAAAGGTTTTGAAACAGCTTATTTGTACATAAATAAAAAATCATTTTTCATGGATGTCATTTTGTTCAAGAAAACAGCAATAGATTAAAGGATTATTAAACACGCTCTCCGAATGTTCTCATTTTTTCATCTAATTATTCAAAAAAAATTACCACCTCATTATTATACAAGCACTGAAAATTAGAATTTTAGTACTCCAAAATCGGATCTATCCTTCAAAACTTAAATAATTTTTTTTAGAAAAAAAATTTATATTATTGTTCTGATTATGAGTTTTATCTGATGGTTTTGAGCCAAAGAGGATAATTTTTAAAAATACTTACTGAGAAATAACTGTAAATTGATTAAATCATTCAATTTACAGTTATTTTTCAGTGAGCATTTTTAAAAATTATTCTGTTTTGCTCAGAACCATCAGATAAAACTCATAATCAGAACAATAATATAAATTTTTTTTCTAAAAAAAATTATTTAAGTTTTGAAGGATAGATCTGATTTTGGACTACTAAAATTCTAATTTTCAGAGCTTGATACTTTCATAAAAAACGGTGGTAGTAATTTTTAGACGAGGATTTTGGTGAACATACTTTTCATTTCGAGATGCAATTTCGCGGGATGAGTTCATTTTAAAAATTTGTTAAGATCGTGTGTAACAATAACAGTGTTTTAGTTGAGTGAAAAAATTAGTTTTCGCAGTGCGCCCAATAATTATAAATTTTGTTATGGAAGCAACATCCTACGTATTACAAACAACTTCTTCATCCGCAACAAGAATTAGGAAAATTCTTAAACCCTCGGAATTTGGAGTTTTTGTTCCAACAATTAATTGGTAAGTTTAGTTTTAGCTTGGTGCATATTGTGATAAATTTTGATACTCTATATAATTGTTAATCACATGTACTGTGTTAATTAATTAATTAATTCCATTTCGGGAAGTACTTAGAATTTTACAAAAGGCCCCATTAAAATACATACAATATTTACTAAGTTGTTGACAGAAAATGCTAAATTATTTTAGGCCCCGTTAAAATAACATATAGTTGTTAAACTTTTAAAATTATATTTTGGCATCTTGATTTTTTGTACCTATCTAAAATATTTGGAATTTTTCAAATGCCTCGTAAACTTAACACAGTTCATAAATGTAACAAAAACGATTTAAAATTATATATGCCCCGTTAAAATAACAGCGTGAATAAATCTACCGCTTTTTTCGTTGTATTGGGGCCTAATAAAATTATATAGATGCATATTAATACTCGTGGTACGATAGTATATTTTTATATTATGTAATTCTTGCTATTATAGATATGAGAGTAGATGCTGGATCGTTGAAATATATAGTGAAGTTGTTATGTTAAGCCACAACAGTTTATTATGGATAAATTTCAAGCGAAACTTAAAGATTGACAAATCAACAACGTAAACGTAAGAGATTCGTAGAGTTTTTTTGTTGTAATTACATATTTTTATTTTTAATGTTCAGGTGAAGTTTTTGAATTACACAGCCGGGAAGAAACCCACCAAACTTAGCTTAATATTTATTCCGAACCTTGGGATACCATATTGATTAAGTGGACACAGACATCAAGTGCCAGATTTTTACAAATTAAAAGAGGCGGGCGATATATCTCTAAAATTTTGGGCGCATGGTCGAAATATACTTACGCACAAGGGACACAACTGGTAAGAATTAACAAACCAATTCATTTTAAAAGAGGTTTTCTTACAGTTATTTTTTCAGATCGATATTGATTTAATACGATTGTTCAAGGAAAAAGGAAAAGGAAAAAGGAAACGGATTGCATGCAAAGTGAAGTTACTTTTTGTGGACATCGCGCCAATTTTTCGCTCCTCAGTGAACGATCATCTAAATGCCAATCAAATAGGCAGTAAAGAACCGGAGACAAATATAAAGTTAAACAATGTCGTTAATTTATTTTAATTTTAATTCAATTGAAATTCAGGTTTTGTTTATAGTTTTTAATATATTTTCTATTTTTTGTTGTAATTTTTGGTATGGTGTAGTATTTTTAAAGCTCCCTTTAAAACAACGTTATAACGAAAATCAATTATTGCTGTTGCGGGATGCGGATTTGAAAGACGGGAAGTATGCGGATTTGAAAGACTTCGAAATTTATAAAATTGTGCACGCAGTCGTGATGCAATCGGGATTTGTGAAGGAAACATCTAAGCAAATATGGAAATTCAGTATTGCTGACAGTCAGACTTCATCTATTAAATTGGTGCACAGCATTACCGACCTAAATACGCAACGAAAACAACGGTGTGAGCCATGTCAACCATCTGTTTTCATTTTAAAATTAAATAACGATTACGAGTTCTGTTGTCCTTAAGATGCGATCATTTATAAATTGGAATCATTATTATCAACGGTGTTAACGGTGATTTAAAATACATTTTGTATTTGAATTGCAGTATTAGTTAGAATCGAAACTTGTATGGCAGTTTATTCATAAATAGTTTTTTGAAATAAATTTGTAAGTAACGCTAACAGTTGTTTCAGGACTTATTGTTCAATTGACCAATTTATAAATTTTTGAAATGGAACGATAAAGCTTAAGCACCATATAATTGGCATTTTTGGTGCATACGTTTTGAGTGGCAGTCGATAAAATTTATCATTTGCGATTGCTGGTTTTGTACAAACTATTTCAAGAATTTCAAAAACCAAAAATAGTGACAAAAAGTGTATTAAAATTATATATGTATGAATAAAAACAAATATAAAGAATCCAAAATAATCCAAAATTATATGAGTCAAATTTATCTATGAGCATTTGTAGCATGTCACAAGCTTCCATTGCTTGATTATTCCAGAAAGTAAATCCTAGTTTAAGAATTACATTTAGCATATTTTATTAAAAACCGCCAAAATTAAGTTTTTCGTTCTTGATATTACTAATTCTTAGTTCTTAGTTTTAGAATGACATTCTAGTAAATATATTCGTAATAAGCATAGACTGAGATGATGTTACTTAATTATGCTAATAAATTAAACCCAGTTTTAGTACAATAGTCCCATTTATTAATTATTGAAAAACGCAAATCAAGTATTTTTGAAGATTCTGTTAGTCTTAAAAACTAAAACTAAGCTAATTTCACCAAAATAACAGAAAATTGAGGCTCAATATTTAATAAAATTTTCAATTTAATTAAGTACACCGAGATTAAATCAGTTTCAATGTGCTTAGTTTATGTTAAAATGTGCACAAGTATCGCACCTTACACTTCTTAAATTAAGATTTTTTAGATTTGAATATTCGCTTTTCATTTCTCAAAGATCATTCAGTAGAGCTAGATTTAAGTTATTTAATTACTCTTCTCAAACATATATTTTCTGAGTTTAAGAATTCAAAGATCATATTTTATTTTCAATCAATTAAGTACTACACACTGGATTTAAGCAAATTTAGAAGCGAGCCGAAAACGATAGCTTAATTGCACAAAATAAGTCTAATATGTTTATATTTTTCGCTCCGTGTACCAGCTTTCATAGGAGCTCTTACGTTTTTGCAAATATTAGGAAGTGAAAAACGTTTATAACCTTACAGATTCTAAGTAAAATTTGCAACGATCAGTTTACCAAAATTTATGCGGAAACACCAATTTTTATAGTAAACGACGATTTTTCAGTAAAAATTTGGACCCTGCTGTATATATACGGATTGATTGATCGCGATGAAACTTCATACTTAATTTTTTCCATAATTTGGGTGGTCCCAGTGATTTTTGGCCAAAATCTGCTCACCGGAAGTGGCAGCTTTCATTGAAGCTTTTCGTTTTTTCAGCAAATATTTTAAAAAGTATAAAGTATGTACGAAAAAATAATTAAAATAAAAAGATTCAAATTAAAATTCAAACAAAATTAGTTTAGATCATATTTTAAATTTTACCGCAAATGATCAGTTTTTATAAAATAATTTTATTTTAACAAGATTCGGTATCTCTCCAAACCAGGCGGATTGACTATACGGAATAAAAATGTATACTAAGATTGCAGTCCAATTCGTGACTTATTTTGTGGAGACTGATTTACTCTAAAGTCTACAATAAGCCTCAAGTCGGTTAGACTTGTTATAGACTATCTATGTAGTTTGTGCAAGTGCTGTTATAGTAACGAGTGTACTGTGTAGTAGATAACTGAAACCAAGCTAGGGCTTATGAACAATTAATTTACCAAAATTAGTTATAAATGTATCAATGTATGTACAGACGTATTAAACTACAAAAAAAAGTGAGCTTTTGACAACCGTGATGTCAATGATGATGGTGGAAGTGTCCATCCTCTGCATGTGGGTCTGGATTTCGGTGAGTCTCTCGCTAATACTTACATTGGCAAAAATAATGGTCTCAAAGAAAATTCATTCGTCTAAAACAAACTTTGCTGAAATTGAGGGGAATTGTTCATTAATATCAATCCTAACGTGGCCAGTTTAAACGATCTGGAAGCATGGAGACTTGTAATACCTGATTCCCTAATTCCTTTATGTTATTAAAGCAAGCTCAAAATTCCCCAATTGGTGCTCATTTAAGGCAACAAAAAAACTTGGGAGATCCTTCAACGATAATTTATTCGGCGACCATGGCTCGTGACATCAGAGAAGATCATCTGACGAAGGTCACAATTTTTTATGGAGATTTTGGGTCCCCCGAATCCGCCTAGGGAACACATACATTTTGATAATGTTGGATCAATATACAAAATTTGTACTAATTGAACCACTAAAATCTGCTGCGTACTATATTGTGAATTTCTTGAAAAAAAAAAGAGTTTTTAGTGTATTTGGAGTTGCAGAAGCAATTACCTCAGATAATGGCTCCTAATATAAATCCAAACCATTACGGCGTAAAATATCAATATACACCTAACTACTTTAAATTAAACACGTCTGAGAGAATGAATAGAACCATTATGTCCGCTATTCGATCGTATTATCAAGACGATCACAAAAGTTGCGACTTACATTTAGGAGAAATTAGTTCTGGCTTAAGGAACGAAGTACTTGGCTCGAAAGGGTTTTCTCCCTACTTTTTAGCTATTGGTCATGGTGAATCATAGATCTTCGTATAAGTTAATCCGAAATCTGAATTTACTAAACGACCGACAAGTTTCAGCTTATAACAGAAATATTTCAACTTATAACGTAGCGAAGTAAGAAATTTTGGCCCGAGCAGCTGCAATTTTCTCGACTAAACTCACTCCTAATAATATTAGGCGAATAGCAAAAAAAAATTATGTAGCGCTATTTACCGATAGATGTCCGAAAGATCTACTAAAGTGTATTTTGAGTGAGATTCGAATTTCCTTTGAGTGTTAAATTATATAATGATTATTTTAACCACTACAAAATAATCAATAAATAATTTAAGTCTAAACATTAATAAGAACCATAATTTTAAACCACCGTGGCTTTCAAATTCCATGTTATATAATTTTAAACACATTTCTCCAGAAGATGCTTAATATCGGCGGAAAGAAAATTTTTATTAAACATATTAGTTTCAACTACATATTCAAAACGTCAAGAAACTTTTATAATATATGTATATGTATATTTCTAAGTTTTAAAAGTTTTCAACTATTCATATATATTAAATATCGAAAAGCTTTTAAAATTCTTAGATATTTTACTCTTATATTAGTCGATTTGTTATGCTTTCTATCAAATCCGATGTTTAGGTATAAGCAATTCGCAAACTTATAAAAATATATAACAGTATATTTCTAGAAGATACATTTATTATAAATAATTGTAAGTTTTATGTAAACAAGTTCAAAAGCTTTTACACAAAAATTATTTCCCACTTTCCAAATTTTCTATAACGAGTTTACGTAGTAGAAATTGTTTGCTTAATTTGCAATTCAAATTGAACGAATGGCTTGATACAAAATACCAAGTATGTATTTCAAAAGCACATACGAATATCATGAATTTCTTAAATTATTATTTTAACCAACAAAATATTATGCACCACAAAAATACATTTTCTTAATTAACTTTTAATTGAAATTAAAACTTTTCCATGCATATTTTAACTCGTTTATTACAAAAATAATAAATAATTTGCTTTCGGATATTATTCTCAAGTAAAAAAGAGCGGGAGGAAAAACTTTGTTCACTCGTTTTTAGATTAAGTCACCTCAGCTATAAAAAAAAATGTTAATGGAAAATAAAAATTAATTTTATTCAATAAATTTTAAAAAGAATACAAATTAAACAAAATATAAATTTTTACTGTTTTAAATATAAATTGCTCTCATTTAATAACATAAAGATGTTGAAATATTTTTCCAAATAAATTTTGTTTTGTCTTTATTACAAACTCGTATAAGATGAAGAAAATTGTAACAATAATAAAATGGAGTTGAATAATTTGAAAATAGAATGAAAAATTCATTTTTAACTAACAAAAAACAAAAAATAAAACTTTTTTCTTTCATTGTACTTACTCGTACTTGTTTTTTTTTTCTTATTACCATTGTGATTATTATTATTATTATTTTGAATAAGGTACGACTCCTACATACACGTATGAAAAGAAACTGTTGACGTATGCATATGAGTAGGGGTTGTTTAACCCCGATATATACAAAAGATTTAAAACACAATAAAATTTGACTTTGGGATTTAAACTTTGCAGGTAACCTGCCTCTGGGACATATTCCTAATTTATTACGCGACAAATTTACCTCGAACAAAACTCATATTTCAATCAAATCAAATTCATTTTTTAATTTAATCGTTTTAGAAGAAAATATTAGTAACAAAAAATTGACCAAACCGGTCGGAATACGGTCATGATATGATTTTGTTGTTGTGAAATATGCTGGTTATTCTAAGAAAATTGTCTTGATTACCCTCGGGCTACGTATCCAAATCACTTTATTTTTATGGGTAACCACAAGAAATTGCGTTAACAAAAGTCTTTCAAATATTATATACAAAGGTCAATGATTAGATGAGCGGAATAAATCATGGCACTCACCATTTGCATGCTTAAACAAATTTAAATGTGAGACGAGACAATTCCTTGAATAGCAGCAAACATTTGTTTGTGGTTTTTTGAATGGAAAGTTCAAAGTACACGAGTATTTCAGTGACGAAATTTAATTGCCCACGTTCATTATTGAACTCATCGTGATGTAACGTTACACGATATATTTATAACAAAACCATGACAATAATTTATTGTGAAATTACCAACCATATTTTTAAACAAATATATGTTACTGCTAATTTGCATAAAGTTCAAAAGTCTAGTCGTGCTTCAGTTAAAAATAAAAATTATTTATTTTGTCATTTTTATGTTTTCTATCGAATTTAATGTTTTAGGTATTTATGTACCAGCCTTTATTGTGCCACGTAGACATTTTATTTTTAGCATATATACTATAGAACTCACACAAATTAAGTTATATAAAAAGCAATTTAACGGCTAAAAATATTGATTTTATGGTGCACCTTTTACCGAATCCAATCTAAATTGTGACCCATTTTATTCAATAAATTTGGCACCAAACTATAGACAATTGTTATATAAATAAAATAAAGTTATTACCTTTTATATTCGTGCAGGCTACCAAACATCAACTATAAAAACTAAATTTTATGCGATTTTTGTCATTTTATAGTTCTAAACTATATACATTCAGCTAACCCTCTTTCTACTGCGTGATACCCGAATATATAGGCAGCGCAAAATTGATCTCGTATATAACAACAAAAAAAAATATTTAATTAAATTAGATAACAAATATATTTTTGTACACAATACTTAAACCTTTTCATACATAATATCTAGCTAGTCCTTGTCTCCATACATAACTTCGTGTATTATATTCCATTCACCAAATCCATTGAATAAACCAACAACAATAACTAAAAAGCTCTGTTTCATTTCGTTTTTGGTTTAATAAAATTTTTGGGGTAACTTGTCTTAACTGCCTTGTGTCTGTCTATGTGTAAGAGAGTATTGTGTCGGTTAGATGAGAAATACAACAACAACAAAAACAAAACACATTTAATTTCCTTGGTTTTAGATTTGCCTCTTAAGAAATAAAATTCAAAGTTGAATTAACCAAAACAACAGCAGCAGCAAAATAAGCTAATTAGTATTTAAATTAAACAAATATTCTGAAAATCCTTTGTACGAAGTATATGCGGAAAATATAAAATTCAGGGAAAATTAAGTTTTATTTTTTTGGCATGGAGATGATTTTCAAGATAATCTAAAATTCTAAACCAACATCTACTATATGAATGTTGATATTGTCAGAAAGTTTAATTTTAGTTTTAATTCTAAAACATTTACAAATTGTTCAAAATATTCGGTAAAAATTAAATCTTTTACAAATAACGAAAGTTTGGCAGTAGTTGTTTGTTTTCAAAACACCTACATAAATCTAACTAGGATTTTAGGCCAGAATCGGTACCAATCACATTATCTACACAATTTATTCTGCACACGTATTTCAGTAGGACTAGTGTTTTAAAAGATCATAATTGCAGTGATTTCCATGGCATAGTCTATAAATCTCGAAACATAAATTACGTACGTACACCAAAATTTTATTTCACTTGACTTTGTTCCAAATAGCCCTACAAAATTTGGATTCTTTTAGGACAAATTTCATTATACTCGCAATAATTTGGTGGAATGAATTTGGTCCTGATCCTGGACTTAAATGTGCTTGTTAATATAATATACTTCATTCGGATAAACCGATAAATTCGGGGATTTACCCGTTTTTACGAAAGAAGCTCGAAACCTTTGGTAAAATTATTATAAGAATTTTTTTTATAAACCCATATGAAAATTGCATTTTTGTTGGCCACATCACTTGGCCACATCAAACCAAAAAACACGAAAATTGGGGCTTAGCGTGTTTTTCCCATCTTTTATAATTTAGGAGCATAAGGCGTCTACTACGCTAGACCATCTAATTCTATTTGTTGCTATTATTTTGATTACTATAGCACAAATATTGAGCTCCTGCTATAGCATCCTTCATTTCCACATTATGGATGGTCGTCCTACTTTCCTTTTCCCTTGTCAGTGTAGAAGAGATTTTCTTGTTATGTCATGGTGACTTCCTAAGTGTATGTGGCCAAATTATCTCCACGTGCGCTTTCGTATTTCGGGCTCTGACTACATCATTTGTTAGCCGCAGGATCTCAATATTTGTTATTTTGTTAGGCCAGAAGCATCTCAGTATTCTCCTGAAGCATTTTTTATAAAAACGTTGGCTTACTGTTGATCTTATGCGTTTGCTGTCAGGTTTCGCAACCGTACAACAACGGTGATTTCACACGCAAATTGAACAATTTAGATTAATGTTATAAATAAATAAATAAATAAATAAAAATATTCCAGATTTTGTGTAACAAGTTTAATGTTGTTCTAATTTTGCTCATTCATTACTTTATGGCTTCATCTGTTCCACTCGTGTCCGCTAGTGTACAAGAAATATATACAAAAACATTGATTTCTTCTATTTCTCGTCTTAGTTTTCCTGATGTTTAATTTGAGGCCAACCTCCTTTGATAGAACTGACAGCTTCTGTAGTTCTGTTCCATGTCGACGTAATTGTGTAAGTAGGACATAATCCAGACTATTTAGTTTCTCCGTTATTTCCAACTACGTGCGGGTGCGACTTCTAATTTTCTCATGATACTATCTAATAATACTTGGAACAGTAGTGACGACTTGACGAGTGTACACATCCTCGCCTTACTGCTTGGCCATTACAGTACGATTTACTTTGTTGCATTGAACTCAATTACCCGCATCCCAGTCCATATTGCGTAACTATGTATTGTATCGAATGTACAGTTGTGAATCCCACTCGCTAGACTGCTCAATAATAATGCGTGTTGTGTTGACATGAACGAAGCAGCTTCATCATGGTTTGAAGCCAGCTTGATCCTTTCTTAATTTCAAGTTTGTTATATTCAAGCCTTCATTCAATTTTCGCGGTATTCTATTCTTACCCAATTAGATTACTTTCTCTGTGTGAATATTTTGTCTTCTAAAGATTATTGTCTACTCTTTCTACTGCCGTCTTTGCAAAATAAATAAAAATATGACGCCTATTTTTGTCTCTTTCTATTATAAAATAGTTAATTCTGCAACATTTTTGTTTAACAATGTAATTTCTAATATATGTATTGTATTAAAAATTTCTTATTGGGTTTGCATATATGTACACAGGATTTTTGGTAAAACAAACTTCACAACTGTTTTCCACTCCATTAATATCAGATAATTTTTTTCGCTTGTGTTTACTTCACCATTAGTGATTTCCATCTCATTTCTCTGAGGGCAAAAATTTCGATTTTGTAACGTTTCATTTCTCTCTTTACAATATTCTGTTAGACTTCAGTTATTCTAATTTCCGATTCGAGTCCGTGATTGGATTTTGATTTCGGATCAATGAATGACTGGTCCATTGAATCCTAGCCGGCATACTGGTATGACATTAAGACGTTTCATTCTATTCCATTATTCACTTTCTCCTATTACGTTCCCAAACGGTCACCCAAATTTCTACTAAACCATGCCATGGTTGCTTCATGTTGGTGATGAAGTTGACGTTTTATCTATCTCTGTCATTCGCCTTCAAGTTCAGGATGTTTAGGGCAGCGAAATTTGCATCGACCCTCTATAAATTACTTTTACGGTTTTATAGTTTTAAGGGGACATTATATAGGAACCAAACTTCCGAATGACTTGTATATTGGTTTTCAACAAGACCTACATCAAACAGGAAAACATTTCAATTTTTACAAAATTAAGAGCTTAGGGTGTTTTGCAACGCGATATTTGAATCACACTCTATAAATCGCTCCTACGGTATCCCTAAGTTCTCTGCAGAATATATGTGAGGGTTCTACTAGAACGCATCAAATCAAAAACATCTAAATTTTGTGAAAAATGTAGTTGCCACGGCATATAGTAGGGTTTAGAGGGTTAGAAATATTTCGAAATTTTTATCGACCTCTATAAATCTCTTGCAAGGATTTCAAAGTATTCTGAGAAAAGTTTAGAGAAATAACATCAAATTTACTAATATATCGTAGATCTAGTGGCCCACATCAAACCGGAAAACATTACACTTTCGACAAAATTGGGGTTTAAACTGTATTTTTTTTATTATTATTATTTATTCTTTGCAACCTGTTCTGGGGCCGGGGCACACCCAACAGCGGAGTTCGCTTTTCACGTTCTTACCTTACGCAGTCGCCTGCCAAATCGAGGACGTACAGCTATAGGTCCGATTTTCGTAAGCATCTGCAGAGTCGTCCAATTAGTTTTGCACTCCGACTTAATTGTGTTGCTTTTTACAGATCGTTGATGAAAATTCCCTTTAAGAAAAGTCGGTTTAAGGTAGCGAAACTTGCATCAACTCTTTATAAATCACTAGTACGGTTTTCGATTTATATGTTTCTACTATAGGCCACCTTAAAATTAAAAATACCCCAATTATGATAAAATGTGGAGTTTAGAGTTTAAGGACAGCGAATTTTTCATCAACTTAAATCGCTTGTACAGTTTTTAAAGTTTTCTCCGAAAATCCTAGGAACCAATTTTCTTGTTGCCCGAGTGGACTGGTAGCTATTTCAATATAGGCTTCTTCGATTTGTTTCCTTTGTTGATCTACACTGATCGATTTTTGACGGGTTGTGAGGCTTTAGCGCTTCGCCGAAACTATTTTTGTGTCTGCATCGTTTAATCTTTCGATGTTAAATTTCTTCGCATTTGTCTACATGCGTTTTAAGTCGTGGGTCAATAAGTTGTGAGACTAACTACTAAAAACGAAAATATTCGCTTGTTTTGCTTTCTCTGGAGCATTTTTTCGACGATTTATTTTACTTTGTTTTGAGTCGCTGAACCAGATCTGGAGAGTAAAAAGTCGACGAAACCCTGTTTTGATGAAACCCCGTTCTTGTCAAAATTGGACATTTCCACTTAAATTTTGGAAAACTGATGTTTTTCCGAAATTATTGGAAAATCAATTTAGTATATGTTAGTCTATAATTGTTTTTCTAATAGAAGATATACTTTTAAAAATATGTGCAAAAATACGGGCTTACGGGCAAAAATGGACTTGGCAAAAAATCACTTCCGGTTTATGAAACAAGCTTAAGTATGAAATTTCTCCCCGATCACACATTCCGCCTAGGCTGGGACGGAGAATAAGTTACAAACTTTTTATCTGCACAGCACCGCACACTTTTCAAAATATTGCGAAGAAAAAAACATCCTCTAAGAAATCTGAATTTTCCGATTGGTCTATTTCGGTCAAATATCACGTGTGAAGTTTATCCTCGATCATTAAATCCGTTTATGCTTACATAGGCCGAATTTTTTTGGACCGATTTCGTTACATGATCACCAGCAGGTCCCAATTTAAGGAACAAGTTTGAAATTTCTCTTCGACTAATGAATCCGTCAGTGCTATACAGTGGCCGAATGTTAAAAAACAGATTTTTTGTCAAAAATCGCCAACTCCGCTTAAATTTGCGAAGAATGGTCTGGATTGATATTATTGCAAATTTAGGTTAGAACTGTTCAGTTCTTAGTCTTTTTACTAGTAAATATCATACTTTTCAAAATATTTGCAAAAAAAATAAAAAGCTCAGATGAATGCTTTTGGTTTGCAATTGATTGACCTGCCAATTGATAAAGGAAGCTTAAGTACGAAGTTTTGTCTCCATCAATCAAGATGAATTAATTCTAAATTATCTTCTTTATAGATCAGCCGGATTAACTGATCGGGTTCAAACTTCATACAAAAGCTTTTTCCATAAATTGGGGTATTCCAGTAATGTTTGGCCGAAATCGGCCAAAATCAAAAATTCGTAAATTTATAAATAAAGCTTTTTCCATAAGTAAGAAGATCCTTGCGAAATGTGACAGCTTCCGTAGGAACTTTTTCATACACACTTTAACATTCACAAAAAATCGACAAAGATTAAATTTTCACCAAGGGTTGATCTTGCTGGTTTTCTGATATTTAAACAGAGATAATGATTTTTTAGTGCGCAATACAATTATGGTAGATTTAGTTTTTCGCTTTAGAAATGAAACACGGTGTATTTGAGATCTAAGTGCATTTGTGGTCACAGGAGGTCGGATGTTGCCTCAAAATAATCTCCTCTTCAGTTTTTTACGACATAAAAGAAATAAATTGTATTTAAATTGTATTTAAAGAAATTCAACAGTTCTTCTACAACAAAATGGTTTACGGCTTAAATAAATTACTTTGCACTATTTCTTATAACTCACATATCAAAGTCGAATATGAAAAAACAGGCAAAGCTAAGAAATTAATTAATGCGTAAAGTTTGTCGTTTTTTATGTAAAGAGCTGTTTGAACGATAACCTTATATTTGACGAAATTGTAACGACATGTATTACTCTTCCTACACACAAAATGTGTGCCATATCATACACTGTCTTATGAATGAATTATAAGGATGAATGTAAATTTGTTACACTCGCAACTCATTATTAAAATAATGTTCGAAGTTTTTTTTTTTGCACTCAACGATAAGATACATGCGAATAGACTCATATAAGAACATTACATGTAATTAAACGTACGATTATTACGTAACATTTTTCTTGTTTGTTCACGTCTATTCCCATAATTGTTCGAGAATCGAAATGAACGGAGGGAAAACAACTTGAACGGGATAATTTAATCACTTTATACATATACGTGGAACTGTACATTCTATATCGTGAGAAGTAGTAGCGCAAAATTAAAATTTAATATGTTTTGTGATATTCACACAGAATTCTTCTCGTTCTAGACAAGATGATAATTATGATGATAGCGTTACAGAAGAATATAAGATTTATCATTTTGACAGCAGATGCGAACAGGAATGAATGAGATATAACAATTTTTAAGAAACGTAAAAAACAATTAAGATTCTTTGAATCAAAATTAAAATACTCAAGAACTTTAATTAACAAATAGCTGGAAAATTCTTTAAATTTCTTACCATACTCGTATATACTATATAGTATATAGGTGCTCTACTTTGTATATATATATTGTAAAGAAAAAGGAAGTGCTATTAAAAGGATTAGAGAGAAACTTACAAAATTTATGTTTTATAATAGAAGTATAAATACAAAAAAGGTAGAAAACTTTAAAGCTTGCGTTAAAAATCGATAAGATAATTTTCCATCTACATCATCTTTCCTTTCGTTACAGTGGCACGCTATCTAAGATGCGCAAAATTTAAATATAACGTGAATAGAATTATTATTACTTTAAATTTTTCTTAATTATTATTATTATTGTTATTATTACTTTCTATGGTGAATGTTGAATATAAGACAGTGTATATAGGTACTACATTGAACTTATTGCTGGAAAACTTTTCAGTTATCTTAATTAATGATTATTACAATAGCAAAAGTTGCTTTTTTTATTGTCTATTTAAACAGGATACGAAATATTAAAAAATGTTTGCGTTCCCAAGATTTACAATTTTATTGAGGTAATTCAGTTAAACTCGTGGCTACGTGATATTAATGCTAAGTTGAACGGTGTAATACTTTTGATATTGTACGAGGACATAGTGAGACGAATGTTTACGATGTGGAAAAAATTATAATATCCTGTGGATAATTTTTATGACCTTCGTGTACCGAATAAATACTATGCCGTGTACCCTACCAATTTAAAATAAAATTGTTGGCACTTTATATTCATATACATGCGGTAAATGTGTATCTAGGGCAATATGCCAATATCATTTATGTCTCTATATATAATATATTTAATTTAATAATTTTAATGGGAGGCGTCTAATTTTAATAAATAAATTAAAAAACATACAATTTATTGTTTGTTGGCGCCATTTCGCTTCATTTAGTTTTGTAATATATTACATTTGTATATACAAACCAGGTTGGTTAATGCGGTAAATTTGACCATCAAAATTGCAATCGCTATATACTCGTAGCATATATGTACGTATATATGTATATATTATATATTTTATCAGTGATCAGAAAGAAAGCTTTTGTAATCAAAATCAGCACAAAATATATTTTTATTCATATTATTGTGTATAAGGGGAAGAAAATTGGAAACATCAAGAAATGTGTGATAAAATCTGTGAAGAATATTGAGACGAAAATCAACGAAAAATTGCAAAATCAGCTATGTAAGTTTAATCATACGAGTACACATCTTTTGGTACTCGTTCATATAATATATCGAATCTTAACAAGTAAATATGTTTACATACATGTTAGAAAAAAATTTCTTCTCGTTTCCGGGTACACAGTAAATATGTAACGCAAAATATATTTTTCGTTTATTGATTTCAACGAGGGAATGCTTAAACAAAATTAATTACATTTTCATCATCAAAAGCAGCGCCAAAAGCACACAAACTTATAAGTATGATTAATATACCTGGAATAAAATAAATTTTATTGCATTGCCTGCAAAAATATGTAGGGGTATTACACAACCTACACCGAGTGCTCGGTATGTAATATATGCTACACATTTTGAGTACGATCTAGGTAAAAAAGCTTTGCCTTTTATTTTTGTGTCGGATTTTCAAATTGTCATTTCCATGCCCCAGTACACACCTTGAAAAGGCGAAATTTAGTCATATTTTTTTTTATCCAAGGATAACAATCATATTTGGTACACCCAACCATAATATATTATATTCATGTGTTGTGTGCGGTATGAATACATATTCAAATTTCATCAACAGATTAAATATTTAACAAATTTTTATTTTAGGTATTTTTTGCTATTCCGTCTCTATTTTATCTTATTTCATTTTCCAAAAGATTAAATAAAGTTCACGTTGTATAAATTTGTTTTTGGTATTTTATTTAAAACATCTCAATTATTTTATTTTTTGTAAAATAAATTCGCATTCACAAAAAAAAATACCTGTGTATTTTTTTTCTAAGTCATTAAAATATGAATAAATAAATATTTTTTAATTATTTTTAAATTACAATATAAAAATATACGATGGGAATTTATACTCTTATTTTTTTGTAGATAGGTACAAAAAGTCAAAATTTTTTGGTGGCATTTACCTTGGGTACTTTGAGCTATTTGGCAATTTTACCGGGATACAGGGGTGCAGTTTAGGAAAATTTCGTTAATTCAATATATCGAAAATGCATTGAACGGCCTGTCGTTCTAGGTAAACATGCCGCGACGTCTTTAAATTTACTTTCATATAGGAGGGAAGTTCAAAAAACTGATGATAACAAAATTGTGCGATACAGTTTGATGCTGCAGCTATATATATGTACCTATCATCTACACCCAAAATTTAATTACACCACTCGATAGCTAAAGGATCAAAGAATTTGTTACGTTGCGTGGGGACTATGACACATCGCTTGCAGTGGAGGGGGAAGCACCACCATTTTAATTTTCACAGTTTGTATTGAACTCTGTATTTTCTTAACCGATTATGATGGGATTGGGTAGGTTGGATGGAAATGGGATTCTTAAATGATTTTTGGAAGAACTTTCTGGGACCATATTGACATCAATGATAACTAAGAAAATTATTGATTGAATGAGTAATACAAATATCGTATTAGTAAATTTTGCCAACTGACACCTAAGAATACCTATCAGAATTTCTCCTCCATTAGACCAAAATGTGCTATCATTAGGGTCTATCAAATAACCATAATAACAACAATGATAAGGAAAATTAAACCGAAACGATTGGGCATTCAATACATTTAAAACATACTGAATTAGCAAAATTTTGCTAAATTACACGCCTGTATTCCCTTCAGAATTTCCTCGTAATTATGCTGAAGTTGACCAACATGGTGGCCTATCAAATGACCATAGTGGCATCAATGACACGGCATGTTAACCTAGAACGACAGGTCATTCAATGCATTTTCGATATATTAAGTAAACGAAATGTTTCTAAATTACACCCTATATCCCCTTCAGAATTTCTCCACAATTAGGCCGAAGTTGACCTACATTATGACATATCAAATGGCCATAGTGGAATCCTCACTATATTTTTTGTTCATTTGAAGCAAGGTTAAAAATAATGCTTTTCAAATTATGATTGATTTATTTAAAAAAAAAATGTTCAGAAGTTTCAATAGAGTTAAGTTTTATAATAAACTTAATAATTAACAAACATTCAAATTGACTTCAGTTGATGTGTTGTTGAAATAAATTTTTCGGCTGAAGAAGGTTGAGCGATCACGTATTTATACACTTTCGGCTGAGAAAGCGAAGACACTATCTGCATTATCGATTTTTTTTTATCTTTCGGCTGGTAACTTTCGGCTAACTTTAATAGTATCGCAACATTCGCGTATCTCCTTTTGAGCACCTTGTCGAAAGGAGTTCTCAAAGGAGTACTATGCAGTGTAAAGTACTTCGTTGCTTTCGTTAGACTTCTCTCGTTAAATTTACTCTCCCATTTCATCCACAGATTGATCTGAAGCATTCGAAGTACGTCTTTTGCATCTTTCCTTCCATACTCCTGAACCATGTCATTCAATGCACTCTTTTTAGCTAATATATTGGCTCGTTCATTCCCTTCGATCTGTCTATGTGATGGGATCCATTGTATGGTCACATCACGTTGACAGAAATGAACACGATACAAATAGACTTACTTATAGTAGATCATCAATGGGTAGGTACGCAACGTAAAAATACCTTTTAACAGCATTGATGGAAAATTAGACGACTCAAAAAAGATGGCAACAGCTGGATTTCTCCAACTAAAAAAGCAACTCCTGGAGAACAACAAAATGTATGGAAGCATATGAAAAGCTTGGGCATATGCAGAAATTCAGTAACGCTTCAACAACTGGACCCACATACTATATGCCACATCACGCCATTTTCAAGCCATCAAGCACTATACTAAAGTTAAGAGTCGTGTTTGATGCCTCAGCAAAAGAACCAATGGTCACTAAATGACATCATGAATCTCAGTCCAAAATTACAACAAGACCTTTGGCATATCGTTATGAGATAGCGAAAGCACAAACACGCGTTTACCGCAGACATTGAAAAAATATTTTCAAATATGGATCGCTGCAGAAGACCAGGAACGTCCAACGCATACTTTGGCGTAACTCACCGACTGAAAATCTTCAGGAGTACCAATTAAAAACAGTTACGTACGGATTTTCATCAGCCACTTACCTTGCCGTCAGAACATTACAGCAACTAGCAGAGGATGAGAAAAAATCATTCCCAGCTGCATACCAGGTGGTAAAAACCGATTATTATGTCGATGGCCTCATGACGGGAAGTCACCTACTTGACAAGCAATCATAAGGAATTACTAAATAATGTCAACGAGACCAGAAGCACAGATGTATACAAAATTAAAATAGATGAAATCATCAAAGCTCCAGGGCTTTATTGGAAACCTTCTACGGACATCTTTGAATTCAATGTAGACCTCCATGTGCACACTGGATTAGTGACAAAGAGGATCATCCACTCCACAACAGCCAAACTATTTGATCCGTTAGGATGGCTAGCTCCATTAATAACAACTCCAAAAACTACGATGCAAAAACTTTGGCTTTTAGGGCCGATCTCAGAAGAAATTGCAAAACAGTGTGTTATCTACCAAGACGAACTTACCCTTCTTAATGAATTGAAAATTCATAGATGGATAGGGTTCACAAGTGAATCAACCGTCGAGGTCCATGGATTTAGTGACGCCTCAGAACAGGCATATGGAGCTTGAATTATCTGAAAGTAGTTATTGGAGACCAAGTTGACATCAGCCTTATATATCAGCAAAAATAAGAGTGGCACTGACAAAACAAAAAGTAACTTTACCACTTTGCCAGTAGAGTATCAGAAATCCAACGCTTCACTGAACCGCATCAATGGCATCATATAAAACCAAAAGATAATCCAGCTGATTGTGCTAGTGAACGAATAACAACAAAGTAACTTATTAAACACAACATCTGGTGGACTAGTCCACAATGGCTAAAAGACAATAAAAATTATCATTCGATGGAAAGATACCAAGAATTTGATGAACAAGCAGAAGCTGAACTGAAACATGCAAATATTGCAACTGTCACCAAGAAAGACAACCAGTTCATACACTTAATAGAAAAAACTTCAAGCATATGAAACTAAAAAGAATCGTAAAAAATGTAAACATCAATAAACAGAATGAGCATGAAGCAGAACGTATCATTATAAAACAAACTCAGGGTAGCGTTTTCAAGGCAGAAATAGAAGAATTGCTGAAGAACAAGTTTGCGAAGAAAAAAAACAAGTTGCTAATGATGATAATGATGTCTTCCACCTGACTTCAGAAATCATTAGCACTATTCATTAGCTCAGTAGAGCAATAATCAATTCCGCGCACTTGAAAACATCACATGGAGGAATCCAATTTACGCTCTCATACCTATACGTAAGAAATATTAGATCATATGTGCAAAAAATGTCACTAAAACGGCAATTTCAAAATGTGTCACTTATCACATATCTGGAGCACATCAAGGGTGTAACCAGCTAATGGGAAATCTAATGAGAGACAACAACCAACTGAAAAAAAATTAAATAAGAGCTCCCGTGGACTTTAACAAAATCGTATCAGAAGAGCCAGCTTCAGTAGGTATAACATGGCATTTTGATCCACCAGCATCATCGCATTTTGGTGGATTATGGGAAGCCGGCGTGAAGCCAGTCAAAACCCACATGAATATTTTGGCAAATACTACACTCACCTTCGTAGAATTGACAACCGTTCTAAATCAAATAGAGGCCGTGCTAAATTCTAAACCATTATGCCCAATATCTAATGACAAAAATGACATTGAAGTACTCTCACCAGGTCATTTCTTTATAAGCTTATCAATAACAACAGTGCCCAAAGGTGATCTCGTTAATTCGAATATTAATAGACTGTTAAGCAACAAATCAACATAGGGGATCTCGTACTTTTAACAGAAGATAACTTACCTTCTTCTAAATGGATGCGAGGTAGAGTAGTTGAAGTACATCCAGAAACAGATGAACAAGTACGAGTCGTCTCAGTTTCCGGCGCAGAAAATTCTGTGTGACAAAAAATAGATATTTCAGGTCATCTGATTTATCTTCGATGGGTGTATGTAGATTAACATATGTCTCACGACGAAATCCCAAATTCTCCTCCATTCTGAAGGCCGCTGTAATAAAGAGTGCAACCAGTGGTGGTTTCATGGATCCCCCTCCCAGACTATCTAAGCTCTTGTATAGTGCAAGTACCTCATGTATAATTGTTTGGTTCGAATATCTGTGGAAATCGGCAGGTCTTAAGATGTTAAGCACGTTCAATGTCCGCCCTTGTAAAGCGTTGTCCGTGTAAAATTAGCGTTTGGACAAGGATAATTTTCGTCCAGTATTTTTAATCGGTTTATTACATCTCATTAGAGGAATTTTGTTTATTTAATAGTTGGTTTGTGTACCTTTTGAAATGTTGAACCTCACTTTTTTAAACTCCTTGATAATTACTGAAAAACTAACGTTTTTCGCTCAAAAATTTAAAAAGGGGAGCTGCTGCTCTTTTTTCAACACCAAGATGGAAACTGACATTTAAAATAAATTGCATTTGGAATATTCCATTGTTCTAATGCTTGTTTCTCTCATATACTCTATCTCTCTCTAAAATAACGGGACTCTGAGTTATTTGAAATAGAAATCGTTCACATTCATTTTTGATGTACCTGTAGCGTAGCGGTACGTATACGAAGCAACCAGCAAACGATTCGATGAAATTTACATCGATATTATGCAACACTTGCTGCCTGGCCTGAAGCAACACCAATACCGAACATCAGGATAGAAACCATTGCTGATGTATTAATCAAAACTTGGTGAAGTTGTTTCGATATATCACCATGGGCATCGTGACCGATTTGAATCCGCTCTATTTGTTGAGCTATCCAAAACAGTAGCATTTCAACATAGACGTGCTACAGCATACAATTCAACGTGCACCGATTTAATTAAACGATGGCACTGTACCCTAGTGATAATATTGGTTGTTATTATTATATATTTTTTATTGACTCAACTCGAGAGTTGAGTCTTTTCTTTTTATTTATGATTTCAAAAATGTTACAAAAATATAAACTAATAAACTTAGATGTTGTGCGTAGCGATTTTAAAAATACAATTATTTTATTTCGTTTTTCTCTACTTTATACTTTTTACTTCATAATGGAAATTGGTCTCGTTTGCTTGGTTTTTTCCATCGTTTGATGCAAATGCAGCAGTTTTGTTGTTATGTTGAAATCCGATTAAAATGTATGTTCGCTATGTAGATTATCACGTTTCTCGCCATGTGTCTTACTGTTTGATGATTCAGTGCCTCGTGTATGTTGATCGACTGTTTCACGTTGATCGTGAGATTCTGTGTTATATAACACCTCCCCTTTAAGACGGATGTCCGAATTTTTGCGGAATTCTGGCAGACGAGTACAAGTAGGAGATATTAATTTTCTGAATCTAAAGATAAGAACACAAATTATTATTATTATAATAATGGTTAATGTTAATGATGTCTGGCTAGCAATATTGTGAAAATGCATCTTATGATGTTTATCATGTAGCTCCTCGATGTTTTCCACTGTCCAATTATGTATGTTATGTAGGTTAATTTCTGCCAATACATTTTGTATCTGCACGTCGTTCCATGGTAATTGTTTGAAGATGTTAGTGAATGATTTCGTTGCTTCTACTTGTAGAATTTGGTCATTGACTTGGGTAAAACAGGATGTTAGCGTGATGATCGATGGTTGATTGTTTTTGTTCGTGTTTCTCGTACAGTTTAAAGTAAATTCCAGTGTTGACTCTCCCGGTGATATGAAAAAGTTTGTTTCGTCTATGTTTACTATAATGACATCTGATTTGACCTTGGTGTAGTTGCAAATGGCTTCTTGTAGACTAATAATTGCTGGGACGCAAGTATTAGTTATTGGCAAAAGTTTGTCTTCTTGGCAATAGTATGTGCCATATATAACTTGGCATGTGTCTAGTGATTGATATTTATACTGATGGGAATTTAAGATTATATATTTAGGAGGTGTGTGTAGTGAATATTAGTTTGTTATTAACTGGAATGGGGATTACTTTGTAGAGTTGGAATGTTGTGATTTGAAATTTAGGAATGTTTATTAGGAATATTAACTGTTTATTCTTGTTGATTAAACCTTTTATTTCTAATAAGTTAAAAATTGCTGTTTCGTGTGGGATTGAGATGTTATCATCGTTCAACATGTTTTTGATGTACTGCATTTCGTCATCATCTAATAAGTGTCTGGATACAATTCTATTTTTTTGAAAAAGTTATAGTGTCTAGTAAATCTTCTAAATGTTGGTTTAAATTTTCGATAGTGTGCTCTAGTCTGTATAGTAGTTGCTGGTTGTAGATCATGAGCCTGGTGAATTCACTGAGCTTCCCTATAGTTCTGTGTATCGTCGTATTTATGGTTTTTAAGTTTATTTCTAAATTAGTTCTCAAGTCGTCGATACGAGTTATCATCTGTTGGTTAATTATTACTTGTTTATTGCTGTTTTTCTGAAGTTTGTCTTGAGTCTGTTCCAGTTCATACAGTGCATTTTGAATGTCCTCTAAGTTCCGATTGTTCAGATTTCCAGTAATGTCTTTCATTATGGATCCGAGTCCATTGATCAGTCCTCTTTTAGTCCTGTATAGTGGTTTTATTACGTCTAAACTATTTAATAATGTCTGGTATTTTCTCGTTACTATACTCATTTTTGGCTCTAATTCATTATGGTTTCTAGTTTGATTCCAAATACTATCTATATTTGATTTAATGAGAGCTGCATTTTTCTCATACTCCGTTATGTTTACTATATGAGTTAACTTCGAGTAACTACTTATTATTCTGGTATTCCCTAGTTTTAATGGAAGCAAACCCTTGTGGTTGCTTAGGTCATGAATTTGTAGTTGTTGACTGGTACTCCATTCTGCGAATCTACAAAAATATTGCTTTATTACAAATAAATTTATTTACTAGTTTTCAATTAAATTTTCCAATTAAATTTCAATTATATTTCAAATCAATTTCAATTCAATTTCAATTCAATTTCAATTCAATTTCAATTCAATTTCAATTCCAATTTCAATTTCAATTCAATTTCAATTCAATTTCAATTCAATTTCAATTCAATTTCAATTCAATTTCAATTCAATTTCAATTCAATTTCAATTCAATTTCAATTCAATTTCAATTCAATTTCAATTCAATTTCAATTCAATTTCAATTCAATTTCAATTAAATTTCAATTAAATTTCAATTAAATTTCAATTAAATTTCAATTAAATTTCAATTCAATTTCAATTCAATTTCAATTCAATTTCAATTCAATTTCAATTCAATTTCAATTCAATTTCAATTCAATTTCAATTTCAATTCAATTTCAATTCAGTTTCAATTCAATTTCAATTCAGTTTCAATTCAATTTCAATTCAATTTCAATTCAATTTCAATTCAATTTCAATTCAATTTCAATTCAATTTCAATTCAATTTCAATTCAATTTCAATTCAATTTCAATTCAATTTCAATTCAATTTCAATTCAATTTCAATTCAATTTCAATTCAATTTCAATTCAATTTCAATTCAATTTCAATTCAATTTCAATTCCATTTCAATTCAATTTCAATTCAATTTCAATTCAATTTCAATTCAATTTCAATTCAATTTCAATTCAATTTCAATTCAATTTCAATTCAATTTCAATTCAATTTCAATTCAATTTCAATTCAATTTCAATTCAATTTCAATTCAATTTCAATTCAATTTCAATTCAATTTCAATTCAATTTCAATTCAATTTCAATTCAATTTCAATTCAATTTCAATTCAATTTCAATTCAATTTCAATTCAATTTCAATTCAATTTCAATTCAATTTCAATTCAATTTCAATTCAATTTCAATTCAATTTCAATTCAATTTCAATTCAATTTCAATTCAATTTCAATTCAATTTCAATTCAATTTCAATTCAATTTCAATTCAATTTCAATTCAATTTCAATTCAATTTCAATTCAATTTCAATTCAATTTCAATTCAATTTCAATTCAATTTCAATTCAATTTCAATTCAATTTCAATTCAATTTCAATTCAATTTCAATTCAATTTCAATTCAATTTCAATTCAATTTCAATTCAATTTCAATTCAATTTCAATTCAATTTCAATTCAATTTCAATTCAATTTCAATTCAATTTCAATTCAATTTCAATTCAATTTCAATTCAATTTCAATTCAATTTCAATTCAATTTCAATTCAATTTCAATTCAATTTCAATTCAATTTCAATTCAATTTCAATTCAATTTCAATTCAATTTCAATTCAATTTCAATTCAATTTCAATTCAATTTCAATTCAATTTCAATTCAATTTCAATTCAATTTCAATTCAATTTCAATTCAATTTCAATTCAATTTCAATTCAATTTCAATTCAATTTCAATTCAATTTCAATTCAATTTCAATTCAATTTTAATTAATTTTATTATTTTAGTTAGTTTGATTATTTCAATTGTGGCAATTGTTTCAATTATTTCATTGATTACATATTTCATTTATTTCAATTATTACAAATATTTCAATTTATTAATTTATTTCATTTATCACATTTATTTCTAGTATTTCAATTATTTCAATAACTTGAATTATTAAAATTGCGATTTATTTTACAACACATATTGCTGAAGTTTATAAATTAATAATTTCAGAGATAGTTTACTCCTAATTTAATTATTTCAATTGTCTAATTTATTTCAATTATATCAATTATTAATTTTAATTATTTCACTAGTGAATGTAAGATCTTGATTTTCTTTTTGGAAAATGTGATCATATTTTCTACATAAAGATTTTATGGCTTTTATTTCTTCTGGGTTTAAATGGCTTGTCCTAATTAGATGGTCTATTGTTTGTTCACTTGAAGTAGAATGGCAAAAATTAACGTTATATGTATCTACATGCTGTTGTAGAGGTTTCCCTTCTAAAGGGTGTTCCACAAGAAAAATTTTGAATTTAGGTGAATAATTAGCTACTTCGGTCGAAATAAAGTGATTTTTACTATTGTAAATCCCTTCGAGGATTATTAGACCATTAGGTAAAGAGAAGGGTTTAAGATACATAGATATCTCCTTGTTTCATGGTTACGGGAATTTCCACGAGCTTTTTGCTTCTTGGGGGAACCGTGTACTGTTTAGATACGAGGTTGAATTTATAATTGATAGGAATTTTTGTAGTGGGGGTTATGAACAAAGATTTAGTTAAGCTTATGTCGGCGTTTATTTGATTCATCACATCTATCCCAATTAAACCGTTGAAGTAGCTATGAAATTTGAATACCAAGAATCTTACAGGTTCTTGATTTTGGAACTCTTCGATTACTACCTCTACTTCCCTGTCTAACTCGGTACTATTGAATAGAGTGGATATTTTGACGGGTTTTATTTCGATGGTTTTATTTAGAGGAACTATTTCAGGGTCTATAAACAACCTATTAGCTCCAGTGTCTATTAAGAATTTGAGATTTTTACCGTTAATTATTAGATTTAGATAGGTTAATTTAGTACCTTTGGTATCTGAATTGTTATTATGGATACCTATGTATCCGGCATCTCCGATGGATCCGTAGGAAAATCCTCTTCTTCGATATCTATCTCAACTATCGGTTGAGCATCTATAGGATGAAGAAGCCTCTGAGTTCAATTGAGTTTCATCATACAGTTCGGCATTAAACAATTCTTTAACCTGCACTTTCGGTGGACCATATTGTTGGAAGCGGTAGGTTGTGGTTGTCTCATTTGGAAATTGTTGTGAGGTTGTCTAGATTTGATTGTACTAGTTTCAATGGGTTCAGGTTTACCCATAGTTGGTTTTGGCTGTTGTGAAGTAAATGGCCTATGGTTGTAGTAAGGGTTAGGACCTTTCCTTTGTGGTATGTTCATTTGATTAAAATTTGGCTTAGGGTATGAAATGATAAGTGGATTGGTGTTAAACCGTTGAGGTATTACGTTATTACTTCGCATTGGTATCTGTGGTCTTAGAGTATTTTGTATAGAAGGTTTTTGTCGTAATCCAGTGAGAGACTGTTCTCGAATACATATAGTTCTCGCATCAGTGAGACTTTCTGGTCGCCTTGCACGTGAAACTGTTCCAGGCCATTTTATCATACCAAATACTTTTTTGTGCAGCGGTTGTGGGTTCGTTAACTTTCGCCCAATTTTTTAGACTATTCACTATGTCACTTAATTTAGCAAAAAGTATTTCTACATTATCACTACCTTGATATATATTATGCAGTTCTTGAATTAAAACACTTTCGTCCCTTTTGTCCGCAAAGTGTGCTATCAGGTTTTTCTTTATGGAATCCCAATTATTGGGAGTGTTATATAATTCAAGAGCGTCTCTAGCTTTTCCTATTATTCGGTCTCTAACGCTGCGCGTCACTATGTTAGCGTATACAGACTCGGCTGGTTCAGCTATTACGAGAATATCTTCAACATGTTGAAGGAAACTATATAAACCGGATGTACTACCGTTATATGTAGGTACATCTGTAATAATTTTGGTAATTTGACTAGTTTTGTCTAGGCGTTCTTGCGCCATTTTTGACAGGTGTTTGTCTTTCCGACTAATTTTAGCGCTCGCTCTTGCGAGCAAGCTTATACAAAGACTTAGGCCGTCTTTCTGTTGGCACTATCACAGCAAAAACTATACATATCGGAGAGCTCAAAATTTGCACACAGATAGATATTACTCTAAAAAGGTCACATTTAAAATTTGGGAACTCTAGGTCAAGTAGTTTTCGAGTTTCTAAAAATAGAGGTCACACAGATGCGGCTGTCTACTATTTTTTAAATTTTCAATTATTATTCTAGGCATACTTTTATCTATAATAAAAAGAGTGTTATTTCAAAACTAGTTTCTGTATTTTTTTTTGATTTGCTTAAGATTCTATTGAGCTAATTTGTTGTATTAGCACCTTAGTTGTTTCAGAAGTTTTACATCTCTGTCCGTCCGTCTGTTGCATTTTTTCTATTTTATCGAGCGCTTGTCGGACAATTTCAATTGTCCGCTTCTACTATTGTATAAAATGTTTATTCAACTTTTTGTAAGTATTTATAAAAAATTTGAAATTTAGTAATAGAGATCACTTTAAGGAAGGGGAATATCAGTATAATCAAAATCACTTACCAAGCTGTTACTATTAAGATGAAGAAGCGATAAACCATCGTCTCTTGTTATTTTACTTCCGAAATTGTCTCTTTACTTTTTGTTTAGCACTGCTTAGGTATCTACCCCTAGTGGTATTATTATATTTTGGTGTATTAGGGCGAGAAAAAGGTGATCTTGGGTAGAGTCACTTTCTCTTCTCGAGAAAAAAAATTGTTATTACAGATTTATATTAAATTTTCTTTCACTACTAATGTTTGTGCGTTTTTAATTTTCTTTTTACACTTTTCCGCTTATCTATTCGATATTCACTCGTATAGAAAATAGGCGTAGCACTAACACTCAATTTACCTTTGAGGCAGTTTTACAGTTCTTATCGATTATCCGTCGATTGTTCACTTGAAAACTCATTATTTTTTCGTGTAAAATTTATTTAATTTAATTATTATTACCTCGCACTTTGTCTAATTATTGGTTTAAGATTCACACAATTTTATCAACCAGACAATTTTTTTTTTTTTTTATTTTTTTTTTGGGGGGTGCGGGTGAGATACTAATATACCAATTTACCGCATCCTACCAACTGCGCCAGTGATAATATTGGTTATTATTATTTTATATTTTTTATTGACTCAACTCGAGAGTTGAGTCTTTTCTTTTTATTTATGATTTCAAAAAATGTTACAAAAATATAAACTAATAAACTTAGATGTTGTGCTTAGCGATTTTAAAAATACAATTCCATATTTTATTTCGTTTTTCTCTACTTTATACTTTTTACTTCATAATGAAAATTGGTGTCGTTTGCTTGGTTTTTTCCATCGTTTGATGCAAATGCAGCAGTTTTGTTGGTATGTTGAAATCCGATTAAAATGTATGTTCGCTATGTAGATTGTCACGTTTCTCGCCATGTGTCTTACTGTTTGATGATTCAGTGCCTCGTGTATGTTGATCGACTGTTTCACGTTGATCCTGAGATTCCGTGTTATATAACACCCTCAACTAATAAAAAGTATCTGAGCTGCATACTGAATGCTCAATCCAAATGTACATAAACAATTCTTTGTAAACTGTTACTATAAACAGCCAATTCTCGCTTCTCTAAATAATTACATCTGCATGCCAAAGCAACATTCTAAGAATGCACATGATCGCTCGCAAAGAATGTATCAAGTTTATGATTGATTAATACATAAACATGTTCGTGGTATTCATCGAAAAAGCTGTATTCTGTACACAACATAAATGTGCTCAATAAAAATGTTAATATACTGCTGACTATGCTCGTATACATAAATAAGTTGAAAATTTGCGAAATTTTCATATTTTTAGCATTAAAAAAATGAATGTGTATGTGTCTCAGGAGTACGAAGAGCTTTAATAATTTTACGCCGTTCTTATACAGATACATATTCTGGATGCAGATAAATCTCGTATATATTCTATGCCATTAATACGAGAACATATATTGGGACCTACATAAATGCACAACAAATATTAATTATTTTAATAGTGCTTGACTATGTATGAACATACAATATCCAATTTAAACTTGGTATTTAAAACGGTGTTCGTTTTATATTCTGCATCCAGGTGAACTCGTACCGTACATTGT
This sequence comes from Nephrotoma appendiculata, assembly GCA_947310385.1. NCBI lineage: Eukaryota > Metazoa > Arthropoda > Insecta > Diptera > Tipulidae > Nephrotoma > Nephrotoma appendiculata. The sequence continues at coordinate 29,013,432 of OX371224.1, read as the reverse complement.
ACGGGTATTATGTAAGAGACAACTCAAGAAAATTGCATAATTTTTCATAGCGCAACATGTCTGTATTTACACAAGAGCTGAGTACATATATAATTTAAAATTCATTTCTATCTCAATTTATATTCATAGAAAATTAGAAAAATAATTAAAAATCATACAACATAAGACAAACTAAACTTAAATTTTTGTTGTTTTTTGTGTTGTCGTTACAGGTAGTTTATCATCAACTTCATCATCTGTACTTTTATCCTCATCACAAGCATCGACGTTACTGAAAGCATCAGCAGCATTATCCAAAAAATACACATCAGATAGTTACATATACCATAGTTTATTAAATAGTAATAATAGTATAACCTCAAATAGTATATACGGTAGTGATAATACAACAAATCAACCATATTTTGATTTTGATGTGCCACGAAATGTAACCGCCCGCGTCGGGCAAACAACATTTCTTCATTGTAGAGTAGAGCAACTTGGTGATAAATCGGTAAAAATTTATTTCATTTACGCACCTGCTCGTTTACCCCACCCCAACCACCAAAAAAAAAATGAAAATGATACTAATTGTAATTTTTAATCATTCTACCTTTTTTTGTTTTGTATTTTCCACATTTTCACAACTCACCATTATTTATCATACAACACACACACAACACACAACACGTTTTGTGTTAACAAATTATTATAGGTGTCTTGGATTAGAAAAAGAGATTTACATATTTTAACAGCTGGTATATCAACGTATACATCTGATGAACGTTTTCAAGTGATACGACCAGATAAATCGGAAAATTGGACGCTCCAAATTAAATTTCCACAGCAACGGGATGGTGGAATATATGAGTGTCAAGTAAATACAGAACCTAAAATGTCTATGGCATTTCGACTGAATATTGTAGGTGAGTAGAATTTTTTTACACATTCATTATAATAAAAAGTATTTCCATTATGATCAAATAAGATTGATAAAAAAAATTTGGTCTAGCTTATTAGAGTAGGGCCTTAATCTCATCTCGGTCAAACATTTCGTTATTAAATTTAATTTAACTTTTATCTTTAATTTTACTATTTGAAAACTGTTAATTTGTTAAAATTTTTCTTTATACATTTCAAATGAAACCAGATTTTTTTTTGTAAAAAGTCCACGTTCATCGTATATGATAATGATTAAGAGGATTTTATTCAAAGTATTGCGCATTATTAGTAAAAACATTTTTCCCATCTTTCTGGCAATGCGTGGATGCCACGCCACAAAAACTGTTCTTCATTTGAGGCAAACCAGTTAACCCGTGCCCCATCGATGCAAATAAGTGGTAATCGGACGGCAGCAATTAAGTGCTTCCTACGTTTCATGACTGGGTTTGCTTTGTGTGATGGTGCATTATCATAAATCAAAATCAATTTGTGTTGCCTTTTATCATATTCTGGTTGTTTTTCATGCAAAGCTCGATTCAAATTGATCATTTGTTGTTGGTAGCATTCAGTATTTACGGTTTCACCACGGTTTAGCAGATCAAAACAAATCAAACTCTTCTGATCCCAAAAATACAGAACATTGTATTGCGTTCGATAAAGATAAATACGCATATGTGATTCAAAAACACTTATTGCAAGTAGCTCGGGATTGTAGCCTACAGTTATAACTAGATTATTTCATGGTGATCATGATGAAGTTAGGTTTGTAGAATGGAAATGAAATTCTAAAATGATATTTAGAAAACGTTCTGAAGTACGGAACGTAACTAGACCATTTCTTAACCAATCATAATCATCTTGGGTATGTTAATATAATAGTCATGGGATTGTAAGCTGATTTCAAGCAGAAGCTCTAGAATGTGGACAACTAAAACCAAACTATAAAATGACTTAACCGATAATTATAACATTGAGAATAGGTGGTAGGTCATAAAAATGTGATTGTAAGAGTGTGTTTCAATTGGTTTAAATACGACATAAAAAGTTAAAAATTGTGGTGAATAAAAATGTAGAACATTTTATTTGCTTCAAGAGCTGATGAAATTTTTATATACGAAATATTTGGCTGACACAAAATAGTTGTTTGTAACTAGAGAATTGAATTTGATAAAAATCGTTTTTAGTTATAAACTGACCATAATTGAAAGATATACATATTTTGAAATAGTATTAATTTTAGTTATTTTTCATTTTTTGTCTTTTATACGTCCATAATTACGTTAAATAGCAACCATGCAATTGTCACAAAATCTTAATCAATTGAAATAGATGAAAAGTTAAAAAGTTAAAAAAAATTACCACCAAAAAATTTTAACTTTTTATGCAGCATTTAAACCAATTGAAACACACTCTAAAATAATTTTTGAAAGTATATAACATGGCCTATTGCGCGACCCAAATAACCTCCAAATAATCTGACTACATCAAAAATCTGTAGGAACTATATAATTTTACCAGATTGATCAAAATCCTATGACTTGTAAATTACAATAAAGTAAATTTTCAAAACTAAATTAATAAAATATTTTGTTGGTTTTTATTTCCCACTTACAGGATCTACTATTGTTTGAAGAATGGACTGATGTTTATTCTTGCCAAGATGTGTCTAAGGCCTATGATAATTTTATTAAAATCTTTAAAGGACACATTAAAAAATGCACTTCAATTAAGTTGTTTGCCAGTAGAACAACGAAGCTAAAGCCATGGATATCTGATGATTTATTGAGACTTATACGTAAAAGAAATTATATTTGTCGCCTTGCAAAAAAACATAGCACCAACCGTATATTGAAACAATATAGCTTGACGCTGTGTGACTCTGTTAACCTACAAATTGAAATAGCCAAAAAAAGTTTTTATTCTTAAAAGTTCATGAAAAATGGTAATGATGCTCGTAAAAATTGGAAAACAGTTAATGAAATAATATACGGACAGCCTGATCCAGTTGAAATTAAAGAAATCGTTGATGAAACAGGCTGCATAATATCTGATCCAGTTCAAATCGCAAACGAACTTAACGAGTTCTTTACGAGTGTTGGTGGTGCAAATGCTACCAGTCTCCTCTTGGATAAAGCCGACAAAAATAGATTAATATGTCAATATTACCAATCTATTGATAGTTGCGTTTTTCAGAAATCTCATCTGGAGAACTGTATTTTACCATTCTTTCGCTAAAAAATAATTCAACTCCTGGTTTGGATGGCATCTCAAACAATGTTGTTAAAAGAATGTCCTGGTTTTTAGTTAATGTTTTATCTTTTATTTTCAATTTAAGCTTGGTAACTGGGATTTTTCCTACTTCGTTAAAGCGAGCTTTAGTTGTTCCGATCTTTAAAAATAATGATAAATCACTCATGAACAACTATCGACCAATCTCACTACTTTCTGTATTCTCTAAAATATTTGAAAAAGCTATAAAAAGTAGAATTGTTTCTTTCCTAGATAAAATAGATTTTCTCTCTCCCGACCAATATGGTTTTAGGATAAATAAAAATACTGAACAAGCTATTCTATCCTTCCTAGAACAAGTAACTGAACATATTGATAATGGGTTCAAAGTATCTACTCTGTTTATAGATTTAACAAAGGCTTTTGACAGAGTCCAACATAACATATTGTTAAAAAAAACTACATTGTTGTGGATTCAGAGGAATAACCCGCGATTGGGTGTACTCGTATTTAAATGGACGAACGTAATTGGTAAGAGTAAATGGACAATTAAGTGAAGAGTTACCGATTCATGTGGGAGTCCCACAGGGTTCTGTCTTAGGACCTTTATTATTTTTAGTGTATGTAAATGGAATCTTCCGACAACAATTACGAGGGTCTCCAACTGCTTTTGCTGATGATTTCTCATTTACATATGCTAGTTCAAGTTTTCAAGACAATATCGCGCTCATAGATCATGATTTAAACACTTTATCCATTTGGTTGGAAGCACATAATTTTGTTTTGAGTCATAAAACGAAATTATTGCATTTTAGGGATACTCCATCGTCGTATCGTCAGACAACATATCACACTTTCGAATGTAGCAAAAACTATAACATGCAGTGCCCTTCTAATGATTGCTTCCTAGTTAACACAGTTGATGAATTTCGATATCTAGGTATTATTATTGATCGAGATTTAAATTGGAAAGCGCATACACAAGGGCTAAAGTCTAAACTATTATTGGTCTCTAGGAAAATGTATGTTCTACGACTATTTGCTCCACAATATTTACTTAGAATGATCTACTTTGCATTAGCGGACTCAATTCTGCAATATGGCTTATCATGTTGGGGAAGTGCGTGCAATGCCACGCTACATCCTATCTACGTGCGACAAAAGCAGTTAATCAGAATTATGTGCTTCAAACCATCTTTTTCGCCATCGTGGCCATTATTTCAAACTCTCAGTATACTGCCACTACGGCATATATACGTTTTTAAGGTTCTAAGAATATTTTACGTTAAAAGTGAAAATAATTGTGTGACTCATGCAGGTTATACTCTCAGGTCGAACCATACCTTTTTAAAACATATTCCAAAATTTAGATTAGACCTACGGAAAAACTTTTTTAATATCGTTGCACCAATTATTTTTAACAATTTACCTTTGGATATTCGAAAGTGCAGCAGCTTTTCCAGCTTTTCAAAACACCTTAAAAAATGGATCCATCAAACTAAAAATATTGACCATCTTTATCAATTATTAGTTTAAAAATTGTTCGCGTTCTCACAACGATAACTCAAATACGGGAAGGATAATGAAAGAAGAAAAAATTATTTAAATGTAGTATTTTAAGAGGCTTTAATATATCCATGTGTAATGAATTTAGAATAGTAGTTTTAATTATCTATTATACATATGCTATTAATTTTAAACGTAAATTATATTGTTTTTATTTCTAATTTTTGTAAATAGAAGTTAAATATTTTATTTTTGTTTTGTAATTTACAATCAGGGGACCAGTCACGTGATCTATTTGATCCAATGGTCCACTTATCTTACCTTCTGAAACTTTTTTAGTCTTAATATTATTGTACACACTAGTTTTTATTTATTATAATAAAGATGGTAATGAATTTAAAAAAAAAAAAAAAAAAAAATTTCACCGATCGGCAAACTTGCCACTATAATATTTTGGTAGACCTTTATGTGTACTCTACTTGGGCTAATCCGATTTAAATTATAATGGGGCTCACATATATTAAACGACATTCTTGTGAGGAACAGTATTTCTTCAGTGAAATCAAAATCAATGAAATTATTGAGAAATGAAAATTCTAAGAAATACTATTCCTCACAAGAATGTCGTTTTAGATATGCGATCCCCATTAGAATTTTAATCGGGTTAGCCCAAATAGAGTACACATATAGGTCTACCAAAATATTATAGTGGCAAGTTTGCCGATCGATGAAAATCTTGAGATATGAATTTTCTTAGAATCAAATTTACTAAGAAATTCCGTTCTTCAATTAAATGTTCTTTTAGATATGCGAGCCCCATTAGATTTTTAATCGGGTTGACCCAAGTATACATATAGGAATACCAAGTTGTTTTAGTGGCGAATTTTGCGACCGGTTTAAATTTTAAGGTATGAAATTATTAATAAGCAAGATTTCTTTGAAATGCCGGGTTTCACAAGAATGTCGTTTTAGACCATTATAATTTTATTTTGGTTCGCGCTAGAATAGTACTTGTATAGGCATTCAAATTATCTATTTTTTTTAATTTTGAGTACTTTGAAGGAATAAAATGCATAATAACTTAACGATTATTATTTTCCGAAAATTCCCACTGTTATTTGACTCTACTTTTAATTTTTTTCTTTTAATAAAACCTGTGAACGATGTTTAGTTACTTCTGGCGTAACATAATTTCTCCACAATTTTTCTGTTTTTAAAATAATTAATTTTTACCAAATTGAACCTAAATAAACAATGTGAATTTAATTTATTTGTAAACCAAACAATTTTGTAAAATCGCCTAAATGTTCGCAAATCACTAATCCATCTGCACATTTTGTTTTATTTTGAATTATAGTAACGGGTGATTTTTTAAGAGCTTGAGAACTTTTTTTTAAAAAAAAACGCATAAAATTTGCAAAATCTCATCAGTTCTTTATTTGAAACGTTAGATTGGTCCATGACATTTACTTTTTGAAGATAATTTCATTTAAATGTTGACCGCGGCTGCGTCTTAGGTGGTCCATTCGGAAAGTCCAATTTTGGGCAACTTTTTCGAGCATTTCGGCCGGAATAGCCCGAATTTCTTCGGAAATGTTGTCTTCCAAAACTGGAATAGTTGCTGGCTTATTTCTGTAGACTTTAGACTTGACGTAGCCCCACAAAAAATAGTCTAAAGGCGTCAAATCGCATGATCTTGGTGGCCAACTTACCGGGCCATTTCTTGAGATGAATTGTTCTCCGAAGTTTTCCCTCAAAATGGCCATAGAATCGCGAGCTGTGTGGCATGTAGCGCCATCTTGTTGAAACCACATGTCAACTAAGTTCAGTTCTTCCATTTTTGGCAACAAAAAGTTTGTTAGCATCGAACGATAGCGATCGCCATTCACCGTAACGTTGCGTCCAACAGCATCTTTGAAAAAATACGGTCCAATGATTCCACCAGCGTACAAACCACACCAAACAGTGCATTTTTCGGGATGCATGGGCAGTTCTTGAACGGCTTCTGGTTGCTCTTCACTCCAAATGCGGCAATTTTGCTTATTTACGTAGCCATTCAACCAGAAATGAGCCTCATCGCTGAACAAAATTTGTCGATAAAAAAGCGGATTTTCTGCCAACTTTTCTAGGGCCCATTCACTGAAAATTCGACGTTGTGGCAGATCGTTCGGCTTCAGTTCTTGCAGGAGCTGTATTTTATACGGTTTTACACCAAGATCTTTGCGTAAAATCTTCCATGTCGTCGAATAACACAAACCCAATTGCTGCGAACGGCGACGAATCGACATTTCACGGTCTTCAGCAACACTCTCAGAAACAGACGCAATATTCTCTTCTGTACGCACTGTACGCATTCGTGTGGTTGGTTTAATGTCCAATAAAGTAAACTGAGTGCGAAACTTGGTCACAATCGCATTAATTGTTTGCTCACTTGGTCGATTATGTAGACCATAAATCGGACGTAAATCGCGAAACACTTTTCGAACCGAACACTGATTTTTGTAATATAATTCAATTATTTGCAAGCGTTGCTCGTTAGTAAGTCTATTCATTATGAAATGTCAAAGCATACTGAGCATCTTTCTCTTTGACACCTTGTCTGAAATCCCGCGTGATCTGTCAAATACTAATGCATGAAAATCCTAACCACAAAAAAATCACCCTTTATAAACTTCATACTTCTCAGTAGAAGTGTGAAGTTTTTCCTAAAATAGTACTAACCGCCATTTTTACAATTTAGGATTAATTTAGTATAAACTTCATTGGCATCAAATTTCGTGTCTACATATTACGATTTGCGGGCGTCATTGATTTTTTGTTGTCATTTGAAGAAAACTGCAGCAGAATCACATTGATTGCTTGCCAAAACTAATGGTGAGCATGTTCTTCATAAATCATAATGTTTGAATAGTTTAAAAAATTCAAAAGTGGTGATTTTGACATGAGAAACGCAAGAACGTAGAAAACCACAAAAAAGTTTGAAGACAGTGAATTGCAAGCATTGTTGGATGAAGATGACGCTGAAATGCAAAAGCAACTCGTGGATTCTTTAAATTTATCACGAGAAGCCGTCTTTATACATTTAAAAGCCATGGGAAAGGTCCAAAAGCTGGGTTCCAAAAGGAAATCATTTCTCCATGGAACTGTGACTGGCGATGAAAAATAGATCTATTTTGAGAATCCAAAGCTCAAAATGTCTTGGGTCGATCCAAATCGGAAGGTAGTTATATTCATTCGGTATATATGTTACGGTTAAAGTGTATAATTGGTTATTATATATAATTAGCGGTCATTATACATAATTACCAACTGCGTCGGTTAATATGTTTAATTTTTTAGAATTATTAACTTTTACCGGTGATTATATATAATTTCCAAACCCCTTTGGTAATTATTTACAAATTTACAATTACCGGCAAAGGTGAATAATTCTAACTTCGGAAAGTTTAAAACTATAATAATAATAATGGCGTAATTTCACTTTACATATACATCGAGCAAATCAGGTAACGAGTTAATATTTAGAAATTTTTTCATGTAGGATTGTTTATCAAAATTTTTCACTTTTTTTATTTTTTCAAAATAAGATAAGAGCATATCTTACTTTTTAGAATTACAAGCCAAATTTTCCGAGAAAATGTATCAATTTTCTCGATAATTTTACTTTTCCAAAATTTTTTTTTAATAAAAATCATATTTACTCAATTTTCATGAAAAATGAAACATGCGGGTATTCTATATCCAGCAACCTTCATGGAACTCCTGACGAGGATCGCTCACAACCTTAATACAAATGAAAATGAAGATGGAGCACAAATTGACGATAAATTCGATTTTGAATAAATTACAATTGTACAATTATATTTGCTGGAATGAGCCTATATAGGTTATAATGAAAACAATTTATTTTCCTATGCCGAATTTTCGAACAAAAATCTTGTTCGTCTTCAGGGAATCGATTCTGGTTTTTCCTATAGGAAAAGGAATTAGGAAAAATATTTTCATAGTATTTTTGTCAAAAATATCATTTTCTGGCCTACTGAGAAATCATATTTGATCTAAAATTTTGTAATTTAGGAAATATTTTTTCCGTATCGAAATTGGATAGGAAAAATATTCCCAATTTAATTTTGTTTTTGAAAAAATTTACACTAACTGTTTACCATAGTATGCCAGAAACAAAAATTATTGTGACCAAAATACTATGAAAATATTTTCCTAATTCCTTTTCCTATAGGAAAAACCAGAATCGAGCTGCAGGGCGATATATTTCTATAATTAAAATTGAAATTTTGAATTAACAATAATTACCAATAATTAAAAATAATTTAAATAATAATAATTTAAATAATAAAATTAAAATAATTTTATTGTACTTTTTCGATTTACACGGTTTTCATACAAAAATCCCACTTACGATTTACACGGTATACTGCAGAACCAATGTTCCATGTAAATCGGAGGATGGGTAGTAAATTCACAAAATCGTTTTAGAATCACATATATACGTAGTTCTATTTATCCTTTAAACCATATTTCATCATGATCGGAGGAGAAATGAATTAATGCCATTAAACTTTAACGGTTTCTAGAGCTACATTTGGAACTCATATTCTATTACAATTTTCATCAGATAAATCTACTTTGCCACGAACAATAAAATAAAAAAAAAACGGTATCGAGAAAAAATTGAATCGGGGACGTTTTTTTAAGAAATTAATACTCTTAGTACTCTATTAGAATACTTGACATATTATCGGTGAATTGTCATTTTCGATGAACTGTCGCTTTCGACTTTGAAAAATTAGCCGAATACAACCTTCCGGTTGTTATTTAAAAACGCGAAATTTAACTGATTTGAAAAAATTAATACAAACAGAGAAAACAATTTTTATTTTTAGAAATTATTCGATTTAATATGATCGTACTGAAAACCCGAAACATTAAATCCTGAAAACGGAGAAAAACAAAAATGCGTGCCTGTTAGAGCTACCTAAGGCATTAGCGCCTACAATTCCACAGGAACTCATTTTTAGTTTAAGTGAGTTGCAATCAGTTCACAACCAATTAATTTCTTTAACCATTTTTCAAAGTTTCGGGGTTTATTTGTTCAGTATTTTAATAACAAACCTTTAATAATACTCGTAGCGTTCGGTAAATAGTCGTTTTCGGTGAGTTGTGTCTGTACTTCGAAATGTACCCTCGCAAGCCACGCATGTAATTCAGGACCATTGGCTAAAATAAATTTTCACTTTTTACCATTCTTCTCCTTTTTTTAAAAAGTTTCTGTGTTAGTGCGTGTGGTTTTCCCATCCTTATTCCACACTCTTTCATTCTCAATTTTACACAAAATCAGTGGTCGTTTTCGTAATACGGTATATTAATCTGTGCAAACTCGTCATGAAATCACCACGAAAATATCATTCAATTCCCGTGAGAGAAATTGTCCTACAAAGTATTACTGCGTAATTAGAATTAAGAATTATTCGAACTCAATTTATTTATTAACAAATCTAGTCGTGTTAAACGAACAGCCAATTCCGCAAATCTACCAGCGATTTCGCACTATTTTTATGTTTGCAAATTAATAAATTTACTATTGCTAAGTAACTGAAAATAGCGAATATTTAGTTTACTATCAATGCAGAACCACCTACACCTTAATACACGTACCCTTGATCAGCAACTTTTACCTAAAACAGTTCCCCAGCAAATCAAACAAAAAACCAACATTTTTACCTTATATAATTACGCCTTAATAATAATACCTTCATCTCTAATATTTATTTACTCATTTTGTGAGCTTAACTGGAAGGGGAGTTTTGTTTGTGCAAATGGACTTTGACTGTTCAGCTCTTATGTCCAACACGGATAACTTTAAGCTGCCTTGTATAAGAATTACCACTAATAGGAGAAATATTTTTATTCTCTGGTTGAATATATTCAACCCACTAGTCTAATTGGCACCTATCAGTTTATAATGGAGGCTTTTTATCGTATAGAAGAGGGCCTTTTTGCAGTCGCACCACGCACTACATACTATAAACGCACACACTGTAAAGGAAAATTTAGTAACGGAAATAAGTTGAATTTAGGATTATTTCAGATCAGCTACATTCAAAATAATTAAGAAAAGCAGCTTGATTTTGTAGTTTCCTCGGACGCTGATTTAGTCTTATCCACCATAGATGATCAATACCATGATTGGATTCTAGAAAATATGAGGGATTGTCTAATTAACGTGATTTCATATACCGTTAAGCGCAGATATTTTTACGATGCCTCGTCATTAACTATTAATCCTTTATTCACATGATTAATGTAGGACCACGTATATCCACATTTAAGCTTTTGTAATGTTTTGTTCAGTTTCTGAGAAACTTCACTCTGGCAATATACAGTGGTCTCAATAAATTAGTGACACCTGCACACGGATTTTGTCTCGAAATGTGTGAAACGAAATGAGTATAACTGGAAAGATACAGTAGTATTATTTGTGTTTGTATTAGTTTCGTGCGTATGATTGTTTTACTATGCACATGCAAATCACGGTCATTCTTTTTATGTTTATTCATATTAACCCTTTGAGTGTCAACATCATTTCGGCTAGTGCATTGAGAAGCACGATCGCGCTTATTGGCACTGAAAGAGTTAGCCATTGTGTAAACGCCATATTTGTGTGTTGTTTATGTATTTTCGATTTTTTATATATATTTATCATTTTATTTTTAAAATTTATGAAGTTTAAAATAAATTTACTTATAAAATTTTATTAATACATATAAAATTAATTTATGACCCTACCGGAAAATGTTCATCAAGCCTCAAACACAGTAACGCAAAAACTCTCACAATCATACGAATTACATAAATTTTTGATTTAGTATTGAAAAATCTTCAAATTTTATTTGATTGTATGTGACTGAATTTTTTGTAAGTCAAGCAATTGATGACAACATAAGTGAACTTCTCGATGAAATTCTGGTCCAAAGATATGTTGCCATTATTTTTCTCTCCGTGAGAAAGTTAAAATTATGTATTGGGCGTTCTACTGAACCATCTAATGAACTTGTTAATAAAAGTCATTAGTGGAGAGGCTATTATTACTTTTGTAACGGTAAAATCCAGTTGCACTCAGAGAAACCATTTAATTTTTTAACTTGTATAAACATGTTACTCTAGTAAAAATTGTAGAAATGATTAAACACACAATTTTAATTTACTTTTGGCAATTCTTTAGTTTAATTATGGGATGTTATTTTAATAACATAAGAAATTAATAATAATTCAATATGTGTACCTGAACTAAAAGTGACTTACAAAGTGAAGACGTGTTTTATTTTATAGTTAAAACATAAAGCTGTGTTACTATTAATCACAAATCATAAAGAACCATTCAAAATGCACCTTAATAGATTATAGCACACTACTTACATGAATTTCCGTAAGAACGACCTTATTACTATCTCAATGACTTCTTTACAAAAATCGTCGATGAATTCATCGATGCGTTATATAGCAAACTACTTATGAACATCCTTCATTAGATCATGTAAAACTTCATTAAATATATAAATGACTTTAGTCCCGGGCACAGAATAAAGTTCATTTGAGACTTCAATGAATGAGTCATGGTGAACTCATCGATGAGTTCATCGATTCCCTTCCAGTAGGGGATATAGGAAATAAAAGGAAATAAACACGATAACAATTAAACCGATTCGCCCGGATCGCGTTATTTTAGTACTGTTCATCATACAAACAGAATCTACTTAAATATAAGTCCTGTGCCCTAATTCTCTAAAAACCAAGATAAATTGTAAAATGTAAAAGTGATAACTTTTACACACGAAAAAAATTATCGTAGAAGTCTAGATTTATATTGGATATCGTGATGTTTTAGTAAATTCGCATTCTCTAAATTTTTTTCAAGATAAAATGTAAAGTGGCAAGATAAGTTTATGTCAAAAAGTAACACAAGTAATTTGTCGCGGAATAACTTTGCTTGAATGTGTAAAACGCTTTCGTTTGGATATTATTAATAATTAATTGCAATTTTTGATATTTCAGTTTATAATTTTATTTTGGAATTAAACAAGCCAAGTTCTAACAATTTAAATAACTGATAACTAATTTTAACTATTAGTTTAATAACTAATTTTATAACTTTTTTATGTAAAGTATTTACATAAAAAAGTTATAAAATTCTTTCCATTTAGAATGTAAAAGTGGACTATTATTTAATTAAAATATTCTTTCAGTAAATCAAACATTTGAATATTTTAATCGATCGTCTTCACTTTACCTATACTTTTGCTTATGTTAGCTCTAGTATTTCCACAAAAACAATAAAACAAATAAATTTATTATTTATAATTATATGTTTAAAATAGGGAATAAATAATGTACCTATTAATATTAGAAGAAAAAGACTTAAGGGGTAGAATATCCTAGAACGAGATGGTTCTGTAATCCACAGACCAAAAAGCAATTTTAGTTGTTCAATTTTCAAATATAAATGTCAAGTGTTTCAAGTGTCTGATTTGACAACATCTAAAATGGACCAACTCTCCACATAGCAAGCAAAGCTTTCAACTTGGTGTGCACTTATTTATTTATTAACATTACAATTTAGAATAAAACCGTACACATAAAACGTTGAGCTTTCAAGCTCATTTGTTTTCAAATGTGCAGATTATTAAAATTCCAAATACAGCCATTTCCTTCATTTAATGATTATCCAGTTAGTCTTCTGCTAATATGTGGCACTTGCAATATTTTACTTGATCATTACATATGCACAACTAAGAAAACTGACGAGCACAATAAATATGACGGCCTATAGAAAATCTAAATTAGTTAATAAATTTCAGTTTGTTATTGTTTAATATTTCATTTAAAGGCACTAGGAGCTCTCAACAGTCTATATATAAGATCTTACAATGCTTTAATTCTAAACTATTTATTAATCTTATGATTAATAAATAGTTTAGAAAGAGAAATTAATAATTAGGACAAATTTCGAATAATAATGAACGAGTACAAAATTTAATTATATTATATGCATTAAATACTTTAGCTTTTAACGAGCACTAAGGTCAAACAAGATGTTTATTACATAAAATCGATTTCTAAAGTGCAGGTAATTGATCAAAGTCTCATCTCCTACTCGTTACCAATCCTTAAGATTAACCCAAACATTTTACAAAGATTAAAAATTAACTCATGTTAAAAAAACAAATCGTAACACTAAAACGTCCCTCCATAACTAGACCTACATCAACTACTAGGAATGGTTTCGATTAACAAATTTTCGGTGCTATTGAGGAGGCACATAAAAAAATATAGGATGAGCAACTCGTAGAGTTCGGAAAATTGGCAGTGGCTAACTAAATTTGTTCTTTAAATGAGCTTCGTTGCTTAAAACGCATAGATTTTTGTAGTTTACTCGAAATTCTAAAATTCTAATAAGACAATCCCGAACTTTTCGAGATCCGCATGTGCAGAGAGAGCTAAATAGGGCATCGGAAAGAGCTAAATGGGTCTTCAACAACAAATTACACTGAAATTATGATCTGCTTAAGACAGATTCGATTGGATTTCAAAAACATATCGCAAATAATAATTACATAATAATTCGATTTTGTACTTAGTATAAACAATAACCTAAACCTTTAAACAGATTAGAATACACAACATTAACCAAAATTCAACGGATCGATCAATTGTAAACAAGACTTATAGTACACGTCTTTACCATACGAAGTAAAGAAGAGTTGTAATGTTCTCGTGAAACATTTGGTTTGTTTTATTAAGTCTATCTAACCGTATCTTGATTTGAATTTCAAATGACTCTCGACTCCGATTATTTTTCAATATGATTTTGGGGGCTATGTGTGATTCTAGATGGCTTTGATGTATATGTAACAATTTACGTTTCTAGAGATTATATTTTTTGAGTTATTAAGGATATAAAATAATTAAAATTTCGTTTTGACGTTTAATGTTATCTTGCTCGCTTGCTGTCAACAGGTTTATCTTGGGTAAAAAAACTGTTTAGAGAATGCGATTTAAAAATGCCAAGATAATATATTGTATAAAATGTTCACCTGTAAAATTAGCCATAGCACAACTCGTAACAACTTGAACTATAGATTGTGAACAGATACTATTTACAGTAACTTATATCCATAAGAATAATGTTGAAATTTAAATGGGAACGGTAGTTATAGGCCCTCAAAGTCTAAATATGAACCTACACACATCATAAGAGTGTATTAAGTTTTGACATTTATTTATCGTAACCGTATTAAATTTTATCTTGGAGTGCAATTACAGAATGCAAATATTGTAAAAAGGCAAGATAAATTATCGTTTACACGTTTACAACTTATCTTACTGCTTAGAGAATTAGAGCACTGCTTAGAGCACTTATACTTAGTTATTCAAAAAAAAAATTACTATGGAAAAAAAATTTCCAATACATCTTTACTTACTTATTGTTTATCTCATATGTGTGGAGTTAGCAGGACTTATATTTAAGTAGATTCTGATACAAATGACACAAATACGAAGAAAAGAAAAATACAAATACAAAGACATAATTGTGTATTATACCAGTGCACCTAAAATACTACAGGCCACACTGGTTGCTATGTCATTAAATTTATGTCTACAGTTTATTCTTTGAACTGTAGACGGAAGTCATATTCATAAAAAGAAAAAACGAAAACAAACAGAATTTTTTTTTTTTATATGAGTGCTAAAAGTAATGTTATGTATTCTCGTAAATTATACGAAATGTGTACACATTTTAAACGTGTTTACATATTTAACACAATTTAGAATGCAAGATTTTCTAATAATATTATAAATTAATACTTTTACCAATAGCCTTTTATTAATAATGTTAAAACATATTATTAAAATATTTTTCTTGTTGTTTGTTTACAATTTTTTTCTTATCAATATGACATCAAACAAAAAAAATCAAAGCAATCTTTTTAATTTTAGTGCTGCCTATAATAGCCAAAGAGAGAACTGTCGACATAAACTGACGTCATATTATAGCAAGGCGCACTGATTATACACTGCTTCAGTCATTTTAAATGAATAACTCACGGTACAAAATCGATATACTGAATATGAAAATATTAAATTAAAATGAACGTATTATTTTTCATTTATGCCATTACATAACAACATAACATAAAACAGATTCAAATTACACAAAACTTAGAAGCATAAAAAT
The DNA here is from genome assembly GCA_947310385.1 of Nephrotoma appendiculata. NCBI lineage: Eukaryota > Metazoa > Arthropoda > Insecta > Diptera > Tipulidae > Nephrotoma > Nephrotoma appendiculata. The sequence continues at coordinate 28,997,525 of OX371224.1, read as the reverse complement.
CATTCATATAAATAAAAACTATTAAAATGGAACAAAAACTTTCATCTCAATAAGTTAGTTGCCAAGAAAAAAATTTCAACTTCCTTTACTTGTGAAGCATTTCTAATATTTGGTATGGCCTTCTTTATTCCTAATGACTTCAGCAAGTCGCTTAGGAACCCTTTCTACTAATTCGACTCCGACTACTAATAGACTGCTTCAGTAACAGCTTGTTTTTTAATTTTTCCATTTTACGATCAATTTTATTCCACAAATACTCGATCGGGTTTTAATAGTGAGACATTGCAGGCCAATCCAACACTAAAAACCCATTTTCTGACAAAAAGTTTTACGTTATGCGAGCCGTAAGTTCAGGTCGTTGTCGTGTTGGAAAGGGTAATCTAAAGCTAAATTGTTTTTTAGAATTTGAGTATAGTCGATTGCCATCATTCTAACGTCCACGAATTGTACATTTCCAATGCCTTCCCATGAGAATCATCCCCACACCACACGTCTCCATCACCATGTTTACAGTTGGTGTTAGGTACTTGTCGGAATGCAAATTTTTTTCCTACGCGACAAAAATTTAGTATGACTCCGATTCGGTGACACTTTTTCACAGAATAACTTTTAAAATAAACTGCGCTGCAATTATGAATATTTAAAATACATTACATCTTCCTAAAACAATAGAATACACTCAAAGTGCGATTTCTATGTGATATTGCTGAATAAAGTGCAATTTCAGAGCTATCAACTATATTGAGACCACTGTATATAGGAGTTTAAGAAATTATTTGTCGTCAATTACTCTACACTTTCTTCAAATTTGTAATTTGATGTTTCTAATATTTTATACATTTCTTAATCCCAAACAAGTATAACCAATCAATTTGAGTTACTTTTCAAGCCTTTTTGAAACCCATGTAAATATTTATATCACAAAACTATATGATTTTGAATAATGATCGACTCAACCTTTATTAATTGTTATTTTCAATTATTTGCAATTTGCTTAAATTAGATTGATTTCAATCTACAAAACATCAAAATCCTCAATAAATTTTCATTAGTTTATTAACATATACTTGTCTAATATAAAAGCTTTCAGTTTGATTAAACAATTTTTATTTCAATACTCTTGTCTTTCTCTCTACAGACATGAGTGAATAATTAAAAGCTTTTCAGATACTTTATTGCAATTAAGATGTCTCAAAAATAAGTTTAATGCTCGCATTATAGCAAAGCTGTAGTACATATGCGATCATATTAGTTATGTCGTTGTTTCAATACATATTTTAATTATAAGTATAGCAAATACACAAAATCCGTACATGTAGACGAGCATTAAATTAATCAGTACATTATTAAAAGCAAATGTTTTATGTTAAACAGAAATGTACTCACACAAAAAAACGTTTGGTTTAGCATTAGCGAAAGATATATACTCGTACGTACGAGTAGGTAGGATGAGTCTCTAATCTTAATATTTGCGTGTACATGTGATGAACAAGCTTTCGAGTAAATATATAATGTCTTAAATATATTTGTGTATCAGTCATAATTTTATTTACATTTTTTAATGTCTTTGATGCTACGTAATATTATCTCGTCGTCGACTTAGTTAAAAGGCATAAAGGTATATACGAGTAGATAACGGATATACATTTTGCTTCCTTACATAAGTTATGTAGGTACGTGTCTTTCTACACCATATACATATACGAAAACGACAAATGATTTTTCATTCTAATAATTCGTTTAGAAATGATTTAAACATTTGTACGTGCCCTTAACATTAAGATCTAATTAAAATTCGTATTGCTCGAACAACGACAAAAATTATTTAATTAATAAGCTTATTATCATGTCGCGCCCCTTAATAATTATTTAAAGATAATTAACATTTTGTTGTTGTGTTCGCTACGCCGAGAAATAAAATTTACCATGAGATGGGGTAAACCCATGTACGTATGGCGGTATTTCAAAGGAAAATAAAATATAATTTATATTACATTTTTGTGTCGGGAGCATCCGAGATAAAATCGTGTGTTAAACATAAAGATTGACGTACTCATACACCTTCACGATAAAACTGTTATTTGTATGCAAACGAAGGGTGATAAGTGAAGGTTGTATTTTTAAGTTTTATGACAAAAAATTTGTTTGATGTGCTGATAATTAAATTTGACGTAACCAAATCAGATATTTAGTTAGTCCTTTAAATTAAAAGTATTTTGGTATTTCGCCCGTTCTGAAAGCTTTGAGCAGTTCAAGATTTGGGAAGACAGTCGACGGATTCATTCTTATACTTATGATACATTCGACATCAGCAAACTATTAACTATTAAGCAAACTAATATTCAACTTCAATGTGGGGAGTAGAGTGGGATAGTACTTTAATGAAAAGTAGAGAAAGATAGAAAACTACCTTATTTGGACCTAGAACTTGTAACAGTTCATTTCTCATTAAAAAGTAAAATGGTATGCGAATCTGATGCAGACTCATCTCAGAGTGATTCAAGTAGCTTTCTCAGCCGGCTCGGTTTCACCGGCTGTGAGGTGTTCTGTGAATCGAAGGCACGCTTGAATTATTGGTACAAACGGACACATTCTGTGGGGATGAAGAACACTTATTTAAATATTTAATTCAAATTATTAAACAATAAACAAAATTAATATCGTTACACAGAGTGCTCGAGCCGCTATTGAGCGAATTAAACTATATGCTATGAGATGCCATATTATTTTTACTATAAAAAGCTTTGATCTACCCTACCATCACTGAATGGCGGCTTAGAAAATTTGTTTGCCTTAATTTTCAAAAAAATGTTTTCTTAATTGGAATTCCAAACTATTCGAACAAGTTCATTATTTTACAAAGATACATTTTTATTCCGAGATTTTTGCAAACTTACCACTCGTTATATCACCGATCTCTGTAAGATTTGTTGCCCTTTTTAGCTAAGCTATAGGCTCTGCGGTGCGAGCTAGGCCTTTCAATACGCTTTTAATATATCGTGGCACACTTGAAATATACTTTGCGATCTATGTGTTTTTGTTTAGAGGCAAGACAAACTAACTTAGCTCGAGTTGACTTTGACTTACTAATGCTATGTCACTTACCTATAAACTTCGTGGAGCACCGATCGTTGCTCGACCAGAGTTTGTTGATTTGGAATTTTTTGTTCCATTAAGAATATTTTGATAATTTAATTATTCCTTTTTTTCTTAATTGTAATACCGCGTAAGTCAAAACACATATCAGTTGCTTATTTAATAATGAACACAAAACTTGGTGTTTTCCTGTTATTTTGAAATAATTTGGGTGACCACATGCAAACAGCACAAATGAAATTGTAACATAAAAATAAAAATCATGAGATCACCCCACCATCTGAGTTTCATTCCAACCACTCCGAACCCCCCCCCCCCCCCCCCCAACGCATTTCTATTATCGTTTAACCCAAAAAATATGTAACACTAAACCTACCATGCCGCGGTCAAATGACCGTTTTAAAATTTTCGTTTAACATTTCTCACATACAACGTTACTTTATCATCATGTGGCTTATTATCTTTTCCTAAAATATACAAACAACCTATTTTACAATGTTTACAACTTTTTTTATTGTTTAATTTCCGAAAGCAAATTATATTATATCTAGTCTACTTTACTAAAATACATGTTTTTTTAAAGCGGTCATTTGACCGCTCATGGTAGGATTAGGTATACATGGAATGTCGGTAGGTTTAGTGTTAAAATGGGACCATGTCCTAGATGACAATCCCCTAAATAAATTATCTTGATATGCTCATTTGATTAGCTTCTAAAACCGGCTAAAAAAGGGTTTCCGAAACCCGCTAACTCGCTAAACGAATTTTTCCCGAAATCATGACCCATTGCATTAGATTGCTAAGACAAGAAATTAAACATAATGATCTACCTGATCAAAATTAATCAAAAAGTGTAACACCAATTAATTGTCAAATGATATATCTGTGTAATAAACGATTCCAAGTAACCATGATATGTTTTAGTTGACAATATGACAAAAAGTATTTTAAAAAAATTGTTTAAAACATTTCATGATCAAATTTGTATTATCGTTTGTGTTATCGAAAACACCTCCTATTCATTCATCGCTATGATTTTTTCCTTCTATAGCACTATAACTTGATTGCATGAAGCGCAAACAATACTCATATATGATCAATATAAGTATAGAAACGATAAATGCACGCCTAGCAAAACAAGAACGTGGTCTAGAAGCATACCGGGTGAGTTTTTTAAGCTGAAACTTTCAAATATCTCGGAAAGTAAGCCCTTTACAATAAAAATGACCATTATCAAAATTAAATCATTCTGGAGGGGAAACACATTAGTGCTAAAATTAGGACCCCCGCCCCTATTTGTAAGGGGGGTGGGGGGCAACTTGGAAACTAAGATAAGAACCTCTATTTTTGTATTGCAGATTCGGATTCTACGGCTGAAAGTACAAAAAAAAGTAAAAAAAAAATAAATAATAAAATTAAAATTTAGTAAAATTTCGTCGCATGTTCCAATGCAAAAACATCGCAGAATCGTATGCATAATATTCTCAGTAGGAGAAATCAAATTTAATATCGTATATTACAGCGCCATCTACCATGAATCGAATAAAATGTTTCAAGGAAATCGTACGTACTTTTAGCCGTAGAATCCGAATCTGCAATAAAAAATAGGGGTTCTTATCTTAGTTTCCAAATTGCCCCCCTTGTATTTCCCCTCCGGAATGATTTAATTTTGATCATGGTCATTTTTATCGTAGAGGGCTTACTTTCCGAGATATTTGAAAGTTTCAGCTTAAAAAACTCACCCGGTATATAAGCGGCTGAATAGACAAGAAGCTACGAATTAGCTTACATCAATGCTATACTAATCAAATGAATAGATCACTTAGAATTGTCATTTGGAACGCGAATGGCTTACCACAGCATGTTCCAGAGCTAGAAATTTTTCTAAACTTAGAAAAAATTGACATATGTCTTGTTTCGGAAACTCATTTAACAGTTTATTAAAATACGTGACTATGAATGCTACCATGCTATTCATCCATGAGGAAACGCTAGAGGCGGTTCTACTGTAATTATTAAAAATAATATTAAACATTATAAAGTGCCCGGCATTGAAGAAGAAATTATGGAAGTTAAAACCATAAAAGTTGAATCAATCAATAACACGCTATCAAATAAAAAAGAGGACTACAGTCGACTTCTTAAATCATTAGGTTCAAATTTTATCATAGGCGGTGATTTTAATGTGAAGAATACCTATAAGGGATCTAGACTAACAACCTATAAAGGGAAAATTATTTAATGCAGCTCGCGAAAACAACTGTGAATTTCTCTCTGGCGATAAACCAACATATTGGCCTGCTGACATACATACATTTTCAGATCTTCTTGACTTCTTTGTAACAAAAGGAATTTTAGAGGACTACACGTGCATTGAAAACAGTGAAGGACTATCATCTGACGACTCACCTGTGATCATGACTCTGAGTACAATGATTATAATAAAAGATAATTCACCTAAGTTAACAAACAATAAAACCAATTGGGATCTATTCAAGAAGTTAATGGAAGATCGGACAAATCTCGGCGAACCAATTAGAATGAAGGTGCAGCTGGAAGATGAACTAGAAGTATTTAATCACAATATCCAACAAGCAGCTTTTATGCAATAAATTAAAATATTAAAACACCAATAAATGAAAGCATAACTAAGCATAACACAATACTTCCAGTCATATCAAAAATATTTGAAAAACTGTTGCTTAAGAGACTCAAACCTATAATAGAAGAGAGATGCCTAATTCCACCACATCAATTTGGGTTTAGAGAAAATCACTCAACAAGTTCACAGAATAACGGATGTCATTGAAGATGCACTTGAGAATATGAACATATACTCCAGCATTTTTTTAGATGTAGCTCAAGCTTTTGACAAAGTTTGGCACCAAGGGCTTGAATTTAAACTGCATCGAGACCTGCTAAGCAATTTTATCAAATTTTTAAATCCTACATAGCTGATCGACACTTTAGTGTCAAATTTGAAAATGAGTATTCTGAAATAAAAAGAATATCAGCAGGTATATATCACAAGGTAGCGTACTTGACCCTATTCTGTGTATTCTTTATTCGAGGGTCTTACCAAATATTCGAGGTACTACAGTAGCAACATTTGCAGGCGAAACAGCTATTCTAGCAGTTGGAAAAGATTTTTCGGAAGCAACAAGCACAAACTTCAAAATTCTGTTAACACGGTGAGCAACTGGGCTCAAAATTGGCGCATCTTATTAAATGAAGCCAAATCAGTATACGTCAACTTTATAAATCAAAATGTAAGTTGTATTCCAGTGGTTCTCAACTAAAACCAAATTCCATATGCAAATACAGCTAAATACCTTGGCATGACCCTCGATGCTAAGCTAAGATGGAACGAACACATCAAGAAGAAAAAAGAAGAGTTAAACATCAAATATAGAAAAATGTATTGGCTCATCGGTAGAAATTGTGAGCTCACAATACACAACAAACTGCTTCTATACAGGCAAATTCTAAAACCAGTATGGACCTATAGGTAATTATACCATATATGGTATCCAACTTTGGGGTTGTACGCAAAAGACAAATGTACAAATGATACATTGCTTCCAAAATAAAGTGGTACAAGGGATATACCAACGTATATTGAGACTCCTTGAATTTTCCTGGTGCTCCTAACCGCTAGTTATCTTAAAGGAAACTTATTTTGAGTAGGCCACCAATAACACTAACAAACAGTGACACATTATGGATGTATTTGTTTTTCGATAATCGCAGCATTCAAACTTTCATTATTTTTGAAATATTGTTTACTAACTTTAAACAGCTGACTAAGTCAGCTGTCTACCTGTTTTCTTTTTTTAGTTGCAAACACTAAATTAATTAATTTTCTATTTAATTCAAATTTTGCGTAAATTTTTGGAACACGGTATATCGAGTTTTCCCGAATGTTCCTGGTGTTCCTAAACGCCGGCCATCCTAACGAAAATTTACTTTGAGCAGGTCATAATCTATTCTAACGGAAAATAAGTCAAGGCGGATTCATTGTTGTAGCTCGTTGTGTTCATTCCGTTCGTTCCGTTCGTTATGCGTTTTTGTAAACCAATAGGATTTGTCGCAAATGACGTTTTATTTCTTCGGTACTTTTTTCATCAAGTCGATCTATCTTCAATTTTTTTACCGAAGGAACATGGCAAGAAAGAAACGACATGATATATAGTATACTAGTAGAAACAAACAGACACATTTTCGATATTTTTATTTTGTAGTCAAGTACGTTGTTCATTTTGTGTTTTGATGTTTTGTTTTTTCATCAACAATGAACTTAAAAAATAATACTGCAGAAAAAATACCGAACGAAAGGAACGGAACGAACACAACGAACTACAACAATGAATCCGCCTTCAGTTTTAAAATATTATCAGGCTCGAGGCACTTAGGATTGGAAATTTTTGAAAAAAATTAACGATTTCCAAATATTCTATAGAGAACTAATGATTTAGGATGTTGGCTCAAGTTTCCATTAGAATGGTCGACCTTAAGAACAACCGAAAAATTCAGGAAAATTCGATTTACTAGATTTTTATATAACATAGTATACCCGGCGAACCTCGTTCCAACTACTTTTGTCCTTCACGAAAATTGATTTTGATGAGAGAACAAATCAAACAACTCAACTCAATTCTCAACAGACGATAATGTTGAATGGCCATTCCATTCGCTTTTACATCGAATTCAATACTAAAGGCAGGTTTATGCTTGCGTTCGTTTGGTCATTTTTTCGACCAATTATCTCTTGTGGAAAAATCCAGAAGAAAAAAACCGTCCTTTTTGAGCAATATGATTAGTCGTAAAAAATGTCAGAACGAACGAACGCACGCAACCATAAACGCGGCATAATGTATTGAAAAGTGAAAGAAATGTCGATTCAAACTCAGGCATCTATCGAAATTTGAGTTGTTTTTGGAATTTTTCACTCAGTATGGAAATGAATTGGAGTTAGTTGGAATTCAAAATAATTCAATGTATTTTATTCGAAATGGAATTAAATGGAATCAATACAATGCATTGTGGAAAACAATATTTTTCGTTTTTATTGTCCGGTGCGTAAATGAACCACGATGATGGTTTGCCAACTCTCGAACACGCGACGAACAACTGACCATGAGAAAAACAGAGATTTTTTCCGCACACTCTCAACGATTGAACTGAATGCGCTTGAAGTCGAACGGAATGTCGGTTGGAGTCAGAGTAATTCTCGGAATTTGAACATCATCGCCTTTGAATTTGCCCTTGATGATCGTCACTTGAATCACGTTGTTCATAGGTTTCTTCACAGCCAATCGCGTCCCGTTACACAATCTCGGATGGTTTAGATTACGTAGCATGATTATCACAGATCCGACCTTGAGCATCAAATTAGGCTGTATAGGATTCACGCCAAATCAAGCGCATTCAAAAACTCGGTCGGATAGTTGGTTATCACGTCTTGATTGGTCCCACAGGCAGCGAATTTGTAACAATGCATTTCCCCAGCGATTTAGTTTTAAATCAAGTAATTCAACATCCTTGTTCTTCGCTGTCAAATTTGCTCGTCAAATCTGGTCATTCGTGTGGATATTCATTGGCAACTTCAACGCAAAATGTGCCGTGTGGCTGCCGTCTAGTAATGTGGTTGCAATTCTCGATGATGGAATGGCTAATGCTATTTCAGATTTCAAGCGAATTGTGACAAAAAGCAATGCAATCAGAAAGTTTTACCGGTTCCACCGGGAACATCGAGGAAGAATATTTTGCTTTTTCCTTCATGAACCGCCTATATCAATGAGTCTTACACCACAGAAAAAAATAAATATAAACAGAAGTAAAGCTGCATACAAAATTTTTACGCATATTTTCATAGTAAAATATGGGGTCACGATCCGGTTTTATGTTGACAAAATTTAAAATTACCGTTATAATCTAAACGAAAAAAACATGAAACAAAAACAATATGAAAGTTAAAGAAACACTTAATGTATATTCGAAGAGTTGGACATTCTAAGTTTATTATTTAAGGCGTAAACCGAGTTTGTATTTTGGGGTTACAATCTAAAAAAGTAGTTTCAAAAATTCGTATGCAGCTTTACCTCTGTTTATATTACTTTTCTCTATGCTTACACCTTATTTTGCTTTGCCTTTGCGTTTGTACTATTTGTCTCGTTGAATCATGATCCTACACTTATTCTCGTAGCAATTCACGATTAAATGCATCGAGCATCGAAAAAATTCGTGCTGGCATGCCCAATTTCGACAAATAGCTGCCGCACATAAGCATGCACATGTCTTCGATCATGACCAAAGCTTAGTTGCGTATCTCATCGTTCATCTCAAGCTCATAATTTGATGAAGCACTGCAAACTCGATGCAAAATATCATCAGCTATCTCGTCCTTGTATTTGTTTCACCACTCCAATGCTGTTGTATAGTAGGATGACTTTCGTTTAATGTAAATGAGAAAATACGTTGATCTCCTCATTGTAACTTACTAACTTACATAACGACCCGATGGGAATCTCAACATTACTCAACATTGCAACGTGTTGCGAATGTTTTCGATAGAAGCTTGCAATACGAAACGGTCCAGTGATTAACGACCACGACATCTTTTCCATTCACCATCATCGTGACTGTTCTGCCACCATCTTCGGGTGAACGACGCCGATATAGTGGATAACCGTCGTTTCCACTAATTGTGTATGTCAGTAACGGACGCGAATATTGTTTTGTGCATTTCCCATCGGCCATACACGGTGAATCTGGATTGTGATCTCCACACAGACCGTGAATCATGTTTGTTGGACTACCGCGAACAACTCCGGTTCTGCTTCTGGGTTTGGTATTTCGGCGCTGATGATTGAATCGATTTGATCTGATTTGATTTTATCAATTAACCACAGCAGAATGTGTGCGTGTGGTAATCTACGCTTCCGCCACTCTGCTGAGTACATCCAACAACGTGGCTGTCTGAAAAACGATGAAGTTCATTAGCGTCCTGAGTTTTTGTTTAGATTTCTGGTAATTTTGGGTTGCATGTGAACGTGATGAACAAATCTGCCAGTCCGTAATGCCACACATACGCCATAGCATCCTATACGCATATTCATGCATATGCCGTGGGCTGCCAACATATGTCGCTGGGAGAATGGTCAATTGACCGACATTGGTTGCATCTCCGTCCGAAGCGGTGGCATCATGCAGATGAATGTACTGCTCGGAACGTAGTTTTGATTGATTGAAGCGGGTGAAATTTAAACGTTCCGTTTTTATCTTGACAAGCATATCAACGCAATCTCTCATATCAATCATCTCCTTGCAATGGCGAATACAACAGAAAAAGATTGAGCCAAATTGGTTCAGCCGTTCTCAACTAATACGCTAGAAAAAAAATTCAATTTTCTTCGGGTTTTTCCGGAAGTTTCTGAGTTTCTCCTGGAAATTGGAAACACAACAAAAAAAGATTGAGCCAAATCAAGCCATTCTCAACTGATGCGCTGGAAAAAAATTCAATTTTCTTCGTGTTTTTCCAGAAGTTTCCGAGTTTTTCACTACGGTTTTCCAATTTTTCACTCCTAAAAGACCGTCTGGATTAGATACGTGCGAAATCCTGTAGAACCATCCATCTCCTGGAAATTGGGAGTACAGCAAAAAAAGATTGAGCCTAAATCGGTTCAGCCATTCTCAACTGATGCGCTAGAAAAAAAAATCTATTTTCTTCGAGTTTTTCCGAAAGTTTCCGAGTTTTTCACTACGATTTTCCAATTTTTCACTTCTAAAAGACCGTCTGGATTAGATACGTGCGAAATCTTGTCCAAAACATCATTTTTCGCCTTTCCAAATTTTCCGACTTTTACCGTGGATTTTCCCAACATTTTCTTTCGTGAGAACCATCTCCTGGTAATTGCGAATACAACATAAAAAGGTTGAGCCAAATCGGTTCAGTCGTTCTCAACTAATGCGCTAGAAAAAAAAATCAATTTTCTTCGAGTTTGTCCGGAAGTTTCCGAGTTTTTTACTCAGATTTTCCAATTTTTCTCTGCTAAAAGACCATCTGGATCGAATACGTACAAAATCTTGTACAAAACAGCATTTTTCGATTTTCCGAATTTTCCGACTTTTCCAAAAATGCTGGATTTTCCAAAAATTTTCTATCATACAAACATTGGCCTGATAATTACGAACACAACAAAAAAAGTCAGCCAAATCGGTCGAGCCATTCTCAAGTGATGATCAGTGATACATGCGGCAAATTTAAAAATCGTCAATCCTAAGTGCCTGGAACCATAGAACTTTTTCAAAATAATAACTTTTTATTTGAATTGATCCTGATGTGGTTGAAATAAAATTTCGTTAGGATGACCGGCGGTAAGGAACGGATTTCTGACAATTACCCACAGAATATTCAAAAATCCTAGGGGTCTGGGACCATACATTTTTTTAAATCTACTTAATCTTCTAATCGTTCAAAAACCACTGAGGTCACCCAATTTATGGAAAAAGATTAAGTATGAAGTTTCTACCAGGGTACGGATTTTGGTCGAAAATTGAGACTAAAAAATATTAATTTTGCTGTTATTTTATTTACGTACTGAAACAATGGTAACACCCCATCTTTTTCTTCTAGTTGTCGACAACATTGAGTCCCAGATCAGTCAAGCTGTCTAGCATAGAGGGGACACAAACTTTTAGTCTATGCAAGGCATCACAAACACACATCCACACACAAAGAGCTTTTTGAAAACCATATTTTCTGACTTCGGCGATAGCGAAATTGGTAAACAGTTTGACATGACGTCATCGAAACATTTTTTGTTGGTTTTTTGTGCCGAAAATTACAGCGCGTTTGTGATGACACGGAAAGTTTTCCGTTTTTACCGAATAAAATTTACATCCCCCCGATAATTAAGCAATTCCGAGCGAAATTTATTTACTAATGATAATGACCTTGACCTGGTTTTCAGTATACATATATGTATATGCTTTGTGTTCGACATACATACAAACCAGAATAAGACTTGCGCCTATTTCCAAACAAACATCAGCATATGTGTACAACCTATACACACATAAAACATTTATCAATTTTGTCACTTTTATTACATTTTTAGTACATTTAAGCTTTTCAAATTGAATGGAACATATAATATGAGACCGTACATGTAATATGATTATTCAACATAAATGTTGAAATTTATTTACGTATGCTATATACTATACATATATGCTTTAAAGCATCGAACTTTTAAACCGGTATTTTTTGTAATAAAAACCACAAATATTTAAAGAAATGTCGTCTAAAAGCTTTTTATACCGAAATCTACGTAATTTAAATGGAAGTCGCCTTTTTTATTTTTTTTTATAACATCAATATAGTTATGTATGTCCAATAAATCTCTCTGACGTTTTGACCTTTTAAAGAAAACCTATAATACTTAAGATTTGTGTTTTTGAATTCGTTAAAAGCTCTATATCATATAATATAAACATAATCCAATTTACATAACCAAAAAAGCTCATATTTTTTATTAATGTTGCAATAAATAAAATTTTCTATTGCAGAAGCAAAAGCTCATATAATAGGACCATCAGATTTATATGTAAAAATGGGTAGTGTTGTAACATTAACATGTGTTATTAGTCAAGGACCACATGATTTAGGAACAATATATTGGTATCGGGGTGAGTTAAAATTTTCCGGTAAATTTATTTGAACAAATGCTCTGCATAATGTTGTTCCTAATTGAACCTAATTTATAAAAATATACAACATATAAAACATAACTCTAATCATATTTATATACCTTTACAACATATTTTTTTATTTTTATTATTCTCGTTTATGATTTAGGATCAAATCTTATACAACCAATTGAACTTCATCCTAATGATCCGTCATTAGCATATCCCCCCAGAATATCAGTCGATGTTGAATGGACAGAAGCACTTACGTCAAGGTAAGATATATTTGATTTTTTTTTTTACTGTGTTGGTTTGCCAATCCTCCGTTTTATTGTATGATGAGGACGGGTAAAATAATAAAACCATAACCAGCTCCATTAGTGCGGAGGAATGTACGAAAAAGAAAATTATGATGATGAAAATATTTTTTGCGCTTGTGTGCAGAGTTTATTATAATATATTTCGGTTTTATTTTCTATCGTACAATTTTCCATATTTTCCTGCCACAAAATTTTACCAAAATTTTTTTTTAGCAGACTAAGGATATAAACATACATATAGGTTTAACGTTTCTAGGAAACTCATATTTAGGAAATACGTATGTATATACAACAAATAATGGTTTTGAATACCATGTTGATTTAATAGTATAAAAAATGCTTGCTCTATTATAAATCAAGGATGAATGCTATCTTTGGGGTTATATCGTCTATTTATAGTGTAAATTGACAAGAATAAATGTAGATTGGAAAATCTTTATCACACTGATAAAATTGTGTGTGAAAATATTTTAAATTTATTTTTTTTCTTCTCACTTTTTGGTTTTTTAAACTCAATCGATATCTATCTAGCTATGTAACTAGGGAAATTGGATCTACAATATTTAGATACACACCAGCACAAAATATCTAATTTTCACCTCATTTACTTAAATGTTCCGTACCAATTTATTTTTTCTATAATTGGTTTGCGGTTTACATCTTTGTACATTTATATACCTTCTATACATAATTTTTCGATTACCAGCACAAAAAAAATCTAATCAGTTTTTCATCAATCGGCTTAGATTATCTTACGGTACACATATTATAACGGAAAATCAAACGATACACTTGAATGGCGAAAATCGATATTTCTTTATGTTTGCTGAGAGCCAATTAGATCGAAATGAACACTCAATGGTAATCAATCATAATATTAAGATTTGTATCATAATATCAAGATTAATAAATAAGAGGGAATCCTATTATTTTGAAAGCTGTCAAAAATATTTTTTTTCCTTAAATATTCGTATTCTGAAAATTGTACAAAGTCAAACATTGAGTTGGGTCAAACATTTCTTTTGATTTTGGTTATTCTTAAATATATAGCGCCATTTAAAGAGGTTATTCAACTTTAGTAATACGGTTTTTATGTTTCCTTTCATAAACCTAGTCGAAAAAATATTTTTTGGTGAGAAACAGGATGTGGTAAAATTATAATAATAGTAAAATATATCACAAAGTTACTACAGCAAATATGTGGAGCAAATATTGTGGTTTCAATACACAATTCGCAAAATTCAGTTGCAAAACTGTTACAAAGACTTTAGATTGCAAAAGCAACCCTATCGACAAATCCTGCGACCCATAGTGTAAATTGCCCATTCTATCTCAATTCGTCCGTACAACTTTGACAAACTACATCAACCTAAACCAGGGCGGAGATAAAACCCGGCCTATATTCAAGAATCTGTGCTCAAGAAACCGGAAATTCATCGTTCTGTGAGTCGTATGTACCATACAGCTCGTGATTAGAGCTGTGCGGTACTCAGATGATCGCACTCACTTTCTACTTTTACTTACTTACACTCCTAGTATTTGAACTAGCTAAGTTGCCACAGAATGACTATACTAATTTTCCTAAAGTGAGGCGTGAGTGTGACCATTTCAAAACCACTTTTTAATCCGACAAACTTATACTTTGTAACAAAGGATGATACATAGCCAAATTTCACTAAGTTGCCACAAAATTACTTTCTTTTACGTAGTAAAATAAGAGATTTTTTCAGATTTACCATTCGCTATATTGCCAAACTCAGAAAAAGCAGTTTTTAAAAATCTCTATGTGTGTACGTAGGTGATTCCGTGCAGTCTAAACGTCTTCTGGGTAAAACTTCATATCTAAGCTGTTTCCATAAATTGGCAGCTTCCATAGGAGCTTAAACGTTTCTTGCAAATGTTTTGAAAATGTATATAGCATTTACGAAAAAACGGTTAAAACTAAAATATTTTAAATTAAGTTTGAAACAAAATTTGTTGAGATCATTTTTTTAAATTTTACCGGAAACAATGAATTTTGTTACAAAAATGTTAATTTCACCAAATTTCTCCAAGCGAATTGACTAGTTAGAATCAAACTTCATATACTTAACCTTTTATAGATAATTGGGAAATCGTGGAAATTTGGTGGAAATCTGTGAACCAAAAGTGACATAGCTTGGGGGATTGTCAATTTTTGCCATCATGTTGAAAAGTTGAGCATATAAAAACGATAAAGAATTAAAGTATCAAAAAATATTTAATATTAAATTTGTAACAAAGGTGGACTTGGTTGGTTTTCTGAAATTATTTCTTCGCTTGAGAAATCAAGTTTGGCGCATTCGAGATCTATATACGATATATACATCTGTGGTAAAAGAAAGAAGGTGTTGGCCACAACATATTCACTCCTTAATTTTTTTCAAATTCTACTAAAAGTAAGGAATGGCTGTGACAGTCTCAAAACCACATAGTCTTAATCCAACAAATGTATACCTTACGATGCAAAAACTTAATGTAATTTTAGTTCAAATATAAGAGTTGAAAGGATATATTACGCCTTAGGGACCTTTTGCAAGCATTTCGCAAAGTTGCCAAGGAACAATTGTTTATCAAAATTCTTAAAAATAAATCTCAAACCCACATAGCCTTAATTTGTCAAATTTATTCTTTAACGTACCAAAAGTTATTAGTTTAGTTGAAATAAGAGTTGAATGGATATATTTGGACTGCAGAGCCCAATTTCCCGAATAATATTAATAATAATTACCGGCGACCAATAATATTAAGCCCCATCTCCCCCCCCCCCCCCCCTGACTGCATGCGGCGAGAACATCTGTATTATTTTTATTTTTTCGAGTTTAAATCAAGGACATCAAATCGCTGAACCTTTACTTAAATTAACTGCACAGAATTTCAGAAAAAGAAAAGATAAAACACCATTTAGAATCAAATATCGAAGAAGGTAAAATGCAAGTCACTATACTACAAGGATCGAAATTAAACACAGACAGCCTACTGTCTCCGCAATATATTGCCTCCCCGGCATAACTTGAAAAAGGAGGGCAACCTTAAACTATTTAAATCGCTTGAACGTGATTTATTATTGGAGGTGGCTTTAATGAGAAAAACACCTATTGGGGATCTAGACTTACGACGTCAAAAGGTAAAAAATTGCTTCAAGCAGGGCAGACATCAAAATATGAATTTTACTCTGGTGGTTCCCCAACATACTGGTCCAGTCATGGAACGAAAATACTGTCCTGATAGACTTTTATGTAGCATGAAGTATATCCCAGAACTAAATTCACATTGAATACAGTAATTCTCTAGTATCGGATTATTCCCCGGTTATCATGACAGTCAATTCAAAGGGGGAATGCACCCTGATTAACAAATTAAAAAACAAAGAGGGATCTGTTTCGTGAAGTAATGACGGGAAAAATCAATCTTCAAGTACTGATAAGAAATTCTCACCAGTTGAAAGATGAATTAGAACAACCGAATGAAACAATTCACTATGCTGGTTTGCCAAGTACCCCCATTATACAAAATAAGAAAAAGCTTAACATATCCTACTCAATGGAACTTAGAGAGTTGGTAAGAGAAAAACGACGGGCACGTATAACCTGGCAAATAACTAGAACACCGGGGAACAAAATAATTCTTAAAAATTTAGGTAACAGTTTCAAATCTCTTCTTAAAGAAGTTAAAAATGCATCAATCAACAGATATTTAGCTAGCCTAACCGATGAAAAAAATTCTGATAATTCATTGTGCAAGGCGACGAAGGGAATCAAAAGAACCAAAATGCAAGTACCTCCACTTAAAAAGGAGGATGGAACCTGGGCAAGAGATCGTAAAGAGAAATCTGATCTGTTTGCGGATTTCTCGAAAATACCTTCCAACCGCTACCAAGTCAAACGGCCAATGAAAATATAAATTCAATACACAAGCTAGATGATTTTGATATACGCCCAGTAACTCTCAAAGGATTTCGTAAGCTATTACACATAATATATGCGAACTTTCGGTTAAAATATGTTGCGTGGCATTTTAAAGTAGCAGAAGTAATCATGATAGCAAAACTTGGTAAACCACCTAACGATAAAAAATCATACAGGCCAATTTCTTGGTCGCCAAAGACTTAAAGACCGACAACTAATTCCTCCACATCAATTTGGATTCAGAAGAAAGCATTCCACAATTGACCAGGTGCATAGGATCACCAACATTATTGAAAGAACGTTAGAACCTAAAAAAGCATGCTGCAGCATATTTCTGGACGTCGCCCAAGCATTTGATAAAGTGTGGCATAGTGGACTGGAATTCAAGCTGCACATAAATATCTGCCGAAGCAATTCTATTCCATATTAAAATCTTATTTATCCAATAGACGTTTTCGCGTCAAATATGACGATGAATACTCCGAACTTAAGAAAATCTCTGCCGGTGTTTCGCAAGGGAGTGTCTTAAGGCCGATCCTATATTTATTATATACAAGGGATATTCCAACAACAAATAAAGGAACCATAGCCACCTTTGCAGATGTCACAACAACCATGGCGATTTTAAGTAATGTCGCTGATGCAATGAGCAAACTCATACATAACAAAAGGCTTCCCATCTATCGATAGAAATTAACTTACGGCTGGTGCCATATGCAAACAAAGCTAAATATCTTGGCATGACCCTCGATGCCAAGCTGAAGAGAGAGACCATGTCAAAAAGAAAAAAAGAAGAACTTCACATTAGGTTCAGGAAAACGTATTGGCTCATAAGTAGAGGCTCTGAGCTTATAATTCACAACAAGCTGCTGCTGCATCGACCAATACTGAAGCCGATACGGACCTACGGTATTCAACTCTAGGGATGAACTAAGCAAACAAACGCCAAAATGATACAGATGTTTCAAAACAAGGTTCTTCGTAGGATCGTAAATACTACTGCTACACAAGAAATGAAAACATTCACAGGGGCTTACAGATGGAATACATCAAAGATAACATAAAAAGCATGCCGCCAAACACAAAATAAGGCTCCAGGAACATGTAAACCCCTATATTCGCCAGGCCACTTGACGTAGTAAACATACCAAATAAAAAATTAGTATTTTAAATATGTTTAATTAATTATGGGACTATAACCATTGGGTTTCACCCCAACAAATCAGAATTGTTTAAGAAATGTAAAATTTGTAAAAAATTTAATTTTGTAATTAATAAAGGAAAAAAATGTAAAACAAATAGAAAATGCTTACACTAACATTTACTTTACTATAAAAAAGAAAACTGTTAGTTTTAACTAGGTTAGAGTAATTTTGCACTTAAAAGAGTATCAATATAAAATTTGACAAATAAAATTCATTTTTTAAACCCTCCGAATGAAAATATTCGTTAACTTACATGCCGCATATCATTCAAACGGTCATGAAGAACGCCAAAAATATAGCTTAAGCACCTTAATACTTAAAACTACCATTGTGGCGCTGGTTACTGGTACATTTTGTTCATTTCAATGAAATCATGTTACATATCGTTTGAAAGGTTTTTGAAAAAGGAGAGTGTATACTACGAAATCCCGATTTTCAAAATCCAGGTTTTCTCGTCTTCTAGTTCTAAAGTCTTGATTTTGAAAAAAAAATATTTTTTATTAATTCGGGGCCGACTGGACTAATAATATTTTAACATAAAAATAAGATATCTTGCCCAAAAATTTACTAAAAAACCAAGGCTGCGAGTCAGAGGGGGGGGGGAGTCGTTTTCGTGAAGTCGGTGCTATTTTATCTGAGTCGGAGTCGGAAAAAACTGAGCTCCCATTTTTTTTGTCAAATTACAACAACAGTACCAATTGACACCCGCTCTAGAGTTACTCAAATTGCAGTATTTTGTTAATGCAAGATTTTGTAATTGCAACGTTTTGTAGTTGCGAGATTAATAAAAAAGCGATAGTTTGTTAATGCTAAGCGGGGGGCGCAGCGACCTCCGAAGGGCTTTAGATTTGAATTTCGGGGGACGTATGAGCGGATTATGTAGAATCTTTTAATGACATTTAGGACCCACATGTTGAATTTCAACTAAATCGGTTAAAAAATGGCCTAGTTCCATAGCGGTGGCCATATTTCAGAACTTTATCAAAAAATCATTTTAGAATCCCATTTCCATCATCATCGAAAGATCATTTTAGAATCCCATTTCCATCGCACATATCGAATTTCAACAAAATCTGTTAAGAAATAGCCAAATTTCATCCCTATTAGCCATTTTCTAGAACTTAATCGCAAATTTATTTTTGAATTTTGTCAAAAAATCATTCAAGAATCTCATTTTCCCACATGTCAAATTTTAAAAATTCAAACCAGGATTTCCTAAAAATCGGGTTTTTTATACAAAACCGGGATTTTGAAAACCAGGATTTTGAAAACCGTGATTTCGTTACACACCCGAAAAAAGAACAATTTTGTTAGCAGCACTTTAAAAGTTCACAACTTTGGCGCTGAAGACAAATGAATCCTTTAAATCATAATATCTTTAAGAATGTTTTCCAAACATCGACTTATTACAGACTTATTCACTTATTTGATGCCATCTTGAATAAGTCAGTCAAGCCATTCCAATTCATTGTGCCGATTTATTTGTGACGTAATAACAAAATACAAAACGCAATTTCTATTATATGAAAGAAAGAAAAATTCTTGAAATGTTATGCCATAGACAAACTACTGGTTTCATAACTATAATTTCGAGATGATAATTTTTTAAATGAGAACTGAAGACACACTACAATTTCTTATCTCTCCCCGTTTTGTTTTAAATAGTAATGGAGTAGGCATTGATAAAAATGTCGAGTTTGACGTTTAATTGACTTTTAAATTGTCAGACATGGAGTGTTTTTTTTTATTCATTCCAAATATTCCGGACGTTCCGAACGTGACATATTTTGTTTTTTTATTCATTCCATTCCTTCTATTCCTTTTTTTTTGTTATTTTTTTATTTATTCTAGACGTTCGGAACGTATTCTTTTCGTACTGGATGAAAAGGTAGAACGAAAGGAATATTTTTAATCTTAGTCGCCATATTCTTTGTTTTGAAGGGTTGTTTGTTTGTTTTTTAATGTAGTACATACACAACACTGTAAATAATAGACAACTAAAAAATGACTGTCAAATATCTATTCCATTCCTTCCAAATCGTTTTTTATTACATTCTGTTTGGAATATTTTAAGGTCACGTGATCAGTATTCTATTCTTTCTATTCCTTCTTTGGAATGAATAAAAAAACACTCATGTTGTTCCCGCCAACTAAATATCTCAATAACAAATAGAAAACTCAAAGGAAACTAGATTTGTTTGGTGAACTATTAGTGTTCGAAATATCCATTTTTTATGTATTCGGCGTTGTGAGCACTAAAATGCATTGAAATGAGAAAAAATATCTCAGTGATCAGTATTCTATTCTTTCTATTCCTTCTTTGGAATGAATAAAAAAACACTCATGTTGTTCCCGCCAACTAAATATCTCAATAACAAATAGAAAACTCAAAGGAAACTAGATTTGTTTGGTGAACTATTAGTGTTCGAAATATCCATTTTTTATGTATTCGGCGTTGTGAGCACTAAAATGCATTGAAATGAGAAAAAATATCTCATTTCGAAACTATGTTCAAATTTAGTTTGAAACTATGGTTAAACATGGCACACTAGTACGAAATCATGATTTCGAGCTAATCGTAATTACGAAAATAACAGTGTGGGATATTAGTCGTTGTCACTATAGGTTTGAAAATAGAATCTTTATGTATTACAAAAATGTCTCTGCGAGGTAACTTATTTGAGTAAAACTTTTCCTCATATATAAACATTTTTAATTTTTCGGTTACTACATATCATGGAAAAAGGTTAAAATAGGTCTGATTTTCACGATGACGATAACAATTTTTTTTTTCAAAATCATTGGTGATCGGAAATTGAGAATATGTATGTATATACCATATAAGAGAATAACAGATCTGTTTTGAGAATGTTTCCCAATTTCCCATAAATTGTTCGGTTTGGTCAATTTTCAGACTGAAGTTCTAATTATCTTGTGAGATTTATATTTTATACTTTTTACTTTTGGAAACCGGTAGCCTGGCCAAGAAATTAATAAATTATGTACCTAAATTTCAAATTAGATTATTGTGCAATTCCATTGATTTTTATAGACTAATCCTAAAGTTGGACAAATATATGTTATTTTGTATATTTGTTTTTGTAATTTCTAGATTAGAAAATAAAAATTCAACGAATTCTTTTCATTTGTAAATAAATTCAGTCTAATTATTCTGCTGTACAAAGTTAGCAAACCATTTAGTTTTTTATTGTGTATATGTGGATTATATTTACTATTCCTTCAGCAAGCAGCAACATTCATACAACAAATATTTTATCAAGTGTAATATAGCAGACCACCATAAAAAAATAAAAACAATTCGGGTGAATATATCTGCAGAATAAAATTTATTTCAAGTATCTCGTTATATAAATATAAACAACACATTCGTCCTTATATCCAAAACGAATATGTATCCTTTTTATATTTCTCTTCCATATACAAACGTATATATACATTTTTTTTACGTACAAGTAAGGTTAAATTATCATTCATTACTTGAAAATTCTTAAACCAACCAACATACGTTTAGAATGTAAATATTTAGCTTTTTCATTCCAATTTATTATCATAAAAATGTAACATTTGGTTATTTTCTTCTCTCTTGTTGCCATTGCAGACTAAAAATTGTGGACGCCCGATTAACAGATTCCGGGAATTATTCATGCGTACCAACCGCAGCTGAATTATCGAGTGTGACGGTGCATATAATTAATGGTAAGTAGCCTATCTAACTTTAAATAACGTCTCGTGTCCAACGCGAACACAATAATTAAATATTCATAATAAAATAAAAATTATAAATAATTTCATGAAGGTTATTTAATGTTATTCGAAAACAAAGAGTGGGAGGGTGCGGTTAAAATTTACTTTAAACAATATACTTTATTTTTGTTCGTAATTCCTGAGACATCGTTCCATCTTGTTAATGGCTAGGGAATTCGTGGAAAATCCTAAATGTTTATGCTGAATGAACAAAAAAGCAAATTGAAATTGTTTACAGTCAAAACAAAAATGTTTGCTTGTTTGTAGGCGCCCAATATTTGTTATATAACTTACCATTTTCCTGAGAATCCATAATCCATTATTAACTGTCAATATAAGCTTGCGCTATATATTATGCAACAATCGTTTAAAGATTTGAATTCAGTTGAGGAGATTCTTTAAATATGTTGTTGATGAATGGTAACCACGCATATGTATATGTGTTAGTGGGTTTTATTCTATTTTTTTGTGCTTTTGACATATTTTCATCGAAAAATGATATTTTATATAGCTTTCAAATAATATTTAATGGACCCAAAGGGTGTTTGTCGACAGAATTTGTTTTTAAACAGCCTCATGTTAAAAGTAAATTTAATGCGAGTTTATAACAATTATTTTATGTCAGATATTTTAATGCTTAAAAATCGTTTATATACCGAGCTTTAAATGTAAAATGATTTAAACAAATATTTATATTTCAAATTTTTTGGAAAATATTGTCGTTTAGTAGATTTAAAGCATTTAAATATACGGTAAATAAATTAAACAAAAGGATAGCTTATTTTCTATCAGGTGGTAGTACAAAATGTTTGCCGAAAATAATTTGAAAAATCAATATCACATAATTCGAATGTTTAAACTTTAAAGGGGCAATACATTTGAGTTGTGGCACTAATAGCGAACGTGTGTGCCAAATGATTTTAATGTTATTTTATGTTGCATCACAGTGAAATAAATTAAAAGCTCGACACATGTTTAATAGTAATTTGTACTGGGTGAAGTTAGACAAATTCGAAATTTTCTGGAAATCCGAGATTCTAATTTTTCGTGGTAGTTCATACTTAAGTATGAAGTTTCGGTCCGAATAGTCAATCCACCTTTTAATTTATTTGTAATTTAGCATCCAGCTTTTAATTTTTTTGTCTATGATGCTACATAAAATATGCCTTGATTTTTGGAACAGGTGTTCACTGTTAGTGCCACAACTGAAACTCATTGCCAACTAACACGACAAATTATAAATACGGGATCCTGCTATTTACAAATTGGTCTAACTTCACTCAGTTCATATTACCTTTAAACATTCGAATTATGTGATGTTGATTTTCAAATTTTTTTTCGATGAACATTTACTGCTAACTTCAGTAGCATGAATTTATGAGTTTATCCATAGTATATTAAAATCAATATTAGCTAATCTCGGTTCATTTTGTGTTTAATAACTAAACGCGTTTAGTGGACTAATCTCTCAGTATTTCGAAGTTTTTCTCATAAAATGAGTTTAGTGAGAGTGACATCGACGGTGGCGCCATTATACAACTGGAGTTGAAACATTAATGACTTTTCAATGAAATATTTCAGAGTCACAGGGAAAATATAATGGAATTTTTAAAAATGAAACCATGCAGCATATTGCAGAGGTGAAGAACAGAGCCGAAAATTAGATTCGCAGGAAATTGCATTTTCCCATTTTGTAAAAACCAAAATTTAGCAAACTATTTGGTAAAACAAAAATTAGTTATTGATGAAATAATTAAAATGTTGTACATATATTTTAATTTATCATTGATCATGGAAAGTTTATTTTGGAAGGTTGAAAGAAAATAAATTTAAAGATGATTTTCGAATTTGTCGAAAAACGTTTTCCGAACTTGTAAATTGCGATGTCTATATACTATTTAGCATCATCTGTGTCCGGTTTATTTGGGATTGGCAGATCAACGGTCCACAAAAGAGTTTTGTATCCTTCGAAGCATTTTGTGCAAAACATGAACGGGATAAGTTTTGTTTTTTTTTATCAAACTACAGATGAGTTAATCAAAGAAATAACAGAAAGCTTTGAATAATATTCGGGATTTCCTCAAGTTTATGGAGCAATTGTTAAAAAATATCTATTAACTTCAATCAATTGTCTCACTTTATACTTACAAATATTAATCATAATTGTCCTCTTGCACCAAACTATCATCGGTACATGAAAAATTGCCAATAATTTCAGCTATTATTAACAAAAAATTCCACACAGACGGTGATCCTCCACTTCATCCAACGAGCAACTTCTCTGTTCTGAATCAAAAATTTAATTGATTTTGAGCAAAAATTTGCTTAAAGATTGTCGCAACATACTAGTTATAATTTCTATATTGAGTGGAGCTTTTCATCATATTCGTTTATCTGTTGTTCTGATAATCCTGCGATTACCGATTCACAATTTGCTGATACCAATTTATCTATGTAAATGTATTCGTAAGCATGTTAGTTTTGGTATCAAATAAGAAATAAATCATATAATCCTCCTGCCACTCACTTTATTAATATTCATAAAAATCGAATAGATCTACACAAATCGGAATTTACTAAAACAAATTATAAACAAAAAAACATTAATTGGAATCGCTTCCTGGCTCGCGAAAACTATACCTCCATCATTTCTCATTAAATTGTTAGAGCAGAAAGAAACTTTAAAAGGTGACCCGGGAAGACAACATAACACGAAGGGAGACAAAAAGATTGTCCCGAAAACAGAACTTATCACAATCGCTTGCTGGCATTCGCAATCTTTTCTCATCGATTTTATCAAAATCATTCTAACCAAATAAGTTTTAAGAAGAAAGCCACCGGAAGACCCCTGGTTTCGAGGATCATCTAAACAAATGTTCTCGAAATCAGCATGTATCATAAATGATCCGTAACAAGAGGGCATCAGACACGATCACCAAGAGTTTGAATTTGAAGGTCCTGTTCAACATCATCCATTAGCCGAATATGGAGCCTCCCGCGAGTTCCTGTCTTCATTGATGCAACCTCCAGGGTATGCTTCATGATACGATTTTGGGAACGTGTAGAACGAGTCCAAGCCACCCAAGCCTTGATGATTTGATTATTCCAATTATGTCGATGTTGTTCAGATCATTTCTGATCGCGAGATTCAGGTACATCCAGTAATTTAATTTTGTTTTACGCGCTATATTGTGAGACTCCAAAATGTTAATTTTTGCGTAGAATGCTTAGAAACCTGCTGTGATCCTCCATCTGTAAAGAATGAGTTTTGCACATTTATATATCATTGACCCCAAGTATTTCAACTCATTTAACTTTTCGAATTGTGGGTCGCCTGTTATAAATTCTCCACGTGTTTACGATTTGTGCGGTTATTGTTTACCAACATGAGCATAATTTCTTTGAAAGACACGTCACCTTGAAGAGCAATTCATTAATATTTTGCATGAGGTTATCAATTTTGAAAAAAATCTCAAAATTGAGAGATTTCAGATTTTCTATTCCAGAGTGTATATAGCTCTGCACAAAAACCGCACTGGCAGTCGCTTAAAATAAGCATTTAGCCGGTGTTGAGCAAAGCTATTCCGCGATATTTATTACAATTCAGTCGGTCTCCCTTTTATGTAGTGGACAAATTAGGGCTATTTTTCGCTCGTCTGTGAGCCAAATCGTTCAAACTAACTCAATCATGCGGTAGAAGAGGTAATCGAGGAGAACTAGCTCGGTATTGCGCATCTCATGTTGTTTGTTGCAAGGTAAATGGAGCCTGAGCCGATGGTACTACGATGAATATTATTTTCATTGCCGATTTGTGCTCTGAAGTCACCCAAAACAATCTTTACATCGTGTTGGGGAATTTGGTTTAAAACACTTTCGACGTGGTTATAGAAAGTGTCTTTAGCATGTTCTGATTTCACCTTCGTTGAATTAAACTCAACACATGTTTCAAATTTTAAATCGTTTCCTTATTTCGAGTCTAAGGTCGTTGTTGTAAATCCGAGTTAATAATTGCCTTTGTTGCTGGTTCGTACAATCGACTTTTTCCTGGTTGGGTTGTTCGCCCAACGAAAACCCCCTATAGTAGAAATACAGCCCTCACTTATTTAGTCTCCCCAATTACGGAATAATTGGCGGTGCTGCCGCCAGCAAGTGATGTGAGCACTTGCTGAAATTGCATACAAAGATATGGATCCCTCTGTCTGCATTTAACCTGACCGCTGCGCAACAATGTCGCTCTTTCCGAAAATATTGCTTAAAATCTACTATACAAACATTTAGAATACAGTTATATACAATTTTTGCGAATTTCAATATACCATAGTTTCTATCTATCTACAGTATATAAAAAATACGAGTTAATTAGAATTTATGGCCGAAAATTGGTAGCCCGGAAAAATCACGGGAAACACCGGAACTTTGGATATATTTATTTAGAAATTTGCAATAATTTTGTAAAAAAAACTTTTCCCCATATAACATACAATGGAATTTCATTTATAACTGTTCTGAATTTCTTCAAATTTGAAACATACTTGTATATATTAAAAATTTTATTTCCGATTGCATTTTCTACGAAAATTCACAGAAAAAACCAAAAAAATTATTCTCCTTTCAAAAATGGATTGCACAACAACTCACAGTGGGTTTTGTTAAAGTTTGGTTTAGATAGTCCTCAATATTCCGCATTTAAAACAGAAATAGAATTATTTCCAGAATAGTAATTTGAACCTGCCTTCAAATAGAGACATGCAATCCAAAATAGCGGTTTTAAAATATAGCAACTCGATTTGCGGTATACGTTTCCATTTTGGACAAAAATTTCAAAAATTAAAAAATGTTTCAATATAGGATGTATGCAACTTCCTTGCACACTATTTTGGGTTAACGTTAATTTATATAAACAATTTTGATCACATTTGACTAAATTGCTAAATCCGAAAAAGAAACAAAGGTGATCCGTCTGGAATCATGTCCGTCAGTACTGACGATTCTATAACAATATCTAGAACAGAGCAATTTTTTGCTAAATTTTTTTATGCTCAAATATTAAAATTAGTGGGGGTGTTGTTTCAGATATTGCTGAATATGACAATGCTTTTGCCATTTTTCGAGAGTAAATGAGCTTTTAATTTAGATCTATACCCGTCGATTTCCTATTCTGAACGTTAAGAGCCAACTTAGTTTATTGAATAATGTCAAATGCAGAACTTCCATCATATGAGAAATTTTCGAGTTTCACTCAGGATGGCCCAGTTTCAGAACTTCACCCAAAATTTATGTTGGAAAAATAATCCTATCCTAAAAACTGAATTTGGCCTAAATTGGTTAAGGAACGAGGGATAAGGAATTACCAGAAAGGGCAATTTTAAAATTTTGTTTTATAATCGAGGTCGTTTTATAATCGATATAGGGGAGGGTGGGGCAAGATGACGGTAGTAAGCCATTTTACCCTTTCTTCTTTCTATGTGTTCACCTTGATACCTTGGTTTGTTAATATTTGTATTTATTGTAGTCTTACTTTCCACTACACATTTGCTAGGTATCGCA
The DNA here is from genome assembly GCA_947310385.1 of Nephrotoma appendiculata. NCBI lineage: Eukaryota > Metazoa > Arthropoda > Insecta > Diptera > Tipulidae > Nephrotoma > Nephrotoma appendiculata. Next base: position 28,969,976 of record OX371224.1, on the reverse strand, counting down.
ACTTTAACAGTTTTCAAGTTTTTTAAACTATTTTATCTTGATATCAAATTCGCCATTTCTTGTCCTCATAGGCGGTAAGTTGACTTCACCAGGTGAAAAAGATATAAAAAAAATAACCAAGAAAATCAAAATAAAATAATACATATAGTATATTTCAAAGTAGGTACCTAAGAATTTCACAAATAATTTAAATTAAAAAAATTTAAAGATTTAACAGAAGTCGCTCACATACGGTTTGCGTTTTGCCTCAGCCGGAGTAAGCCCACTACATGCGGCATCAGCCCACTTCTTACATATTGAACACTCATACCAGGTGGTCTCACGTTCCCCATAATCATATTACACCAGGCAAAGGTCGTGTTCTAAGGAAACATCATTGTCATCATCTGTTTCTTCATAATTAATTGATATAGAGGAATCTGAGGATTACTCATTATTGGAAACGTGAATATTCTTATGTCTATGACGTTTTTGTGTTTTACCCATCCCCGCTTTTCTTTTCTTATTTTCTGCCTTTTGGTTTCGGCTTTGTATTTTTCGTTGTTCTTTGGCTTCATTGATTGTCCACGTTTCTAACTTCCAAAGCATTTTTGATTGGGGTACCTGTAATGTGCAGAGACGGCAACTTCTTCCTCTGCAAAAGATGGCCCAGCCATTTGCGTCAGCTGTATTACAGTGGGCTAGCTCATGAGATGGCTTCGCTGTATTGACTACGGCAGCTGAAGTAATTCGGAATATACTTCCATATTGTTTCTGAGTAACGGTTGTTCTACCTCGTTGGCGGGTCGAATGAGCGGATTACCAGAAAGTCATTGTCGGCTCAAAATCATGAAAATGATTTGTCGGCTGAAAATTTGGGAGTTAAGTGGACCTAAACCAGCAGCACTGAAACGTTGTACTGAATTTGTTATTGTGGCAACCTTACTATACGCTATTCTGGGCCTATTTTTTAATTCAACCTGAGCAAGCAGTGGCGCTGTCAAAAAATACTCTGTGTTTTTTTATTCAACCTGAGTAATTCTACTCTGCACACTGCGTTTTTATTTGTGAACTGTGCTTACACCGAGCTTACTCAGTTCTTCAAATTTTACTCTGAAATTAATGTCAGTGTACGAAGAGTGTGCAAAGTAAAAAACAATTTTTTACTCTATGCGCACCGGATAATTTTACCAAGTACAACCTTTGCTCGGTGTACACTACCCGGGGTAAGCCTGCTTGCTCGGGTTTAATTAAAAAATAGACCCTCTATGTTTATGGTTTGCCCCGGATTTTGAGTTAGGTAATCGTTGCATGCTCGGCTGAAAGCGGTCTTAAAACGACCATAAAACGTGACGTCCAGCAGTTGCATTCGGTGACTCGTATGTGGAGGAAAACCTATTACATTAATGTGATTTTCTCTACATAAATTAACGGCGTTTAATGTCACATGAGATGAATGATGAATAAAAGTACTAGATTCTCCTTGGTGGGCCAAACTTTTTTAATGAAATGTTCTAATCATTTTACGAAAGCGTCTGCATTCATCCAACCTGACTCATTACACATTCCTGAAGAACCAGAAGAAGTATCGTTTAAGAAATGCGGCTGCATCCGAACTCTAGGAAAAATGAAGAACGGTAGGACGTAATTGCCAACAGCACTGAAACAACACGCTATGCTGACGTTCGTACCTCTTTCGGCGGACAATACTTGAATAACTCGTCGCTGTCCCGTTGGACTTAACACAGCAGGTATCTTCGTGGGAACAGTGGAGCAGCCTGTTTCACCCACAATATATATCTGATGAGGCTCGTAATTTTTAGTTTCCAAAATGCCTTGATACAATTCAAAGAAAGCTTTAACAATTGGCCTATTAAAGGGCGATAATCTCGCTGGCTTCGAAGTAGCTTCAGGCTTCCTTAAGGAAAATTAAATTTAGCCATAAAGCTGTGAATAAAGTCTTTACCGACTTTCTTTTTTCTCTATTAAAATGGTGAGGTAAATTAAGAGATTCAGCGTAATCAAATGCTATTCTCGAAAACTATTTGCTTGTAACACCGAAAGCTCTTTTATCCACATCGAGAATATATTGGATGAGGTGCATAAGCTATTCTTCAGTGAACTTTGTATTAAACCGTCCACCACTGGTCGGTAAAGCGTGAAATTAAACCACATTTGTAAATCAGATATTTTTAAGCAGGACTGGGGAGGGAAGAAATCCTGGCACACTTACGTCCTCCGAGTATATCTTGGCATAACGTCGTAATGTAGCTTCAGGTAAATTGTATGTTTTAGCTATAGCATTGACTGCAGCACCTTCTTTCACTTGTTTAACGGCTGCGGACATCGATTCACGAGATCACCCTTGCCTATTTATTTTCCGCTCATAGATTTTACCCTAGCAAATAAAATTTACAGATCCATTAAAATAATTTATGAACAGGTCGGGTAAGATGACGAGTTTGAAGATTTGGTAAGTAAAACTGGACTAAATGTGCTTCTGCGAATGAAACTATGCCCTGCTATGTTATTTTATTTCTCCGCTTCCAAGTGGAATTTGTATTGAAACAAAAAACAAAAATAATTTGACATAACATAAAATTTTAAATCCCAGGATCGGCCGTTGGCAAATTTGGTATGCTTTTACGTCTTGATGCTGAATGTACCTAGATTATTTCTTAACAAGTTATGTTCAAAATTGGTTTGTAAAGTTGATTGGGATTTTAACATCAAAGCAGCAGTATTCACAATAGAGCGAATTGCGAAAGCAAGTAACTTTATTTACCAAACTAAAAATTAACGGGATTTAAATAAAATAGTCTTTTTTGCGAAAAGGGCGAATATGTTTTTAGCATAAATAAAAAGCATGTATAAAAAATACGCGTATTTAAAAAAACAACCAATGAGCTTTACGCTCCAAATATTCCAGTTTGCTCAATTTATTTTTAAGTCAGTTGCAATAAATCGAATCCAGATATATTGACCAAATTCTATAATTTATTCAATAATTCATGTTAGAATTCAATAGAGCTTGATTCGGATCCAAAAGTTCCTACATTAGATGTGGTTCTTGACGCTTGATTTGGTCCAGTTCAGTTAATTTTTTATGAAACAATGCAAAGCCGCTTACTAGATTTTAGATCAAAATTTGTGATATAAAACAAAATTGGGATCACGTCTCCCATATCAAATTTGAACTGATCCGGATCAATGGGTGCCATATATATTATATATTATTTATTTAATTATTATTTTACGGTGGAGATGCTGAAAGTTACTCACCCGCCCCAAAAATATACAACAGAAAATCATTTTGACGCCGATCATTGTGATGGCTGAGTTGCTTAAAGAGACGCGATGTCTTAAGCAACCTCTAAAATAACTAAATTCGTACTATTATCAATATTGATCACCAAAACAAAATCATTGACAAAGAACAAGTGTGCCCGCACCTGATTTAAACCATAGGGGCGGAATTATGAACACCGCACAGAAATTTTAACTGGTAATGATATGTTATACGGGAAACAACAACTATTTTGCCGGTTTTGTTCCGTTGATTCACAAAAATATACGGATAGCAAGCCAATGCAAAATCATTCGTCAGGAGTGACATGTTATAACATCACATTTTCGATACTTTGTCGAAGTTTATGTCTCGCTCCTTTAGATTAAAATTGTACACTATTTCATACGATTTATATGATTCAGTGGGCTGCTAGATTGAAAAATTGTGATATTTCAATTCCATTTCCATCACCAACTGATTTATTTTCGACACTTGAACGAAACTAGATAAAGACACATTGCACACTGTTCTGGTAGGTTGTGATAGGAATAGAAAATAAATAGCTCATCATTGAAACAGTCGTTCATTTCAGTTTAGGGAAAAAAAGACAAACTTCGATGAAGTATCGAAAATGTGATGTTATAACATGGTACCCCAGCTTTGTATCATTCGAACGAATTTGTAAAGTTTTTTGAACCAACATAATAAAACCAGTAGAAATGTTGCTACTTTTCCATATAAAATTTGAATACTGTATAAAATTTCCGCACAGCGTTCATGATTCCACCCCAGATTTTCTTTATTAAAAATTTGTGTAGATATTGTTATTTACCAAACAAATAAATTTTTAAACTTTAAATGACGTGCATCGCCGCCGCACCATTACCAACCATAAAAATTTAACTTTAACTACTTCACGTCAGATTATAACGTTTTCCGCAAAGATGGTTCGGCTTCTGATGGTTTACCGAATGGTAGAGGCGTTCTTATTGTGGTGCATGTTAAGTTTGATTGCTCAGTGGTTATAATCCTAAATACCGACAATATGGAGCTGATTTGTATAAAAATCAACACGGGTTATACGAATAAACACATTTTTATCCTGTGTTGCTATATACGCCCTAATAGCCACGCGGACATCTACCAGCTTCTCGTTGATGCTGTCGATTTCCTTTTTGATAACACTGCTATTTCAGATGACCTATTTGTCGTTAGTGATTTCAACCACCTAAACCTTATATGGACACAATCCGAGGACAGCACCCATTACGTTGCTGAAAATGCACGATCTGCAAATGAGATTTTGATTACTGATAATTTTTCTAATTCCGGCTTGATGCAGATCAGTAACGTCAAGAATAATCTTAACAGGCAACTTGACTTAGGATTCTCTTCCGGCACAAATGATTGCAGCGTCTTAGAAACAAATCTGGTTCTCAGTACAATTGATTTGTATCATCTGCCTCTTTTAATTTCATTTTTCAGCGAACTATGTAGAGCTAACATTAATTACGAAACTTTACCCAGTTTTAATTTCTGTAAGGCCGATTTTAAGAAGCTTAATGAATTATTAGCTAACGTCGATTTTAACTTCATTCTCGATAATAATTCAAACTTGGAAGCCCAAACTCTCAATTTTTATACCAATATGGTTGTATGCTTTCAACAGTCCATTCCCTATACTGTACTGAAGACACAAACTAGTAGTTCCACCCGGTACAACAGAGAATTGCCATCACTGCGAAATAAAAGAAACAAAAACTGGAAAAAATCCATAAAGACTAGATTGGACTCGGATTATTCAAATTATGTGAACGTTTACAATGCATTTTCGATCATGTCTCATGAACTCTATGATGATTACATCACTAGTATGCAGCCAGAAATAATCGCTGACCCAAAGCGCTTTTGGCAATTCATTAATTATAAGAAAAAATCAGATGGATATCCTTCCACGATGAAGTTCGGTGATCATTGTTCTGATGACCCCAAGACCATTGCTGGCTTCTTCTCAAATTTTTTTAATAGCGCCCACTGCAATAATGATATTGAGCCTGATGCGGCCTACTTCAGTTACATGAATAACAGCGCTCTAGCGTCTCTGGTCTCCATTAAAGTCGTAAGGAGCATTAACAAGCTAAAAGATTTTTCCGCTGGCCCAGATGGATTGCCTTCTATTATTTTAAAAAACTGTGTTGGTAACTTAGCGCAACAACTTACAATGCTGTTTCAGTTGTTGATCTCCTACAGAATATTTCCATCAATATGGAAAGACTCTTTTATAACTCCAACCCATAAGAAGAGATGTAAATCTGACGTCTCTAACTATAGGCCAATTGCGAAATTATCCTGTATCCCCAAGTTATTCGAGAGTATTGTGTACGATTCTCTTTACTTTCAATGTAAAACATTGTTTTCAATGAATCAGCATGGATTCCTCAGAGGACGATCTACTACAACCAATCTAACCGAATTTGTTTCTAATACTTTGAACATTGTGGAATGTGGAAAAGAAGTTGATGTTATTATACCACGGATATCAGCAAGGCGTTTGACAGGGTTTCCCATAAGATAATTTTGTTTAAACTCCGGGCGCTAGGTTTTGGACCTCAATTCTTACTATGAGTGAACTCTTATCTTAGGGAACGTAGGTGATCTTCAGGTCATCCATTTCTGTTCCTTTTATAGCTACTTTCGGGGTACCACAAGGCAGTCATCTTGGGCTTTTTTTCATCTTGTCCATCAATGATGTCGATTTCATGATCAAAAACTTGTCAATTTCTATTTATGCAGACGATATGAAAATTTACAGACAAATCTCATGTTCCACCGATATTAACCTATTGAAGAATGACCTCAATAACTTTATGATTTGGTGTACTAATAATAATCTTACTCAAGAAAACGCACAAATTCCATTAGTCGTGAGTATACCATCAATAGTGCTGTTGTCGTAAAAGTTTTAACCATACGGGACCTAGGGGTAATTTGTGGCCGAGAACTTAACTTTAGAGATCACATCGATTTTATTGTCAACAGAGCAAACTCTTCGCTTGGATTTGTGAAACGCTGGTCTAAGGAATTTTTGAACCCTTATGTTACGAGGGCTTTCTATATGACATTTGTTTGGCCCCTCCTCGAGTGTGCTAGTCAGGTTTGATCCCCATACCAAGAAGTGCACACACGAAGAATTTAAGCGATACAACGTAGATTCTTGCGCTTTGCTCTGCATAGATTGCCATGGGTGGACGTTTACAATTTCCCTCCTTATCTTGACCGCTTGGAGCTTGTTAACTTAAAGCCACTATAAGCAAGTGACGATCTGTTGCAGAAATCGTCGTTTTATGTGGCAGTTTTATTCTGCAGCTCTACTCGAAAAGGCAAATCTTAACGTAAATGCTCGTGGTTTGAGAACGATACCAGCTTACAGAATTGCTCCTCACAGAACGACCTACGGCCAGAACGAGCCTATTACAAGAATGCTGCGCGAGACTAATAAATATTTCGAACAATTCGACTACCATATTTGCAAATTCACCATTAAGAAGTTATTATTCGCTACCAGTTGACAATCTAATAAACTTAAGTTTTATTTTATTTTTATATCAACTTTTTTCTTATCGATTTGACTTAAATACTCTATCGAGTATTTATAATTTTTAAATTTTTTTTTCTCCCCATTTGCGCTTCATTTAATTTTTCTTAACTTAACTTTATTTTTTATTATTTATTTTCTCTTTCTTTTTATTTTTACTATTTTCTGTCATTCAACGGGCGTTCTCTCCTTCTTGCGGTGGGGTATCATTCTCCTAAATTTAGTACATATAGCTTCAGCCTAAGCGATCTTTTTATACATTTTTTATTTCGATGAACATTAATTTTATTTTTTCCATTTTAATCTTTAAATCTTTAAATCTTTAATTTAGTAGAATGATATCCTTGTTTATAATTCCCTTTAATTATATTAAATAAAATAATAATAATGTTGTTGGTGACTCCCGCGTGCGGTTAGGGAGGGGTGATTGGTCGTTGGGTATTATTATTATTATTATTTACTTAAAGTTAATTTTTTATAAAAACATTATTTTTTATATCTAAAAATTAAATTCAATTCACGTCCAATATTGTTAATAAAATACCAATTCCATACTACGTTGGGCCCTAACTGCTGTTTTATTCAGTAAAGTTCTAACGGAAGTTAGACGGAATATTATCTCAATCCATGGATTTCAATTTTTCAATGATAACTTATTATATATTTGACGTCCTTTAATGACGCGGCATCGAAAAAATGTGTGAAATTAAATTTTTTTCCAGACAAGGTAAATTTTATCCTTTCTCCGAACTTCAAAAGAGTGGTTGATGACGCCATTTTAGGTTGCTATGAACTGTTGCGGCAGCTTGGTTAGCAACAATTCGATGAGTAGCGCAGGAGTGATATATCCACCGTGCAACAATGCAACACGAATTTTTTTTAGATGTTTTATTATTATTGTGTTGCAATTACTGACCAACCTCAATAAATTTTATTATTTTCCATACGTAACGAAAAATTTATTGTTTCATCGGGCATTGACCTCTATAATAAACCAAATAATATTTTTTTTTTAAGATTTGGTGTTGTTGTTGCTCGAAGAATCTATTAAATGTGATGTCAAACCGTAAAATGCATTGTACGATCCCAGGTGCACGTCTCCGATTGGTATAGGTGTTGTATATAGTGTATAGTTCAGTTATCCGTCAACCTTTTGTAAAAAAAATCAATTTGCATTTCAAAACATTTTGAGAGGCCAACGAGTAACTATCTCTTGAAGCTAAGTTAAATACAGAAATACTTGTGATAAAAGAAGTGACTTTATGTACATTATAAATAGATAAAAAAAAAAAATTATTTTTCCTATGTACCACAATATTTATAAGATTTCTTGGTGAGAAAAGTTATAATTTTTTTTTTTAATTGCAAACGAGATAAATTGGATTACGCGCAGATTATTGTCAATCGGTAAGATTTATAAAAACTAAATCGGGTTTTTGTTAGTTTTGAGTTCTAATGGTAGCTTATTTCATACGCTAGGCCCATTTAGAGATATATGTTTGTCCGGGAAGGTTATCGGGCCTCTCCAAAAAAAAACACTCCAGAAATAAACTCTTCATCGGTGGACATCACGGTGGAATTTCCGCGTGTTAAATCGCAAACCACAAAGGCATAGGAATATAGTTGGACTAATTTGTCTACTACGAATTGTGCAACCATTCGAGGAATCTTTGATTTAAATTGTGCAAGGAAGAAAATATATATTTTGTGAATTTTGTGATTTCCAACAAAAAAAAAAACGGTTAAAAAAAAAAAAAAAATCTAAATTACAAAAAAAAAATTTTTATTAAGGAGAAATTTCCAGTTTAATTCTTATTTAAAATTAAAGCTTAGTATAATTTATAAAATTCAAAATAATCTATAAAAATATTTAATTAGCATTTAAGGAAATATTTGTTGAGAGAAAAAAAAATAAATAATATAAGATTATAAACATAAGTGAATTAAGTTGTCCACAGCTACGCAACCAGCCTGCTGCCAGGAGTACTCTTAGCAGAAAATAGTTTTGGTGAGTTTTTTTTCGGTTAAATGTTTTTGTGCCCGGGGAAAATCGCCCCGTTATATTATTTATTTTTGTCATAATCTCAATAAAATTTAATTATTATAAGATTTTAAATTAAACTATACTAAATTATAAAACTAATCATTCCCTAAGAGTGTCAGTGATTTTCAATTATGCATGTAACAAAAAATGATTATTTTGAAAAAATTTGAATTATAATAATTTAAATGGAATAAATTATATTTTTATTGGTGATGTGGATGAACCATGAGCCCAGGGGAAAATTTGTGAGGGATTAAAACTAAAGTACGTAAGGTTTGTTCGGCCTATATCTAGAAACATGACCCTACCAAGCCGTGAAACTACCCGAACATTAGTCAAAATACGTACGGTTTCTAGAAGGTCCGTAACAGAACCATTAATTTAAATCCGAATTAAATCCAAAAAAGAGGATTGGAGAAAAAATTATTTTAATTCTGAATCTCTCGTATTCAAATAAGATGAAGGGTGTTTGATTACGAGGTATAGAAATTTGAAATTAAATAAGACACAAAAAAATAGTTTTAATGGTGATTTTATTTGAAAGATAATATTATGCCATTAATGGTTGAATATGATTTCGGACTTGTTGCCGCCGCGGCTGACACACGTACATGGCGTAATCTGGACGTTCAATTTTCGGCAACTCTTCTCAGAATTTCTGTTCGTGTTTCGTCAATAATGCTTCGAATAATGGCTTCTAATTGTTCTGATCTCAATTGAGACACAAAAAGAATAGTAAACAAGACTGTAATGTTTTCACCAGCATGATTTTTGAACACTTCTCCTCCTATGAGTCCTTCAGCCACACCAAACGGTAACTTTTAGTAGATAAAATCTGCTTGTTCACATTCCCATTCTACCGCAACCATGTCAATATTGGCTTTGGCCCATTCACAGAATTTGTGGCGCGTACGATGATTATATGGTTTTAATTCTTGCACAAATTGACTCTTGTCAGCATGTAAACCAAAATCATTACGCAAAAGTCTCCATTAAGATGTTAGATCAAGTTTCAATTGTTGTGCACGATGATTTATTTAAATTCTCTTCAATATTATTGCTGTCAAATTGGCAGTCCCTGAAAAAAATATTGCCAACTTAAAGTTCTATACCACGAAATGATATACCATTATAAAGGTGTTTTGTAATATTGAATATTGAAGCAGAATTCTGCTAATAGAATTATAATAATAAATAAATGGACACAATAGATTTAAACTGCCAAATTATTATATCCATACAATCGTTAAACTGTTTTAAATATGTAAGACAAAATCCATTTCAGATTCTTTCCTAAGATCTTAAATCTGCAAAAGAACAAACAAAAAAAACATTCAATTTATCTTAGCACTGCACAAGATTTCATACATTAAGTAATATCTCTCTACTCTACCATAATATATAGTACACTTTAGATTATTTTTTGTACCATTGCCAGTAATATATTCAAGATGACTTAAAGTATTATTAATTTACGGTTAAGATTTCGTTGTTGTAGAAATTCTTCATCTTACATTTTCTACCTCTATTCTATACTTCTCTCCGTATAATATAATCTTTAATAATATCTTATTTATCTGCAGTCATTTCTGTTTGGTTGTTTTATTGTTGGATTTTTTTTACGATAAATTTAAATAAAACTTTTCATTTCTCGTTTTTGTGGCAAACTTAACAAACCGAAAAGCACAAAAATTAGACTAGCACAAGGCAAGTATTATAAGAGTCTGTGTATGCTCAGGAAAACACAAACTGAAAAACTTTAACGTTAAATAAATAAATAAATAAATATAGAATAGTAGTTTATTATAAATTTATTTATTTGTATAACTTAAAATAACAGGACAAGATGAAAGTTTTTAAAGTTCTTAACTATTTGATTTATTATTAAGAATGAAAATTTTTTAGTTTTTTTTTTTGGAACCATTTACATAAAACCGAAATTAAATAATTTAAAGGACATTTTAATGATCTTCTTATAAGCCAAAACCCTTTCTAGCATAATTTCATTTCTCTACACTACATGTTTACAATAAGTTATACATGTACCTGCAGGTAAATAACCACTAAAAACCTGGTCACAAACTATACGAGTATACATATTAAAATTCTGAAACTATCAACAACCCAGATATATTTTTATGTTATTTCCACATAATCAACTTAACAAAAGGTTAGGAAATAATTCATCTGAAAATAACATTAAAATGTAGAAAATCCGCATTACAACGAAATTTTGATATCATAAAAGGGAATACACAAGCAACTACATTATTTTACTTGTACCCAAATCAAATTGTCTCAATCTACTATACAACGTAACAAAAAATTATTCACTGGTGAGGTAGTCCTAAATAAAAAAATTAAAAAACTTGTACTTCTGTATATATACTTACTACTACTGTGGTATACGTTATAACTCAAAAATAATAATAATAATATTATTTCTCTATAATTACATAACACAAATTTTACAATTGTAAAGTAAAAAGCTCAACCTGACCCAATTTCGAAATACCTGTATACACAAAAATACAATAAAAAGCACAGTACGAAAAAAATAAATTTTAATTTAAAAACAAAAGGAAAAATCTGATAAAACAACAACAATATACGATGTACTGTGTTGTAGTACTTCATAAATGAAAAATTAAAAATGAACGAAATATATACGGAAAGCTCTGCTGCTGTTCAAGAACACAAAAAACTGTTCAGTTGATTTTGTTTTTTTTTCCAATTAAAATTATACTTTTGTTTCCTTTACTATAACTAGTACTGTGTCGCTACCACTCCTAGATTCCGATTTTCTTCAGGATATTTCACATTTCCTACACCAATAATTTTAGTTTTACTTGATTTTCATTCTTTCTGTTCATTTGCCTTGATTTACTTTTCCTTGAATTTTACATGTTCATTCTATTTTATCCATACATGTAATTAATCTGTAATTAAGATTTATTGAGTATTTTCATTTGGTTTAACATTTAGTATTTTGAAGTGAATCAGTTCGTATTTGACAGTCGTAGAGAGTGGTCGATAACAATTTATTATGGAGCATTTAACATCGCGACAAGAAATTCATTATGAGGGACGAAGCACATTTCGGCTTGGCTGGCCTTGTTAATATACAGAATAGCCGCTGTTAGGGCACTGAAAACTCTCGGTTGATACACCATAAAGACCACTACACCCTCGTAGGGTAACTATGGTGCGCAGAGTGAGTAACTGTAACAGTTACTGGGGACCGCTATTGGGACATGTTAGGAAACTTTCTTGTGCCCGAATTGAATCAATTAGGCCTACAGAATATGAGTCTCAAGAAATTTCGAGAAATGCCGGTTTTCAAAATCCCGGTTTTCTTTTCTAGTAGTTGTAATTGCACAAAATAACTAATAAAGTTTTTTAACTGCAAGATTTGCTACTTGCGAAATGTTGTAATTGCAACATTTTGTAGTTGCAACATTAATAAAAAAATACAATATTTTGTTAATGCAACATTTTGAAATCCAACAATTGTAGAGGCTTACGGCTTCGATAACTCTCACGGTCTCTCAACCCTCCATCCAAATCCCATCCCTATTAGCCATTTTCTAGAACCTTATCGCAAATTCATTTTTGAATTTTGTCAAAAAATCATTTAAGAGTCCCATTTTCCTATATGCCAAATTTTAAAAATTCAAACCAGGATTTCCTAAAAATCGGGTTTTTTTATACAAAACCGGGATTTTGAAAAGCGGGAATTCGTTACAAATCATGAGCTGTAACATAAAAAGTACGGATTTGCGACATCCGGAAAATAAAACAATTATAATGATCATTATAAAAAGTACGGTACACAAGAATTAGAAAAGCATATCTAATTCAACACTAATAAAGTCACCTCCCAGACAGTGGCAAGTATAGTAGGGATAAAACCCCTATAAACCATCGCAATTAAGTCACGAGAAAACAAGGCCCCTTAGTCACCACTGGATGAGGATAAAAATGAGATTTGCCATTAAACATCAAAAATAGTAAAACAGTCGTTCGCGCAGTTGACGACGGAAGACTATAACTGGTCCACTCGTGTTTCACCCAGTAACGTGTGCGACCTATAGTAAATTTCAAAAAATTTCAAAAAAGGAGGGTATCAATGAACCAACATAAAATCAACAATTTCTAAAAAACGAAAATAGATATTAAAAATATTAAAACAAAATTTTAATAAAGCAAAATAAATTTATATTATTTACAAAAAAACAAAGATAAATAATTGTAAGAAAATAAAAATAAATAATTGCTATTGATCAGAATTGTCTGGACACGCCAATGAGTTCAGTTCTTGGAAGAAAAGTGTGTGTCGTATCCTATCCTTAAGATTGATGAACACTTGAACGGCACGTCAAAATACTACGGTATTTTGAGTGTTGTTCTCAACAAATTCCTAGGAAACGCAGACATTGCTTTAGAATCTTAAGAAAATTTCAAGGTGTCTAACTCTGCATTAAGACAAGCGAGACATAGGCACACTCGAATATCAGATGACGACTTTGGTGCCAGCCCATCACACTATTCAAGAATTTTATCAATTAGTGTATTAACATCTGTCATTAATATTGAATAAATTATCATGTATAGAAATGATCAACGATCCATTGGCCAACATGACGTAAGCTTACCGTTACAAAGCACTAGTAAATTACCACAAGCACTACACCTAAATTTCAAAATTCTAAACGTCAATTGTAAAACCCAATATGCTAACAATCATCAGAAAAGGGAAGTTCATTCACCTTTGCCACCTCGACGAAATAATATTCACGATTCAAAATTCCATCAACCGTTTTACCCCCAACTTACTCACAACTCGCGCGGACCACAATAACCTATTCTGTGAAGGCAATTTCTACCCATTTACAGACCAAACCTCCCACGTAATTCCCAATTCCAAAATAAATTTCAGTCTCCTAATAAACCATAGGGATATCTACGCAGTACAATTTTCTAGACCAGAACCCATGGAGGTGGATCAAAGTATATAATCTAGGCAAGTAAATTATATGAATATACCTCGTTTGAACAATCTACTCACATAGAAAAGAGCCCACCAACTCAAACAACCACACCCTCATAATAAGTTTCAAACGGTTTACTATAAGCAGCCAAGTAAAAAGGGTTCACCTCCAGTAGGGCCAAACGACTGCAAAACCTCTTAATACCGACTCGGCCGGTCAAATATTAGAAGAATATGTTGATGCTCACGATAATCTTACATATGACGAACCTGAAAACCTAGAAAACATATATTTTTTAGATTAAAGCGCTATTCCCTCCCTTGAGTCAAAGGTGAAATACGCACTACAGCAGACACTCCGCGGTATATTCCAGAGCATATATCCTTATACCCAATAGCACTAAAAAGATAGGTAGAAAACCAAATCAATGAGTTGCCGTAAGAGCTTCACGGTCCCCTTATAGTTCTCCTTTATGGATCGTTCCTAAACAAGAGGAAACACCAGGAGAAAATAAATATCGATATGATACAGTAAATTAAATTCCATTACCATTTCATACAGATACCCGATTCCCAAGATAAATGACGTCCTTTCGAGATAAATCAATATTTCACGACAATCGATCATAAAAACGGGTTTCACCAAATACCTCTCAAAGATTATGACATCTTATGAAAACCGCTTTTTCTATTAATAACGGAAAGTTGGAATTAATTAGATTACCCTTTGGTCTGAAAAACGCGCCTGTTTTTCAAAGAACGTTGGAGGATATCCTAGAGAACATATAATTAAACGTTGTTATGTCTATGTAAACGATATAGTAATATTTAGCTAGGATCAAACGAACATTTCCGAAATCTAGAGCTAGTATTTAGAACTTTAGAAACCACTAGTATGAAGGTTCTTTTAGATAAATGTAAATTCATTCAAAAAGAGGTAAAACTCTTTTGCTTTATTGTCAAACGGGATAAACCCGAATTCGAAGTAGGTTGTTAATCTATCCATTCAAATAAAACAACCAATAACCTTCATCTCGAGGTCTTTAAGTAAAACGGAGGAAAACTATACCACCAATGAGAAAGAAATGTTACAATAATGGTCTTTGAATTCTTTGCGAAGTTACCTCTATGGCTCTCGGAAGGTCAATTTATTTACTGACCGCACCAACCTGTAAACTATGCACTTGGCAATAAGAACACTAACAATAAAATGAAGCGTTTGAAGGCCATCATCGAAGAATACAACTACGGCTAACGTACAAATCAGGTAAATCTAGGAGCTCGTATATCTAACAGGACATTCTTGTGAAGAACGGAATTTCTTAGTAAATTCGACTTTAAGAAAATTCATATCTCAAGATTTTCACCGATCGGCAAACTTGCCACTATAATATTTTGGTAGACCACATGTGCACTCTATAGTTAGTTGTGCCAATCCGATTAAAAATGCGATTTAGCTCCATTAGAATTTGACTAGTTTTCGCAGAAGTAGAGTACACATATATGGTTAACAAAATTGCAGATCGGTGAAAATCTTGAGATGTTAATTATCTTAGAATTAAATTTACTAAAAAATTCCGTTCTTCACAAGAATTTCGTTTTCGATAGTGGCAAGTTTGCCGATCGGTGAAAATTTTGAGATACGAATTTTATTAGAATCAAAATTTCTAAGAAATTTCGTTTTTCACAAGAATATCATTTGAAATATGCAAGCTCCATTAGAATTTTAATTGAATTTTCATAAGTGGAGGGCATAGTTGGGTCTACCAAGCTGTTTTTGTGGCGAGGTTGCCGACCGGCTAAAATTTTGAGATATGAAATGTCTATTAATCAAAAATTATTGGAAATGCCGGGTTTCATAACACTGAAAAAATAATCG
Source organism: Nephrotoma appendiculata (assembly GCA_947310385.1). Classification (NCBI taxonomy): domain Eukaryota; kingdom Metazoa; phylum Arthropoda; class Insecta; order Diptera; family Tipulidae; genus Nephrotoma; species Nephrotoma appendiculata. The sequence continues at coordinate 28,954,200 of OX371224.1, read as the reverse complement.
ATGATATTCACAAAATCAATTATTAAAACTTGCTGAGTAAATTTTAGAATTTTTATTTCACGGTGGATAAGCAATATTTGCTATTGCTTTCATATATTTACTCTGCAGTTTGTAAAATAATTTAGAAAATGTTTACAGAGCGCATGGTAAATAATAACAGCAAGGTGAAAATTGCGGTGCATTAATATTTACTCTGCACAGACGCAAACACTCGGAACTTCTTGATTGGAGAAGGCCGATATTAATATTTAACATATTAAAATCCAATTTTAATGAAACCCCTTTTTCAAAATTAATTTTTATATTCACTTTCACAAAAGGCCACGGATTTTTCTTAAATTAAAGATGATAATTAATTACATCTCCGGATTGACAATAAACTTACGTGTGAATTTTGATCAAACATATTTTTCCTTTACAGCCTTGAAAGATGGTGAGTTGTTAAGCAAGCATTTAATGCTCAGGGAACTGAGTTGGGCCGATCCTCTACAATTGCTTTATAAAATTCTGAAATTAAAACAAGAAAGCAACCAATATAAGTTAATGCACATAAAGTTTTGTAAATTTAGTTTGTGTTTACCATATATCGTTTCAGCACTTTTATGGTTTAACCCTCCAGGTTAGTGGCCATTTGTTGCGACGCGAAGTAAGGTTCCATAAAACTGCAAATGAAGGATAAAAATAAATATAATTAATATTTTATTTTATTTTGAAAGAAACTAGAACTGGCATTTGTGTGGCAATTTGTGTACTGCTTTAAATTCACTTTACGGCTAATTTATTGTTTGAAATTTTAAATAAAATATGAAAAACAAAATACAAAGTCGGATAGCATAAATGATGTGATTGGTTACAATCTCCCCGTAATATTTGTTTTACAAAGTGAAGAGTATTTTTTGAAAAGTATTTAACTTTTTAAAAACACTTTCTAATTTATTCTCAACGAAAAAAAACATTTTTTTTCATTTTTAATATGTTTGCATTGAAAATAATATATTCAAATTGCGCTGATCCGCAATAATTTTAATATTTAAAAATGCACTGTAAATATTGCACTGAAAAGTTTACAAGGCTCGTACTTTATTAAAACATTATTGGTATGTATTAATTGCAAATTTGGTTCTACACAGGAAAATGTGTAAATATCTCCGCGCGAATTTTTCAGTGAACAATGTCGTTTTAGGTATTTAACATCCATTAGAATTTTATTTTGGTTCGCACAAGTAGAGTATATGTAAAGGAATTTAAATTATCTATCGTTTTTTAATTTTGAGTACTTAGTAGGAATAAAATGCATAATAACAGTTATTGTTTTCCGATAATTCATCCTGATATGTGATACTAATTTTAATTTTCTTTTAATAAAATCTGTGAACGATGTTTAGTTACTATAATTTCTCCACAATTTGGCGATTATTAGAGTAATGAATTTTAATCAAATTGAACCTAAATGAACATTGTGAAATTAAATTATTTGTAAACCTAACAATCAGTGTATTCTGTTGAGACAATTACAACAATACCACCATGGCTAAAGCAAAAACTAAAGCATTTTAAAATTTTGCTTTGGCTGAAGATAATGCAGATTTGCATAAGTTGAAATAGCTGAATAGCGCTGAAACAGCTAAAGCAAAAATGCTTTATTTCTCAACAAAATACGGCTAATGTTGTAAAATCGCCTAAATGTTAACAAATAACTAATACATCTTAACATTTTGTTTTATAGTAAACTGCATACTTCTCAGTAGAAGTTTGAATTTTTTCCTAAAATAGTACTAACCGCCATTTTGATAATTTAGGATTAATTTAGGATAAACTTGATTGGCTTAAAACTTCAAAATGATATATGTATTTGATTGGGTTAAACCAAGACAGAAACTGCTACCCTATTCCTGAATACGAATACGAATCGCAAATAACGAATTCGTATGTTTGGTATTCCTGAATTCGAATACGTATAATTCTAAAGGAATACGAAAATGTACGATACGTTCAAAAATTTCCCCTATTCCGCAATACGAATTCGAACAGTTTTTGTACGTGCATGGACGAATTTTTGTACGATGAATATTTAGTTAACGACTCCATAGAAAAATTAAAAATATACAGAAAAACCTCGACTCTGTTAAATCAGAATGTCCGTTAAATCCGAATGGAATGTTTTTAAATTTAATCGACTAAGGAGTTTGCACTTGTTCTGGAATATGGCCACCTAGGACAGAACTCGTTTATCTCTTAACCGATTATGAAGGGATTTTGTTTGTTGTATGGCAATGAGATTCATAAACAGTTTTTGGAATAAGTTCTGGAATATTTTTTTTTAAACAACTTTATTGATATGGCTACTACAATCTTAAACATTATTAATTCATTAGCAAGGTTGACATTTGTACTTATGAGATAAGCATAAACTTGTGTGAGTCTGCTGGACCAGTGTCTAGTTCCCTTGGTTTATAATTTTCATACGGTTAGCTCATGTGGTTTGATTCGTTTGAGCCGCCTTACTGCGTTTGTACTGTCCAGTAGTTGTACGACCTCAAGATTAGTGTGGGTAAGAAGTCTCTTTTCATGTTTTATGGCACATTCGTGCATAACGAAATCGTTGTGGATTTCCTTGTTAGTCACAAATCGGTAGGCGTTGGTGACCATTCGAAGAAATTTATTTTGGCTTCGTTGTATAATGTCTCTATTGGATTTATGTGTACAACCCCAGAGCTGCGCACCATACATCCATATTGGTTTGAAGATAGTCTGGTATAAAAATTCCAATAAAGAACCAGTCTTTTGCAATACAGGTTCATTTTGGAATGATGTCCAATTAACCAGTACATTTGACGTTGTTTCAATCGTATCTGTTCAGCTTTTTGTCTCACGTGATGTTTCCAGTTGAGCCTTGAATCTAAATGCAGACCAAGGTATTTTGCCGATTCAGCCTGGGGCACTTGCACTCCTTTGAGGTATATATGAAGTGTTATTTTTATGTCGAAACGTAAATGTCACATAGGTTGATTTGAGCTCATTCAGTGCGATTTTCCAGTCAATTGTCCATTTAGTAACGTTGTCCATTGCTCGTTGAAGATTTTCCACTGCTCTTGGTTGAGATTTGTCTACTGACATAATAACAACAGTGTCGTCAGCGATCGTGCCGATGAATGTTTTATTCGTCGTAGGTATGTCCGCAGTATAAAAAAGGTAGAGAAGGGGACCCAATACGCTTCCCGAACATGTTTCTTCATGAATGACTCTGAATTGGCGATCAGAGAGGTATGATTCAAGTAGCTGGCAGTAGTTTTGTGGTAGCATTTTGTTCATCTTGAATGTCAACCCCTCATGCCAAACCCTATCAAAGGCGTGGGATACATTCAGGAATACGGCGGGGCAATATTTCTTTTCTTATAACGCTTGCTCTATTACTGCAGTTATTCGATGGACTTGATCTATTGTGGAGTGGTTATTCCTGAATCCAAATTGAAAATCAGGAACGTTTACCATTGGCTTTAGACGTTTTAGTAGTAATTTCTCGAACAGCTTTGATAAGGTCGGAAGCAGTGAGATTGGTCTTATGACGTTACTTCTTCATCTGGTTTACCTGGTTTCTTTAGCATAATTATCTGGGCCATTTTGAAGCAATTGGGTAGAAACTTCAATCTCATACAGGCATTAAATAAGTATGTGATCAAGATGATTGCTTTACGTGTTAGTTCCTTGAATAGACCCGGTGATATTTCATCAATTCCTGGTGCTTTTTTATGATTAAGATTTTTGTCGATTTCTTCAGCAATTTCCATTGGTGTGACCCTTTTAAAGTCCTGATTAGTTGATAAACAGGTGTTACATCAATGTCAATGTTGGATTGAATGTCATGGGATTGGAACACTGCTGCTAGGTGTTGAGCAAAAAGTTCCGCGTTTTCTTTGCCTTGTCGAACTGAAATTTTTCTTGAGCATTCCTTAACAGTGGTACTCGAACTACAAGTCGTTTAAATCTTCTGGTTGCTTTCCATAACGAGTAGTCCTTATCCATTTCTGGACCTAGCCCGCTTAAGTAGTTATCGAGGCAATTCTGTTTGAAATTTTTGATTAGCCTATTGACTTTGTTACTTATTCGATTAAAAGTTGTCTTGTCAGCGGGATTTCTGGTGAGATGCCATATTCCCCTCGCCCTTCTTGCCTTGATTTGTTTCCTGATTTCAGCCGGGTATTAGACTTCAATCTCCGCTTTGTCCTTTAATTCAGGAGTAGCTAGTCTGGCAGCCATTTGAGTATATTCAATGAAATTGTTTGTTTGTTGTTTCAATTCTTCATTGCTTTTAATACTCACTTTTAATTCAACTAGCTCTTCCAATTTTTCTCTAAAGATGTCCCAATCTGTGAATCTATTAGTAAGGTTTTGCTTTTTCTGTTTCATTATTACTATAGCGCTTACTGACAACAGTACAGAAATATGGTCAGATGTTACGTCGTTAATTCCTTCGACTTTAGCGTAACTTAGAGGAATACCTTTTATGATGAAAAAATCCAGTAGATCTGGTATTTTTCCTGCATCCGTTGGTCAATACGTTGGCCCCCCTGGGGAAAGATATTCGCATTTGTTTTCATGAATGGCATTGAACAAGGTGTTTGATTTCCTAGGAGAAATAAGCCTGGAACCCCAAGCTGTATGTTTTATATTGCGTAGTCCCCTCTAATAATAAATCTTGAACCGAGCTTATTGAAGACGTTATTAAATTGTAACTTCGTTGGTGTATGCCGTGGAGGACAGTACGCTGCTGCAATATTTAGATCTGCGCCATTATATTGAATAGAGAAAACAGTTGCTTGCAAATAGTTTTGACGAATATCCACTTGTTGATTATGTTTGATATTATTTTTAATTAGTACAGCTGAACCACCTCTGGCTCTTTCACTAGGATCGTTGTCCAATAGGAATTAAAACCCCTTATTCTGATAAAGCTTTTGTTGGAGAAGTGCGTCTCTAAAATAAACGCAATATAAATGTTGTTTGTATGGAGAAATATTTCCAGTAAATGGGCTCGTTGGTTGAGCCCATTAGCGTTCCAAGCTACAATGCGTAGGAACGAGTTAATCATTTGTGAGTATGTTGACTTTTTCTCTTGGTGGATAGATACAGATTTCCAGTTTTGCCACCCTCTCTGCTAAATGACCAAGTGACTGTTGAATTTGGCTAAGCATTTTAATAATTTCAATTTCAATATTATTAGACTCGTTGGTGATTTGCGCATAGGATAAACCAACTATAGATGGTGTGATTGTTGTTTGTAGTTTAGCAACTTTGGTTTGTAATCGCTGCACTGCGCTTGTTCTATTATTTTGTTGACTTTTAATTTTGTTCTGATATACACGGCATCCTTTATAAATTGTAGTATGCCCTTGTGGTTGACAAAGATCACAAGAAGGCGCGATATCTGGTGTTTTCTTGCATGTGTAGTGTGGTGATTTTCCGCGCATTTAACGCATTTAGTTTGACGATAGCAAAAGCTCTTGGTATGTCCATGTTGTTGACAATTCGTACATTGTGGAATTCCCCTTATCTTGTTAGGTGGCTCAATTTTAACTATACAGTACGCAAGTTTCTTGATATTGTATACTTCTTTATTGTTGTCTTTTTGTTTTAAGTCGATGTAAAACAATGGAAAGTGTTTCCTGACTTTTACACCATCAATTGTGACCATTTTGTATTATGTTAGTAATACCTGCGACTTCATGTTCCATTTTTTCTAAGTCTGCTTTAATTTCATCGTGACTAATAGAAGAAGATAAGCCTCTGATAACCACTCTATAGGCCTTTTCACTCTTCAGCTGGTAGATGTGATATTGGATATTTTCTAGTTGGTTGCTAGATTAATTTTTTAATTCTTCCAGTAATTTTTTGACATTTCTGTAATCATTTTCATTTTGAAAGGTTATTCTGATGTCACTATTTGAGAGCGCCTTAAAATTAGTTGATTCACTAGTGGTTTTTATTATTTTTTGTCGAAAAAGTTCGAAATTGTTGATATTGCTCACATTAATGGGTGGAGGCAGTGGTATTTTTGAGTTTTTCTGTTCAGTGTTACTGTTCACACTTTGTGTATTATTTTTTGGGGGAGTTTTCGTTTTTGTGCGCCTACGTTTCTTGGGATTTCTGTTATGAGCTCTGGACACTTCTTCTTCCAGTTCTTCCTCATCTGTGAAATAATCCTTTATACTCAGAGCATTAAATCTATTATTCTGTTGAGAGACTGGAAATTGCTGCAGCAACCAGTTGGAATTATTTGTAAAAAGGTTGACTGGTTGATGCATGGCTGAATATGGTTGACAGGCAGGTTTTTAGCTCGTGCTGAATCCTCAGCTTTACTATTTTTAACCTGTTCTTTATTTTTTAGTGTAGAGTTTTCTCTCTTAAGTTCAGCAACTTCATTGCTCAGCTGCGCGATTAGTTTTTACATTTTCTGAAACTTGATGCACTCGGCATTTGTAATGAAGTTCCATTTTTAGTGAAGACTGCGTCTTTTGCAGTTACTGTGGGCGCAGTCGCTGTTGGCACAGTTGTCTTTAATTGTAGTGTACGTCTACTTACATTTGGAGGTGGTGATCTCAACATTTTCATGCTCTTAGGAAAGTTGTTCCCTTTATTTGCCAAGGGTTGGTTCCCCCCCAGAATCTATGGTACTAGCATCCGAAGAATATGTGGAGCGGCCCGGTTGATTTCTGGAATATGAAAAGGTTTAAATCTTTGTTGGTTCTAAAGGTTCTGACGATCTCATGATCTTAAAAGACATCATATTCCATGTTGCCGTGAACAGTTTTTGAGGTCGTTGTTGATAAGAGTAATATAAATTTATCCAAGCCCTTTGTGTAGGGTTTATAACGTGATTTTGGTGAGAGTAAGTAGTTGATCTGCCGCTCATCCCACTACACCCATGAGTGGGTTACTTAGTGATAGATGTTAAGAGTTAAGGCATTCAGCCTTACCTGAAATATGTTAGCATCACGAGGCGCTTAGCTTCAAGAAAAACGCCTGCTTATTATAGAGTTCCGCCCTAGTATAAATTACCGAGTTTCGTGGTGATATTCCAGAATTTCTTACACAAATCATTTAAGAGTTCCTTTTCCATTCAACATACCCAATCCATTCATAATCAATTAGGAAATTGCCTAGTCCTGTCCTAGGTGGCCATATTCCAGACCTTCTTCCAAAAATCATTTAAGAATACCATTTCCATCCAACAAACCCAGTGTCATCATAATCGGTTAGGAATTGATCGAACTCCGTCCCAGATGAGCATATTCCACAATTTCTTCTCAAAATCGTTTAAGAATCCCATTTCCATCCAGGACATCCAATCTCCTGATAACCGGCTAAAAAAGCCTGAATTCAGTACCAGACTAAATTCGATCGGACCGATTAAATTTAAAAACATTCGGATTTATCGGACAATCGGATTTAACGGACTCCCTAATATTCGTAATCTTATCACTTCATACGACTATGAGAATAGAGGTAAAAAGAAATTTCCCTTATAGCAAGGACACACACCAAACAATTACGTACGATCAGGAATACCAAAGTATTTTCGTAACGAATATCATTTTCGTATCGTATTCAGGAATAGGGCCTTGGTTTGATACGATTTTGGTTAAACTATTATTTCGCTTGAATGCTTGCTTTTTTATGTGATAACACTCACACGAATACACATAGGATTTCTTTAGGAAATATTTCACAGCTCTATGCAGAAGAGTGGAATTTTTTGTAAATCTTGATAGACATTAAGCAACTTACACTTTTTAATAAGTTCTATAATTATTCAAGCTCACACAAACACACTTTGATAATTTTAAAGACAAAAGTTTGGAGCTTCATTTACTCAAAATTAGTTTGGCCTAAATAGCAATTTATATTCTACAAGAATTCCTCGTTATTATAGTATATCATCTATCCGTAATTATATAATTCTTCTTGAAAAAAACAGAATAAAATTATTATATTAAATGTAAACCATGCACATATGGTAACAATGAAATAAACACAAAAATTTACAAAAAAAATATTTCACATTTTTATTTATAAAATATCAGATTACCGCAAAAGTCGCACAAAAATATAAAAAATTTAAAAAATTCTATCCACCGTATGTGACCTGGATCAAATTTTTGTATTTGTCCCGGTTTTTGTATATATTAGTGGGGATCATAACAAATATGTATAAAACCTGGATGGGATAAAAATCACGTTTGTCCTAAATTTATTTATAATTCCAATTTAACACGTAGGTGAAAATTGTTAATGCTTTTTTTCAATTTAACTACTTCTATTTGCAGGTGAACATCCGGCAGCAATGCAACGGGGATGCGCATCAAATAGAATAATCGAATCGAATTATTATAGGATATTAAATTTAATTATATTTTCATTAATTTTAATTAAATTATCATCATATAGACTTAGTAATAATTCAATCAATTTTGAAAACACATTTAGATGAAATTATTTTTAAAATTAACTTTTTATTTTTGTAAACTATTATATTATACGACGTACTATATTTATATGATAAATTTTAGAGATAGACTTGAATTTTTTTTTTGTTTTATGTTTTAAGTATGATGGAAATAAATTAAGATAAATTTGTAGATAAATAACTAATAATTTAAATAAAATATGTTTAGTGTCAATCTAATATTATTTAATATTACTAAGTTGGTTGAACTGGTATTACCTTTTTTAAAAAAAAAAAAATAATTTGTATTTGTCTCATTCAAGATCAAACTGTGATATTTTACTTCCTTTATCGTAACTAATCCCCAAACAAAATTTTGAACAGAGCTTTGGTGTAAATATATTAAATTATAATTTTTTTTTTAAATTAATTTTGACTTAATTGAAATTTAATCGGCTGCACAATTCACTTCTAAATTTTGAAAAGAGTACAGAAAATGTAAGCTGTGTAAGTATTTTTTTGAATGTCATATGATGATATAGAATGGGGGGTTGTGTTATCATTTCCTATTATTATTTTTATTTCAGTTATTGCAGGTACCAGATATTCAGATTTTAATTTGAAAAGAAATTTATAATTTCTTTTGAAATTAAATCTAGAATGAAAATATTTATTCAACTATAAAAAATCTGTATATATGTAAGTTAGGTTATAGAGAAAATTTATTTTGATTTTATTTGTAAATCTCATTTGAAATTCATATTCTATACTATATATGACATAGACACACCATATTCAATATAAATATTCGTATATATAGATTAGGTGACAGACGTACTAAATAAATTTGTCTATGGAATATACGAGCAAACATATATAGAAACAGAATTGAATTTAATTAATAACTCGTATATACAACTAATAATTGGATTTGTCCATCTACATCGGACTAAACGATGAAATATAATTACCGTCAGCGTGTATCCGGGATACAAAAGACCCAACCAATTATTTATGGCCAAGAGAAAGAAAAACCATTTAATTAATGCAATTATTTTTGCTTTATTCAAATTTTAATTATCGTCCGGTTCAACAATGGCTCAATGCTGTATAAAAAAGGATTTTTTATATCTTTTAAACTTTTTCATTATTTTCTGTACGGTATCCGTATTTCTTCAGAAAAATTAATAACAGAATTCAGCATAATTTTTCTATATTTTTAGAATTATTCGCGTGCGAAGTTTTCTAGCTCTCAAAAACAGGAGTTAAATGATTTTTGGAAAACAAAATGTGGCGTACTCGAAGTTTATTGTTGCTGCTTTAAACTTTTCTTTACTTGGTTTCCCGTTTCGTTTTCAATCATGTTGAAATTTTTGTTTACCAAAACATGTCTATTTATAAAATTTAAATTCTATGAAATAATTATGAATTTTTTGTAGATTGTAATATAGAAACATGGCAATCGACAAAACCAACTTATCAATAATTATTTTGGTGTATTCGAACCCAAATTATAGGTTTCATGCGTTTTTTTAGAGTTGCCTCACTGCTAAATTAGACCCAACAATTTTGTTGTTAGATTTTCTATTTTCCTTTTCAGGGATTCCTATTTCATTAAATGTCATTTCTTAATTCATTATTGGGACATGTTGATTTATTTAAAGTGTTGTTCTCGCGTGCGTATTTTATTAATTGTACGTACATATTTCAGTAGTTATAGCGTCTGTTTTTAAAAAGCTTTAAAGCGGTTTACGTAACATAAAATGTGTTTTTTTTTATTTTTCGGCATTTGTGTTCATTTAAGTTTATAATTTTTGGTTCATACATGAGTGGAAAGAACGTATCTAATGGGAAAATTACCAAAAAGCAAAGAAAAACTATCAACTTGGAAATAAAATTGGATATTTTGCGACCATTTAAAAAAAGAGAGAGAAAGCTGTAGAGCTAGCTAAAGCTGTTGGTTTAACTACAACAACCGTCAGAAGTATTCAAGATCGAGATGGAAATACAATACGGGAAGCTGCTAAGTCGGCAACATCCTTAGATGCTAAGGTATTCGTGCAAGGAGTGGATTGATGATCAAAATGAAATCGTTGCTTATAATTTGAATCAGGTTGCACGCGTAACAAACGTGTAACGAAAGCACAACCAACGGTGTTAATGACAAAGATGAAACATTTAAAGCTAGTTAGTTGGTTTGGGAGGTTCAAGGTGTTACAGGCTGGCACTGCCAACCTGCAGATGTTCACTAAGCTCCTGCAGAGGCCTCCACGGTGATGTTTTGCCGGCTACGTTCTCAGCGAGAAGTGCGAGGGTCGTGGGGTTTGAGGCATGCAGGGCTCCTGGCCTACACCGTGATTAACAGATAGTTGGGGAAAACGCAAATAATAATAATAAACCCGGATGTTCCGCCGAAATTCGTCGGCCGGAACCTGAGGAACGAACAAAAATAGTTATAAAGGAGGAGAGAGGTGCCTTGGTGCGCGCATCCATCCGAATTCAAACGGGGCCAAGCCCTGGTTACGGAATTGGATGCGGGCACCAAGGGACCGCAAACACTAAACCGACACAGAGGGAGTCTCCGCTCCCATCATACCACACCGAAAAATTAGAAATTCATTTTAAATTTATTTTCCCAATTTAGACAAAAAAATAAAAAAAAATCACCACTTCCCACGCGAAACGAAAGAAGAAGGAGAAAGAACGAGAGACAGAGAGATGCAACACGGATCGAGCGTGCACCCGCTGTGCGGCGCTCGATCACACACAAAATTTTGAAAATTATATATATAGTGAATATAAAAAAATGTATATAAAAAAATAAAAAATAAGAAAAAAAATTAAAAATAAAAAAATAAAAAAATGTACCTTAATTATTATTAAACAGAATGTTGCGGCCTTGCGCCGTTATTGTTGCGGGGCCTCTCCCCGATAAAAATTGGGTTGCGGCCTTGGTGCCGTCATGCCACAAGGGACTCCTGTCCCCCGGACCGTTGCGGCTTTGGTGCCGTTAACTACTTCGGCCTCGACTGGCCGCCAAAATAAAATGGGCGTTGCGGGGCCTCTCCCCGATACCAAATAATGAAAACTGGGTGCCGGTTGGCCACCCGTTAGTTGCGACCTTGTGCGGTCGGCGTTGCGGGGCCTTTCCCCGTTACCAAATAAACTGTTGGCCTGGTTAGGCAATTCACAAAAAAAATGGTGGGCGTGCTTTCGCCTTAAACCGTAAATAATGCTGGGCGTCTTCACAACGTCCGATAAAATATTCGGTACCCGTTGAAACGTGGTAATCCGTCTAAAATGTGGTACCACCGTACCCGTTAATAAATTGCGGTACCCGTTCGGTTGATTCTTCTCGTATTCTTGGATTTGAATTAATTTGCCACGAAGAATTCTTCTGCAAATCCTTTTATAGAGAACGTTGGTATCCACAAAACGAATCCTAATTATTATTTTGTGCACTTTTGAATAGATATTCAGTAATATCACCGGATTCCACTGTGAGCAATCAACAAATTTTTATCAAAACCGAAAAATTTGCTCGTCTGTGTGTTTAACTGTTATGAGCACCAATTTTCCCACTCCACAATTAAAAATCCGTCTCAATTTATTTTTTTTTTCGATATTTTTATTTATAATTTACACTCGCATCATTATTTATAATTAAGAAAAATGTTTTATATAAAAACCAAATTAGAATTGTATGAGCTTAAACAAGAATGATTTAACTCTACAAAAAAAACTTTACTTTGTTGAATATTAAAACTCGGCCATTTTATGATTTTTATCACCATAATATTAACAAAAACGAATTCGACCGTTCAAAACAAAATTCACAAACATACCCTTCTGTCAAAATCACAAACTCGAATCCCAAACCAAAAAAAATATTCGAGCGTCGCACAGCTCGTAAAACGTTCTAGAAGAAATTAATCTCTCTTCTCTGTCTCTCCCTTATATCAACTTTTCGTTGATATAAGGGAGATAGACATACAAGAAAAACATTTCTTCCAAAACGTTTTACTTTGCACACACTCGATGCGCATTGTTATCTCTCTCTCTCCTATGTTTGTTCCGTTGCCAACATAACCGAAGAAAACACACAAGAATCCATCCACCAAGACGCCACGTTCACACATTGAAAAACTCGGACGCAAGAAACCATGGAGAATGGAAACAAATTTACAAAAAAAAATGTCTTGTTAAGACAATACAGTCGTAACAAAGGTTCTGCCAACCTTCATTGTGTAGCTCTTCAAAAGTATTAAGTCACGATGTACGCTATTCTCTGAAACAAGTTTTTAATATTGACGAGACTGGCTAGATTAACTCTGCTTCTGGGTGGTAATGCCAATGAAGATTTTAATTTTAAACTACTTCTTGTTTATCAGTCGGAAAATCCTAGAACTTTGAAGGATTATTCAAAGGATCGGCTTTCTGTACATTGGCGATCAGATATAAAAGGCCTTAATAACAGCATTGTTATTATTCTATATGTGCCACTCTAGAAATTAAAGTTTGCTTTAGCTGGGAGAACTTGGGCTTCAAAGCTTTGGTTTTAATAGACAATGCTCCCGGCCACCTCGCATATGTTGCTGAATTAGCCGAAAATATCAAAACTGTATTTTTACTACCAAACACTACAGAATGTGTTTACAACATAAGAGGCAATTCTTTAGAAGTTGATGATGCAGCAAATGTAGTTCAAAATGTTGTTAACTTAGTTAAAACGTTCTAATTTTGAGGAAATGAATAAGTTGGACATAAAAGAAATGCTAACTTCACATAATCGTTAACTTAGCTGATTAACGAGGAATTAATGCAACTATAGATTTACAGTTTACTAACGAAAATGACAGCCCTCTACAATTACCAGGAGAAAGAAATTTAACAACAAAACTGCTTTTCAGAGCCATGCCATGAGTTTAATTGATGAAGCTATTGAGACTTTAAAAACAACAGCAAACAGTAGATAAATATTTTGTAACAGAGAACCATTTAACTTCAACTGCTACCAGGTCAATTATAGACTCGTTGGACTCAGAGTAGCGTAGAGTAGTATCCACAACGCAAAGTGACGTATTCGTGTATTTAGTACTTTGTCACATTTCCTTTAGTTTGGCTTTTTTAATTCTGCCAAGCAAAATATTTACACAGTTTTTGATCATCTGTTTAATTCCGACGTTGTTTTTTAAAATATCCTCAATGTTCTCCTTAAAATGTTAACGGTGCATTTTGGCGAGCATACATTTTACCTACCCAGGGTATAATCTCCATATCGAGTCATTTTGTGCTCTTTTTTTAAGTGTGGCCTTAGTGCATGATCGTTGTCCACTATTTGTTTAACAAAGAAAATTTTCCAACGTTCTTCAGAAGAAATTCCGCCCTAAAACGTCGCCATTGGTGGATAGTTTACTCTTTTTTGGATGCAATTGGCAGAATATCGTTCATCAGGAAACTTTCGAACAAATAGAAAAAATTGTGTAACAGCGAGATATCAAAATCGGAAACTTTATGTCTTGATTTCACTCTTAGAGTTCTTGTACTGTACGAATATATTTTACGTGCCACATTCAAAGTAGAGTGAATCCTCTCACAACGCGATATATCCGTCCTCATAAATCGTCACGTAGTAGGAAATCGCATTGTAAGAGGCATAAACTTCATAAAAATAAGTTCGGTTTCCAATAAAAAAATCGCATTTTTATTATTCATCCAAAACTTTGGCCGATATTCAAGAGATTACCAGAAATATACGTCAACAAATTTCTAATAAAATTTAACAACATAATTCGGGGTTTCAAAAATTTGTAAAATTCAAAAAGAAATCTCACAAATCCCACCAGAGGCTTCGAATCCCACCAGAGGCTGTAGAACTCACCGCCGACCCACCGTTCATGTCAATGTACAGGTTGACATGAAGCTTGCAATGTGCAGGTGGTATACTGTAATTGTGTGAATGGGTGGTGTGTGCGTGAATGAAAAGGGGAGTATTAATTGTCCTTCAAGGGACATTAAATCTACTGGACAATTAACATTTTCTTTTTTATAAAAAAAAAATAAAAATAAAAAAAAAAAATCTTGATGCCTAAGCAAATATTTCTTCATCTGCTGCTAATGAGTGGAATACGACGGGAACACTCTGGCATTATTTCCAAATCTGATTCTGAACTTAATTTTTCATCATGTTTGTTAGTCCTTTTGGCCGTTAACGGTTTTGCAAAATTTGTTATTAAAGATTACTTGCTTTTTTTCGCAAATCTTCAACTTCCTCATGAGCGGACAAACAATTATGCATTTCAAAGTTTTCTGCTCTTTCCTGCAGTGGATCGTTCCCTAAAAATTATAACTATATAGCCAAATAAAATTTTTTCCCCACTTTTTAGAGTCAAATCACACAAATTTTTGGATTCTTTACCCCATACTTCAGAATTAATATCTTCAATCGGAAGTGTTTTACTGTTTATTGTGATCAAATCGATTTCTTTTAGTTCGGCCTCTGCAACTAAGTCTTGCAAGCCACCCACTGTTGTTTTATTGAAGCCATCGCGTCCTATTGCGTGAGCAAGACCATATGTATATTCCTAAATTTAACTTCCTGAGTTGGTTCAATAACAGTTCTTTGATTAACCATTTCCGATAATAACACTTTCCAACAAGCATTTAGCGTAGAAACTGACGAATTTCTTTAAGTGACGAAGCAACCATTTCGACATAATCTAAAATTGAGAACTGTTCGAACACTTCGCTGATTTTATTTGTATTTGTAGTGTCTATTTTATATGCAGTATAGAATAGGGGAAATTTTACAACGGAAAATAGTGGCAGCACTATCACTAAAGAGAATTTGTTTTGTAATGTAATTACCAGCGGAAATGTTTTAGTCATTATGGTTGGTTCACGTATGCGATCAAAAAATGATTCGCGAATCAAGCCGATCAATGAGCGTCATTATTTCGCATTATTCCTCATAATTTGTTGTTATTTTTTTTATTATGTTGGATGCTTGCGATCAAAATTTTCCCAAAGCTAAAATTATTTCATCTCGGGCGGGGAAATTCGTATATGTTTTCAATGATTTAATTTTCCTTTGATTCGCGAATCATTTTTTGAACGCATACGTGAACCAACCATTAGGTATCGCTTTTTTTCTTAAAAAAACATGTCAACGGAATAAACTATTAAAAGTGATCCTTAAAATGGCAAATTGATTGATGACCGAAATAAAGGAGCTCGGTAAATATAATCTTGAAATTTAACATTATTCCGTTTAAGAAGAAGTTTGGATAGTAATCAGGGATTTTAAAGTAAATTTTGGACAAAATTCTAGGATCTGATCGTACTGGACTAAACGGGCCATTTCATAACCAGTCCTTATGAAAAATGTTATCTGTACATTTTACAAGATATAAATAATTTTTAAACTGGCTATTTCTTAATTAAATTTTGTAAAATTTGCATCGCATACAGGGGCATACATTCGGAAAAAAATTATGGGTTAGAATTTTCACTAGAATTTTTTGATTTTCTACGGCCATAAATGTTATTTTCAGTTTTTTACGAATATCTCAAAAACTGTCACTAGTAACCAATACTTTCGCTTGAATTTTTAATAACTTTTTAATAGCGTAAAATGGGTCCTCCAAAGCGATCATTGCTTGTTATTTCCACGTGGTCGAAACAGATAAAGCGCCCACACCAATGCTTTGACGTGAGCTAAAGTTTCATCGTCCTCCAATAACCTGCCTTTGGCCGAGGATGAATAATCACAGTGGAAAATAATTTTCCCGCACCTTCACCACGGAAAGTGTGCTTTCGATGCCTCGTCCACTGTGGTTTCCGTTGTGCTACCAACATTTTACTATTCGACACGCCTAGACACAAAACCATCGAATTGTCGACTTTAAGAGTACTTAATCGTATCGCAATGTTGATAATGTTCCACAGCGTCATTTATACAGCATCCGTCCATTTTGTTTCATGTTGCATCTCTCGCGAGCGTCTTGCGGCTTATTGAGTCCTTGCATATCAACATCAATACTTGCAAATCATCAGATATACAATTTTCCATATTGAACTTTTCGCATTTCAGATTCACTCGTACATTTTTTTAATTCAAATACTTATAGCGCAGTGAGAACTATGATTCCTTCCAATATGGTTCAGTTCTCTCACAGCGTAATTGAAGGAAATGACATCTTTCTTGTGTGGCACAATCGTATTGGCAGACTTTTAACAGTCGGCTGTTGGAGTCAAAAGATCCACTTTCTATGGTGCTGTCATCGCAGCTGCCTCAGCAATAAAGATTCGAACGTTAAATTGTCTTCAGCTCAGCATACACTTTTCTTCAGGCGGTCAGATAGATTTTTATGCAGCGATGTTTCTTGCACATTTGCTGGCTGTTGCTGCATTGAGAAAATGTAGCGCGCCAATCGCACCATCAACACTGTGATCGTTTCGTGGGCTTTTACCTGTCTTTTGTCTCATCACCTTAATGAGTTCTATAATATCATTTTAGTTCTTTTAGAGTTCTATAGATACAATCTTCAGATGGTATCTTTCGGTATCGGAAAGATTGAAATTGACGGCATTGAAAAGGCTAGCCGATTATGTTTCTAATCCGAAATAAAACTAAACTATTCAGATTGGTTAACAGGTTTCATTTAAACTGTTGAAAGTTGAAATGGGTCACTCCAATTTTGTGAAAAGAATTTAAGAATAAATGTCCAACTAGATCAGTCCATCTGCCTGGGGAAGAAGGCTGAATTAAGGTGGAAAATAGTTTTTTTAATAAAACGAAACAAAAAAAACCTGTAAAGTAAAGCCTTAGATTCATACCACCTCGCGGTGCTCTTTGAGTGACTCTAAATGAATCAGAAAACTCCTGGAGAACTCCTAAGCCTAGCGAACTAGGCAAAAAGTTATAAATTCGTCATACTTGCACTCCAAGAGCTTAGATGGTCTGGGAGTGGGATCCATAACACCATCAATGGTTGCACCTTTCATTACAGTGGTCATCAGAATGGAGGAGAATCAGGATTTGCCTTTCTCATCCATCCACTCACACAGCGACAATTTTTAAACCCACTTTTTCGGACTTTGGCGATATTTTTATTTTACTCTAGTAGACTAAACCATTTAACTCTGTTGAGTGCTATTGGCTCTATTTCAACCCAGAGCTTGCCAACTTCCGCTTTCTTGTTTCAGTCCCAATGAGGGATAGCTTGATTCATTTGTCTGAAGAGCTCAACATTTACTTTTTTTCTGCGCCAGAAGCATCCAACTGTATGCTTCCAAGTTATGTATATGCTTCCAGGATTCGCAACCGAACAGCAACACTTATTTCACACACGAAATGAACATTATTAGATTGGTATTGTGGAACAAGATAGATGCGTTTCAGAAGTGCTTTAGCTAGTATTCACTGTACAATAAAGGCATACAAATTCATTGATATCTTCTATTTCTTCTGGGTTGATATTTATAGGTTTGGATAGTGTGTTTAGCCTCATTGTCTTAGTTTTCTTGATATTCATTTAGAGGCCAACCTCCTTGCAGATATGATAACTTCTGAAATTTCTGTTGTTATAACATGTTTATGTGTTAGCGAGAATATTCATCTGCGTAATTTAGATCATTGAGCCTCGGTTAATCTTCACTGGATGCAATTGGGCGACGAGCTAGTAACTTTCTCTTGACACTGTCTAATATTACTAGGAACAGAAGTATAAGTTTGATTAAGTTTTTTGGATGCTCATTTCACAAAGTGTCTTCCAAATTGCGTTCCTGTGTTAGAGATATAACCCCCCACATTTTGCATCCTCTCACAAAAACTTTCTTGGGAATCGACGTCCCTTAAGCTAGTAGAATACTACAAGAAAGTAAAGATAATTATAGGCTAATTAAATTCCGCATTAAACAATTTTGGGCTCCATCCCTTCCAACTGCAACAAACGCGGGTTCTGCTAGCTTTAGAAAAAGTTAGCAGAACCCATATCAAAAAATGATTTAAAAACAATTGGAAAATTCAAGGTTAATTTTAAGCTAATTAAATGCCCTATTTAATTTTTTTTTTTATTCCATTGATCTAGAAAATGCAAAAGGCTCGATCATTTCAAAGCTAGCAGAACCCAAATCGAAAACAGGACCAAAAACGAAATTAGAATGCAAACCAAGATCAATTGACAAACAAATAATTTAAGGCTCATTAAGGCCTAATCAAATGCCTCATTAAAAAATTTTGGGCTTCACCCGTTTTTGACCAGACTTCAGGTCATTTAATATAAAGCTAGCAGAACCCAAATCGAAAATCGGACCAAAACCGATATTAGAACTCAAAATTATTTAATGGGGCATTTGATTAGCCCATAGTGAGCCTAAAATTATTTGTTTGTCAATTGATCTTAGTTTGAGTTCTAATTTAGGTTTTGGTTCGATTTTCGAATTGGGTTCTGTTAGTTTTAGATTAAATGACCTGAAGTCTGGTTAAAAACGGGTAGAGCCCAAAATTTTTTAATGGGACAATACATTAGGCCTTAATGAGCCTAAACTTATTTGTTTGTCAATTGATCAATTCAAAGTCAATTGGTTTGCGTACTAATTTCGATTTTGGTCCGATTTTCGATTTGGGTTCTGCTAGCTTTGAAATGATAAAGCTTTTTGCATTTTCTAGATCAAGCAGAATAAAAAAATTTAAATAGGGCATTTAATTAGCCTAAAATTAACCTTTTATTTTCCAATTGTTTTTAAATCATTTTTTAATATGGGTTCTGCTAACTTTTTCTAAAGCTAGCAGAACCCGCGTTTTAGTTGGAAGGGATGGAGTCTAAAACTGTTTAATGCGGCATTTAATTAGCCTATAAATTAGCCTATAATTATCCTTACTATCTCTTAATGTTCTGCTGTATGGGTTCTGCTAGCTTAAGGGACCCAAGCCTTTTTTCCATTTTCGCGCGGTATTCTACAGGAATTCCATACTTGTGGTATTACTGGGTTTAGATATTAGCGTTGTGAATATGTTTGCTTGGAATATTACAGCCAACATTCCATTCCAGCGGCCTTGTTATTCTTCAGTATAGCAATGCCACTGCTAACTTTTCTCTCGGTTGGTAGACGGGTGTTGATAATTTCGTTATAAGCGCCAGTTATTAATTTATTTTTATTGTTGGTGATGTTATTTCCAAAATAGACTTTCCATCTATTTAATTGTGCTTCAGGTATTGTTAAGATTTTACCAGATGCATCCCTTATCGGCGGACAGTGATGAGAATGTTTTCAGTGTATTGCCCATGATCATTCCTTGACCATGTGTATTTGTGTAGAGTATCATGCGTCTTCACCCATAATGGGTGTCAGATCTGTGTTATCAATTCCAATTTTGGCATTGAAATCTCCTGTGGTTGCTCAAAAATCATCCTTGGTTGTTTCACCTGGCTCTTCTGTTGTTTCAGAGCACTGAATTATGGTCCGTCTTTCATTGATTTTTCAAAAAATTTATAAAAATGTTTTCGTGGAATTTTGAAGTGTCAACGTTAATTTTGTGTTAGTATATTATTGAACAGTAGATTTTCACAGTGTTTCAATTAAATTTTTAGTTCGCAAATCAAATTTAATAAATCACAAAAGTTTCAATAAATTAATTTTTTGTACAAATAATTAATTAATTTGTTTAGTACGAAATACACAAATTTTAAAATAAAATTTAAACCCCAATTAAATTTTAATTTTATTTCAAAAAATTTAATCTAAATAAATAATTTATTATGTACGAGTGTGTACAACACTAAATTATAATTTATTTGAATAGCAACATTGAAAATCTAATTTATAGAGATAGAAAAATGAATTAAAAGTTTTGTTATCACAAATAAATTATAATTGGTAATAATTTATTGTGATTATATTTTATTTATAAATTGGTTTTTAAAATATACAAATTAATTGTTGAATTTAGTTTTTCATATTAACGTATTGTCGATTTCAACCAATTTCCGCTAAAATAGAGCACTTTTGGGAGCTTTTATTTTTGGTTCAATGTACGCAACAGAATGAATATATTTTAGTTAGTGTGGTTGGTTTTATAATCCATATAAAATTTAATGAAACACTGTAATTGAAATGTGAATAAAATTATCCAAATATTGATTTTATTTTAAATTTTAATTGAATAATGGTCACGTGGCTCTGCAACTGTGGCATACTATTGTGTATCATTGTGGTTTTAGTATTTTGGTTTTACTATTGCCACAGTTATATAAATATGTATGTAGTTTGCAATTAACATTGGCAACATGTAACAAACGCATACGAGGATAATTCTTAGCCATATATTCTTCTGCGAATATGGTTCGGTTGGGTTGATCAAAATAAATTTTTTGGAACTTTATCGGTTACTTTAATTTAATGCAAAAATTATTAATTTTTTGTCCGAATTAAATACCACCAGGAAACGATGGTTCGCATGTGGCCATTCTCGGATTAATCCACTAAACAAGTACAAGAGATTTTTATGGCTTTAATGGTTTATAACATCTCCTGTAATAAACTTCCAAATCTACATAAGGTATGGTATTTCTTATTCAGGTTCTATGCTCTTTCAATCACTTTAATGTAATACTGTCGTTTAAGAACACACCATAAAAAAATTAATACGTTACGAAATAGGCTAATTATGCATTAAAAATATGACAACGAATCTGTCATCTTGTTACCAATGACTTTAGATAATCAGTTGTCAAAATTTCCGAAAAACTAGCTATAATTTATAATTGCCTCATTACGTTTTCCACTAATTTTTACAGTAGTGAAGTTTAGGCCAAAATAACAAAATACATATATACTGTGGTGTTCTATAGCGTTTTCCAATGAGAGGTTTCATTTTGATATTAAAAAAACGAATATTTTTTAAGAGAAATCAATGAATATTTATTTCATTGTAAAGAGGAAGGTATGCCATTAACATTTGAAAACGACATCAGCCAAATGGCCGCCACGACTACGGTTGCAGCATCACATCCTTTTCATGAAATTTTCCATGAACAATTCGCACATTTGCGGCTCTATGTCCTCGATAACTCCACGAATTCCATCTTTAAGGTCTCGAATCGATTGTAGAGCATAGACCTTATCTTTCACGTGATCTCAAAGAAAAAAGTCTAAAGGTGTAAAATCACAAGATCTCGGTGGCTAATTGTGATCACCTTTTCGAGAAATAACACGGTCAGAAAACTTTTCTTGCAAAATTGCGGTCGTTTCGATGATTGTGTGGCACGTAGTACCATCTTGCTGAAAATAAACGACGTCGACATCAATATCTTCCAATTCCGGCCATAAAAATCATTAATCATAGCTCGGTAGCGCAATCCATTCACTGTAACAGTTGCAACAGCCTCATTTTCGAATAAGTAAGGTACAATCGCACCAGCCCAAAAACCACACCCAACAGTGACACGTTGAGGATGGAGAGGTTTTTCATCAATCATTCTTGGATTTACTGAGCCACAAATGCGACAATTCTGCTTATTAACATAGCCTCCGAAGTGAAAATGGGCCTCATCACTGAAGATAATTTTTCGATGGAAATCCGGATCAATTTGATGCATTTGAAGGACCCAATCATCGAAGATACGACGTTTATGGTGATCGACCGGCTTGAGTTCTTATATTAATTGAACTTTAAAAGCTTAAGGACCTAAGTTTTTATGCAAAATACGGTGCAATGCCGTTTGTGGAATGTCTAATTTCAAAGATCGACGAGGAATCGACAAACCTGGGTTTTCGGCAATACTACACATCACTAACTTGTCCCAACAGCTCAAATTTTTCCACCAGTTTCACTATTGCTGGCCGAGAAGGTGCCTTACGATGACCCAAAATTGATTTAGCTTTGCGAACTTGACTGCAAAATGTTCAACATTTTTGTAGTAAATTTTAACAATTTAACAATTTCAATGCGTTGTTGAAGCGTATATCGTACCATTTTTTAGTAATGGCGTAGTTTTTGCTTGTCAAATGTCAAAAGATGACAGCTTTAAAATTGACAGCTGCCAAATAGCAGGATTTTCAAAATGAAAGCTCTAATTGGAAAACCCTAAAGCCTAGTACTCAGTTCGATTTCACGTGAAATTTCCATACGATTTTACCAAAGTGAAATTAGAAATGAAAAATTCCACTTCTGTTTTCATTTTGTAGTACTCAGTTCACCAGCGAAAAATCAAAGTGTGTTCAATACATCAAAGATGGTGCGCATAAACTCTCCAAATTATTTTCATGTGAAAATAATGTCTCGGCACATTATTTTCACGCGAAATTTTGACATTTGTTTGTGTTTGGCAATAAACAAATTTGTTATTACCACCAATCTATAAATTTTAATTAAAGTCAATTTAATCTAATTTATTTACGTAAAATAAATAAATTCATTTATTCACAAATTTATACGTTTAAAAATTCTCCAAATAAAATTTCATTTCTATTTCACGTGAAAATAAATAGAATTTTGGAGACCGGGTTAAAATTTCATTTCACTTTGAACTGAGTACTAAGCTTAAGTAGGTACTTAGAATTGAAAAACATTCATAATTTTTATAATAATAGTTGATCAAATATGTCTACACTATAAGTAGAAAACATTTAATTTTTGAGAATAGTTTTGAGTGAATTTTATAAAATCAAATATTTTACAACAAAACACTTGTATTTGGTGTAAGAATAAAATTTTATTTATCCACATGGTCGGAAATCTATGAGACGTCTTTTATTTGACAGAGAATATCATTGAGTGTAATACAAAAATTCTTAAACATTTGAAATTTTGTTTCTCGGCCCCTACGCCTCACACAGACGAGATCGACGTGGTTCTGAACTAGTACTTGATGTCAGAAATAAATTTTACCTGATGTACCGAAATCACGGTACTTGATCATTGCGAACCGAGTTAAATAATACCACATATTTAAGAATTTTGTATTGCAATCTCTGATATTTTTTGCTCGAATAATAAAAATTCGAGAGATTCCGAGCATTTGTAATAGATTGGTTTTTTACATTAATTACTAGTTCAGAACCTCTTCAATCACCTCAGTACGATCTGTTGCGGCCGAGTTAAATACTTACATTTATTGATAAATTTTCGTATTACACTCATTGATGTTCTCTCTCAAATTATAAAAATTTCCGATCTTTCCGAGCATGTAGATAAATAAGATTTTTTTTTCTTACACCAAGTAGAACCACTTCGATCATCACTGTGCGATCCGTAGGTGCAATTTCGTATTTCACTCAATGATATTCTCTCAAAAACAAAAATATCAGAAATTTCCGAGCATGTGGTTAGAAATGATTGGTTTACTAAAATACTACTTCGACCACCTCTGTGCGATCCGTATGGGCCGAATTAAATAATTCCAAATATTTAACATTTTTGTATTACACTCAATGATACTTTTTCTCGAATAATAAAACTATATTAGCACTTCGATCACCTCTGTGCGATTCGTGGTGAGTTTTGTTGTAAAAAAATTTAATTTTATAAAATTCACTCGAAACTATTTACAAAATTAAATGTTTTCTATTTGTAGTGTTTCTTCAATTCTACGTAGTTATAGGCCACACTGTATATTTTGTTATTTTGGCACAAACTTCACTCCAATTCAACCAGAGTCATCTATATATCAGACGCTTAAGGTTCTACCATTAATATGTACCAGTAATCCAACAAGGTTGGACTGAATCGTTAATATGAGAGAGCTGGTCCTTATACTCGAGATCGGACAAATTGTTAGACATGAGGATGTCATCTTTGTATATGGCAAGATTTCGTAAAGTTAAGTAACCATCAGGATTAACATCGCTTGGCCTTGCTTCGGTCTCAAATCCGATCTACAGTTATAGACCATCCGCTGCTATCACGTTTAATCCATCGAGTTTATATCCCTTAATATTTGTGAGTGAGAGAATGGCAGCTCTAATTAAGTTCGCTGTCACCATAACAAAACAGTGCACTCCTACGTATCTGTAATCAAATATGTATGTTGTCACGACCCTTGTTTCATAATGCAAGAACTATATTAGCAATATCTCACTGATGATCACTATGCGTTACGGATCGATCAATAAATTCTTTCTCGAGATATGGTGAAATCGCGAGAGATATTGAGATTATCCAGTGTCTCAGTTATTACAACAATCTGGTATGTATTCGCTCACTTGTTCTATTCTGGAAATATCTGCTGCTAAATTTAATCACTTTGATACATGGAAATATGATAGACAAGAGTCGCTGTTCCATTCGCGTTAGGTCCCATTTTGAATCTAAAATATCTCACGGTCCAATATGCAATGAAAGGACTCCACCTTTCAGTTATTTTTCAGACGTGTATTGCAGCTTTTCATTCCATTCGCTTGGAAAGCCTGAGCATCCTGTGTCTTATTCGCTCTTGCAGAAACTGTTTGTTTTTTCATTAGTCAGGCGGGAGCTACGAGAATCTTTGGACTCCGCCGCTCTAGCCTAGCCTTTTTTGCCGTTCTCTTTCCATCAAAGAGCTACGCGTAGTATCCGGGTCAATCGCACTGCATTGGCAGGAGTGTTTTGCATGTTTAAGTAAAACTTCATACTCACCCAGTGACTTAGCTTGATGCAATCTCTCCTGCTAGTCGCTGTTTAATATTATGTACATAATTAAATAAAAAAAATTAAATTCGAATATTTTTATTGCTAATTCCTTATAGTGGAAATTTTTTTAAATTTATTTTTTCGTTTGTCGAATTCGATGCCCAGAGATCAACGCCAATAAAATTTACTTCTAATAATTATTCAAAGTAAAGATTTGAAGATGTGGAGAGCGGGAAACTTAAAACTACTCGGCTCGATGTCGTGGTACCATCACGGCCGAAGTCAATACGAATCCGAGTCCTCTGGATGTATGATGTTGACGTCAATGTAATGATATTTTGCCTGGCATCCGAAATTCCATCTTGCGCTTTGATCTTGCAGAAGCGCACGCCTTGGCCTCTGCAGTCCTTGAAGACAGCACTGACGTTTTCATCTATCTGCACGCTCAGCAAATATGTAGATACGGATTGCTTTATCCAAAGCGAAGTATAATCTGTCGCGCCGGTCAATGTCTTCCACTTCAACAAGTCGATTTGACTGGTATCATCTTGTCAACTCGTACAGCGTTTAGGAGGTCAGAAAATGATGTGTCTCTCTGTTGACGCGTATTTTCTATCAACTTTGGTAGTCCGAGTTCTCTCCAGAGATTGTCTGGGAGAAAACGTAATTGTTGGTTGAAGACCCAGCTTCCTCTCATTGGTGGAAGTTGAAATAAATGCGATGCAGCATATAAAACCATAAGTTTTGGTTCTTTTTTGCCGGAGCCGCGAGTCGATGGTGCATATAACATGTCGTATAGTAACAATGATATCTCATCGATGAAGGCATATTCAGTATTCATCCATTTTTGCCTCAACTTCTTTAATAAGGTTCCATTCAATATCGGTATGATGTTTACAATTACTCCGTCCTTCTGCAGTGGCTTTTTAAGGATGCTGTATAGGATAGATTTGCCCAATCTTGCTACTACTTCAGTTAATGCTGCCACCTTCATGGTTTGTCTTCCAAAGCAATTGAATTTGAATAAAAATCTTAACATAATTTTATAATATTAAATATAACATAAAATGAAAAAGTGACGAACCTGAAATTACGCACATAATGGTGAAAATTCGATTGCGGACAGTAAAATGAAGCAAATATTAATTTAATTAACGTGTCATTTATTTTACTAATTTTTTAGCAACCCACATGAAAGTACACCTAATAATTTTTCCAAGAATAACTATTGGCAATGTTAACCCACATTTTTTGGAGCAACCCACACTTTTCGAGACATACACATAACACTTTATAAACATTTGAAGTTGGTTTTACAAATGTTTACAGTTTGGATGTGTTTTTCAATGAACCGAATTTTCCGAGCTCCACAAATTATGAATGTTTTATAATTTTTTTTTTATTTTGAACATATTTTTTCTGATTTACACTACATAGTTACTCTTGGCTAAGATCCCTTAATTCAAAATGTGATTTCCAGAGTTTATCAACCGCCAGTACTTGCTAGCATTTTTGTCATTGCTATGGTTTTATCATGCGTCATAATATTCATCGTCTTAAATGCTGTGGAAACAAAAACCCATTCGGATCTCGCCTGCTCGTTTTCCTCGGTAATCTTTGAACTATTTTTCTTAAACACATATTTAACGCTTTCTTCAACATTCATAGGCCATAATGCCCGCTTTATCGCAACACCAATGAATTACTCTCCCTGAATTTATTATAGCTATATTATTTAGGACCGTAGCGGTTACAAACCTAGAAGTTATTCCTCGCTGCGACCGATATGGTTGTTATATGCGTATCGCTAAGCTGTCCGCGCGTTGGATGCCGCGTTGCTCACTTTGGACCAGAAACGTGTCCGAATGAACACTTCCAAGAGTTTTAGCGTTGATGAAATTTGGATTTTGAAATCACTAAAAAACTGTTCCTTCGGCGAAGAAAGTGATGATGATTATTTTCTGAACAAATTCATGTAGTTATTTTAATCGACTATCCTAAAAAATGTAAACCATTACAGGAGCAAACTAAAAATTGTGGCTAACATTTGCAGAAAAAAAAGTCTTGCCAAAATGAAAATCCACGAACTATACAGTTTGAACTGCTTGACCACCCTTCTTAATCACCAGACGCGATTTTTTTCCTCCTAAGCTAAAAGTCCTTGAATGAACACGCCATAACCTTCGTGAACAACTCTTTTGCAGATAAAAACGCCGAGTATTATTTGGATGGGTTACGAGATGGGAGTATCATTTATCAATAATTGAATCTTTGATTATAAAAAACGAGCAAATTTTTTGAACCAACTTAGAAATACAACTTAGAAATACAAAGCAACTTAGAAATACATTCTCGTGTATTCCCTGATTCAGTATACTGTTACACATTTTAGGATTTTTTTTTATTTATTTCTAGACATAGTTTCCTTGCAGTTGCAGATATACATTTATTCGTATAGAGTTGTCGTTACCATAGGTTAATTAGACTTAGAGCATTCCAAAATTTCTTAAAGGAGACCTAATTATCTCGTAGTACAAAGACTGAAAAATATTCGTTAGTCTCACGTAAATTCTAGAACTTGTTCTTTACGTAGTTGGTGGTGTGAAATCCAGAAAGTTGGCACAATTTTGAGGAAGACTTTTGGAATTTGGCATTTACATTTATGGTTGGAGATACTCTAAAGATCTACCTATATAAGAAAAACGGGTTACCCACAAAATCAAAAACCGGGAAAACACAATTCCCATATCAAAAATGTAAATCAGATATTAAAATCCCCTAGATCCTGTTAAACTAGTTGAGGTTGAGATTCATATTCTACAAAAAATTTTGCAAGTATATTTAAAAGTTGGCCTTCCTGATTTAACTCTAATATTTCTTTAGTATATGGACTATGGTGAAATACTGAAATATGAAACGATATTTTGTAATATAGCTATGCTGATAGAAGGTATGGTATAGGGCAAAATTTGTTTTATAAAATAAGTTTTTAATGAGATTCTGACTTCCCTACAGCAACACTACGTGCTGATAATCTTAACTATTTCTAAACCGACTATAGCTAAATTCGGTCTGAAGACGAAGCTCTGGAATGTGGCCATTCAATGAAATTTTGCAATGTCTCAACCGTTTTTCTCAAATTTTGGAAATGCCTGGGTATATGATCAATGATTGCTGGGTCTAACTCGATTGTTTCTTAAACAACTAACTTTGGTCAAATTCAAACGTGATTATGATTTTAGTCGTTATGTTATGTAAAATTCTGTTTTAGGATCGAATTGAGATTGTGAAAGTAATCATCCAATTCATTACTGGTCATGTTCAAATGCACCACATTTAAGTGGTGTTACTTGTTCCGTTCATATTGACTACCTATATTGCTTATTTTCAATACACAAATTGTGGTTTAAACTCTTGAATTAATATTACCTCCGTGAAGTTAGCCCGAATTTTCAGCCTGAAATTTTAATTTTTTACTTATGGCAATACAACTTTTATCATGACACAAAATATAAGCAAATATAACTATAAAGCAAATTTGTGTCACACGCAAATTATAACTATTAATTAATTGTGTATTAAATAAATATCGAACTAATCGTGCCTTCTAAATTTTGATAAAAATAATAAAAACAAATGCCAAGTTTGAGTCTATTATCTGGAAATAGTCGTTAGAATATCGCCTTATAAACGATACACAACCACTTCACTTATACAATAGGATTCGTTTAAATCTTGGCTGCAAAACTGTAATATTTCCTGAAAACCCCTTACGGGGTACAGGTGAATGAATCTCGTCTCACAGGCGATTCACGAGCACTTGTTTTATTCAAGTTTTGACGGGATTTGTTGAAGTTTTGACTACAAATTTCGAAATTTGTAGAAAAATTCTATATGAAATTATCTAGATATAGTCATTTGGAACGTAGGCGATTCACGAGCATGAATTCGGCGATATATGCCAAGTGCTCGTGAATCGCCTGTGAGACAAGATTTGAACGACTATATCTAGATAATTCCAGATAGAACTTTTCTACAAATTTGTTAGTTTGTAGGCAAAACTTCAAACGACGATATCCATAAACAACATATTAAAATGTCGGGTTGAAAGTTCATGCTAGATTCATAGTGTTCAATCACGTAATGCTAATAAAGTTTTCGCATTGTCGTTTTCAGGTTATAGGTTTGGGCTGTCTAGGTTTCCAAACAATTGAAGGGATAATTTAAAAATACGTAAAAGATATATTTATAATTTCGGGCTGAATGCTCTAAATGCCATAACAGATTACATGACACATTTTACTGTTGCGACAGTCGTATTTTTTCGGGCTGGGATCTAAAACTTTCTCGATAGTTATAGTTTAGTATTGCTAACGGGCTTTCTGAACTGAATATCGGGCTAGCTTTATTTAAATGAAGAGTTTAGGTCTGACTAGGCTATACCCAGTAATAGTAATATATCTTAAAAATACATAAAAGTAACTTTAAAATTTCGGACTAAATGTTATAAATGTCATGACGTTGTATCATGACATTATTTACCGTCGCGATAGTGAAATTTTTTCAGGCTGGGATAGTAAACTCTCACGATAGTGATAGTTTAGTGCTGCCATCGCGTTTTTTCGATCTGAGTATCGGGCTAGCTTCATAGACATACTAATATTACAATTTCACTTTCATCACACAAACTGAGTTTTGTCTAATGATCAGAGAAAGGCTTAAAATTTTGTCTGTATTCCGGATCACAATTTAATGTCTCGATAAAAATTAATTTTATTAAGAACTTCAAATTTCTTTGATGTGAAAGCATTGAAAGCATTGAATGTATGGCTTTCAATTAATTAGTATCTAAAATCTACATTACTAAATTAAAATGATTCGTACTTCAAATACGCTTTGAAATTATTGATAGGGTTCATTCTTTCAATTTGATTAAATATGGTCAACTGAGCACCAAAATTCAAAAATATTTGAGGACATGAAAGATTAAAGGTTTTCTAACCAAAAATACGTTTTGGTGAAGAAATTAATTAATTACCTATTTTTAAATTTTATTTCTTTGTAAACAAGGTGTAAAATACCGAAGTAATACAGAATTTTTAGAATTCCTCATTATAAAATAAACCAACACCGTTGGTTGTGCCACACACGAATTTAATAAACAAAAGTAATCCCAACAACTTAAATTGTATAAAAAAATCAACACAACCATTTTCCCATCGATTCGATACGATATACACATTTTCTCTTAATGCGGTTCCCTCAACAATCCCTTTTTAAATATATAAATTTTTTTTTAAACGAACAAAAAACATATTTGCCTTAATTTAAAAATAAATTCAACTTTCCCAATTTAACCAATTTAGTTATATACCAACCAACCATATACATTTTGTTAATACAATTTTCCCAAACACACAACAAAATAAAAAAATCGTTACCCCATTTGCCACTATTATCGTTCGTGTATACAACACATCCCTGTATAAAATCATTTTTGAATATAAAAAATAAAAATAAAAGTTTTGTAAATATAAATAATAAAATTTAATATTTTTTTTAGAAATAAAATAATTACATTTAAATTTAAAAAATATAAAATTGAAATACACAACTCCCGACCAATTAAAAAAAGCACTCACACACATACACACAAAAACCTTAGTTATTTAGAAATATAAAAATCAATTAAATTAATACGTTAAAAAATAAATAAATAAAAATTTAATTAAAACTTTTAATTTTTTGTATTAATCATTTTTTATTTTGATAATTTTTTTTGTTTACTAGAATATGTTAATGTATTTTTTGTGACATTTTTTTGCTTTTATATTTTAAAAATATTTACATAAAATAAACAAAATATAATAAAAAAAGGAAAAATAATAATTATGAATTAATTAGCATTAATTATTTAAATAAATTGAATCAAACGAAAAAAAAACAACAACACCATAAAAAACAAAATATTTTATTAAATGTACATAGAAATGAAATAATTCAAAAATAATTAAATAAATTTCTGTAATTAAAATTAAATTAGAGAAGACAAAAAATTTTATTATGTGTATAAAAATAATAATCATAATATACAAGGTCGCGTCTTACACCAACCTATATTACACCCGGATACAATATACCACGATGATAATAGAAACAGTTGATTATTATAAATAAAAAGCTCTTCACTTGAAAGCACGTGGGTGATAAAATTATTTAATTGGTTTTAAGGTTTTAACGATTTTTTGGAAATGTTTTATTAGAAAATTGAGTGTATTTCCGAGTATGCAACAAACAATACAATTTCACTTACTCATGTACGAGTGTAATCATTTGTTCACCGTTTCGATCTCTATTGTCAAGGTTATGTTGATAAGGTTAAACCCTTTTTATGGTGATAAACATTCCAGGAATTTATTCATTCTGATTTGAAAGGGGTAATTCGTCTATTAAGTTACTAAACAGTAATCAATTTTTTTTTAAAATATTAAAGTATAACAAAAAGAGGTTTTCGGAAAATATTTAATATTTAAATTGCTAGACTATAACAAAAAAAATCAATATTCTGAATGAAATGTAGGTAACCAATGCGTGTGAAATTTTTCACATTTTCATATATTCGTATACGAATCGTAATGGAATATGTTAAGTCCAATTGGATTCTAATTGAATTATTAATGTATTAGTGCATGTTTACACTGTTATGAAATTAATAATTTTTTTAGGAAAATATTAAAATAAACTAGGGAATTTTACGTAAAATTTAAATGGTAAAGAGAGAATTCCTAAAATTAAGTTTTGAACAAAAAATGATGAATGCAAATGATGATGAGAAATAATACCATAGAAACCATTTATGGAATATGTTAACTTCACCATTTTTAGATTTCAAGTCGGAATTGATTAGGTGGTTTTATTATAGCTGGTTGGATGAGACATAATACGCTAGTTGACACACGATCGAAATCTGAATCAAAATCACGGTTAGGAGTGTTATTTACAGTTCAGTGTGGTATTTGGGTTCGACGGATAAAGTTAATTAGAAATTTAATTACCTATTTAACGCACTTTTGCCTTATAAAATGGAAATTAACACTCCTTATGGGATTTTGACGGACATTCCGATAGTGTGCTTAATAGTCAATTAAATTCACTGAAGTTAACCCACAGCAAGTCATCCCAGAAAACATAAATAACTGCACCAAGTAAAACTAGTTATATCTGTGTCAATTTATCATAATCATTTAAGTTGAGATAATTGGTTATGTTGAACTATACTCTAGTCAAGAGTAGACGAGATTTCGGCAGTATTCCCGATTTTTTATGTTTACTTTCAATTTTCATGGAAATCCGGCTATATTTGACCGAGATATAAGCAAAAAACAAAACCACTTATGTTTGTTATAGTTGTTTGGTATTTATTGAAAAACACTTAATTGATAATTTTGTGATATTTAAAACAAAATTTCTATTTGTAAAATCAGAAATAAATTTGAAACAAACACTTATCTTGAAATAAGTTGTTATTTTCGATTTAACTTTGCGTTTGGTACTTACTTAAATCGATATAAGTGATTTTTTTGAAATGCTAATTAAAAATTATGGGAATTTCCGGTAATCCCAGACCATGTAAAAACTGCTTGAAGGTGTCAATATACGTACTTTAAAAACCCTGATACCATGGATCCAAAAATAGTTTAGTTATGTATCATAATATTTTTACAAATTAATTTAAAATTTAAATTTGGTCCCCTGAAAAGCAGCTAAATAACAGATAAATGATTTTTTGAATTGCCACAGATATTTTTCTAGCCCAGGATTTTATTAAATTTATTTAAATTAACATTAATTCAGCCCAAGAAATATTAAAACCTTGTAACGGTAACGGTCATGTTAACAAGTGGTTATTACTAGGTTAGGTTTCCGGAACTTGCGGTTTCTGGGAACTATGAAGTAAATTAGATAGTACGATTAACTTAAAATTTGTATGGTGCGTAGGCTGCATAATGACGAGTCGTTACTATTAGGTTTGGTTTTCAGGATTCTTTGTTTTCAGGAGTTATTAAAGTAAATCCCTGTATTGGCCCATTCAAATTTGCGCCTGTATTTTTATGTTCAGTAACGGGCATAATGACAAGTGGTTACTACCCAGTTTGATTTAAATTATTTGCGATTTCTGGGAACCATGAAGTAAAACAATTCATATATATTGTACCAAACACACTTGTGAGGCTGTAGCGCTACAAACTCATATGTATTTATTTTAATATGATTACTTGAAAAATTGTCCATACATTACGTTTTATTACGAAATTTTAATATTCCTTGGGCGGAATTAATGTTAATTTAAATAAATTTAATAAAATCCTGGGCTGGAAAAATATAAATTTATTGTTGCCTAAGGCTTTAAGTCACATCGCTTAACCCGGTTCACAAAGTCTTAACGAATTTTTTCTGCAATTAGCAACTCGTATTGATTTTCATCAATACAGAACTGTTGGTTCGTCATTGTAGATTTTGCCGCATTGACACCGTCACATGACGTTACTGATGATTGATTTTTCCTAATCTAAAATTGAAAGCGATGATGAGGCTAGACTAAGATTGGTATTTTAAGCTTTAATTAAATAAATGAAGATTAAGAATGCCGTTTGTGCTGACCATAGAGGACGGTTTGAAATTGTTGACGGATTGAAATTGAGGTTAAAATAGTGTGCAATTATTGGGCATTGATGTGACTATACTTAATCGATAGATCATGACGCTATAGGTAGAATTTGATTTATTTAATTATACATTTCGGGTTGGTTTGATGATTAGTTACTTTCGGCTGAATTAGTCAAGACACTATCTGCATTATCGATTTCATTTTCAGCTAACTTTAAAAGGCTTCTAAAACAAAACATAATTTTATTTTTCAATAAACCCTCCCATAACACTAATCACTTGGTCGGAAACAGCCGAATTCGACTAATTTGATCTCAAAATTGTCCCATTGCCAAGACATCTTGCCTCCACGTTTTTAATTGAATCTTTCTCACGAATTCGCATTTATTCCAAAAATGATATTTACGAGTATATGCATTTGATGATCCATCTCAGTCTTACTCACTTTCAGACGCCAGTCGTCCAATACCAAATTGTTTTATCCTTTCAGGAAATGTAACACGTTTTTTCGTACATGGATCGCGTTTAAATCACAGTGCCCATTTACCACCCATGGTTTTTGGATAAAAGGAGCCCTGACCCATTTACAATCTCAAACCTAAATTATTGTAACCGGAAAACTTAGTAAAATTACTAGATCCTACAGAAACACCTCTACACGAGTTTTCCCGAAATCAAAGCTCACTCCACAATCACCTCATCACCAATTTTTTACCAACATCATTCTTTTCAACGAATAAAGAATAGGCCCCATAGTTTTCATTGCAATCGGCTCCTGAAACGCAGAATCCCCCTAACACCAACCACCAGAAAAGTTTGAATTCCACTCGTTTCTTAAGTTGTTCTATTTGTTGTATTATTCAAACTCTAGTCACTTTTAATTACTGATTACGTAAACCAAATTTGGTTGGAACAGATGCTCGATCATTTAGTCAGTAAGGAATTTGCTAATCGAAAGCTTGAGCTACTCAATCAATTTTACCAGGCAAATTTGAATTTGATTTTTTTTTGTAAAATTTTAGTTTATTTTTCCAATTGTGATTTAATTATTTTATTATACTGTACTCTAG
This sequence comes from Nephrotoma appendiculata, assembly GCA_947310385.1. Taxonomy (NCBI): domain Eukaryota; kingdom Metazoa; phylum Arthropoda; class Insecta; order Diptera; family Tipulidae; genus Nephrotoma; species Nephrotoma appendiculata. The sequence continues at coordinate 28,919,408 of OX371224.1, read as the reverse complement.
GTGCACTGGTTTTGATCTGGCGAACAAGCGGGTCAATCTAACAGTGGTATGTAATATTTTGCAAACCACAATTTTGCTTGTACTTCGACTCTTGTAGAAAATCAAACTTTATTCTTAATTTATATACAAAAAAGGTAGAAGGTGGTTTTCTAGAACGCCAATAAACTCCTCTGCAAATGCTGCTTGCTGGTTTCCAGCACAACGGTTGAGTCTGACTACGCAAACATCCTACCACTATTTATTTTTAAAGCTTCGTGTACGTGTTTAAATAATCTTGCTAATAATAACGTTGCATTCGCTCTAGACTAGAAATGTAAAACTTTACTTTGGTTGGAGTGGCTCTCGTCTTCGAGTACTGATCGATAGCATATAGCAGTGGCATATGCGTATTCCGAAGCATCAGCGAAACCGCGTGTAGATCGGTGTCGAAATTTTCTGTTAAATAGATCCACATTTGAATTTTTATATTGTTGACATAATTCTACTTTATGACTATTTTACCCACCATGTTATTCTTTTGTGATACAAGTTCCTTTCATTTTATTTTACTTAATCAAATTTCTTGCATCATATCTTTTGTTTCATTTACATATTACCTTTATCACGTAGCTCTCTTGGGATATGTTATAATAATTCAGCTCATTCTCATTCACCTCATCATTGGCTCTTTAAAGTTTTAAAGCTCTTATGGCTAAGAAATTGGCTACTGTTGTCCTATATGTCACTGTCTTTAGCTTATATGATCTCATTGGTTTAGATGGATGTGTTCCTCACAATATTCGTTGATAATTCTCGTCTTGTTCGTAAAGCCAGTCGTTACGATTTTATGTTTTCGCAATCGCAGTAGTCTAGGTCTTCTTTTAATTTTGGTTCGTACATGCAAACATTTAAGGACACTTCCGTTGTAGTTTTGCTGAAATCATGAAACACTTCTCCAAGTTTTGTAGTGGTGCTGCCCTTTTTAATGCACGAAGTACTTTTGCATGAATTGATAATATATTTATTTAGGGTGGGTCCAGGAGCTTGTGTCAAAGTCCACCGCTTCGGTAATTGTTAGTTAAGTTTATCAAATATCAAGGCTTTGTAATTTAGATGGAACTCTGTATCAAATCTTTTATATTGAATGCGTATTTGCAGGATCAGGTTTCCCGCGTAAGTTGTGGTGACTGCGATTGGTAATAAAACTCTGTTGATTAAGCATTTTTTTTTCAGCGTTCTGGTTCCGCTAGTCGATGTGAACCTTTACACACGATACATGGTTCTATTCGACAATATCTAACATGGTGTACTGATTTAAACAACGTACTCAAAGACTGGTTAAATTTACAAACCTTGATCTCTATGGATTCTGGATCCAACTTTCTCATTAATATAAAGCTTTCGAATGCTTCAAAGGAAGAACTTATGTTGAGCCGATATACTATATGTTATAAAACATTTCTTTTGCGTTAACGTGCAGATTCCTTATCGGTGGTGCGGAGGCTATTTGAATTGTTGCTAGTGACAGTAGTGGCATGGAATTGATGGTTGGCGAGTAACCTCCAAGCCCATTTGCATTTGTCACCTATTGTTGTTGGGTGACTGATGAGTTGAAATCCACTTTTCTGTAGGTGTGATTTTAAATATGTCATCTTTGTAGCTAGTAAAACAATCTTTTCTAACATAGTCAGCTCGCCTTCTTCTAGTTCTACTAGAATCGCAGTTTGTTGGTTCGTTATTCCCTCCATCTCATTTTGAAATTCATTTATTTTTAGTAGTAGTTGTCGTAGCATTTAAGTGCCGACGCATATCTATTAGTTTATAATATGCGTCTGCGACTATCTTCCGTTTCACGAAGTATGCGTAGTTCTGCTGCAGATACGAGACATTTTGTAGCAACTTTAGTTGCCTGGCCGCATAGGAAAAATGAAAAATAGAAGATTTGCATAGAATTACTCCGAACGCAATAAATAACTTTGTCAAATTCTGTTATACATTATTTATTGTACTGAATTTAATTAAATTAAAATAATGTTAATTTTACTTATAAACATTAAAACCAATGTATGATTTATTTTGTGTATGTATACATTGTACATAAAATAAAAAAATTATTTATTGTGTTGTTAATTAGGTTAATTAATTATATTATTAATAGAAACATAAAATTTACGTGATTCATTATAATATTTATTATGTAAAATATTTATTTAAAATAAAAATTAATTTAACATATCACTCTGATCTATTTTAACTTAATTTCGAAATAAATGAAACGAATTTCAATTCATTAGTTAAACCAACCTCCCAAAATAATTACAAAATATAATAAATTGTTGAATGAAAAATCAAACAGAGACACACCATATTTTATTTGAATTAATTAAAAATTTTATACATGTAAATTATATATTGTTTGTTAAAATTTTAGTTAAATTTATTATAGAGTTTATTGTGAAACTAACAAAAAGGCAAACTACCAAACCAAATGATTACCAAATAAATTTATAATAAAAAAATTTACTTCAGCTGTTTTGAATCGTGTAAAATCGAATTAAACATAAATAAATAGAGAAAAATAAATCAAATTAACCAATATTAAGACATACACACACGTATTACAATTAATTGATTAGTTAATAAATTAAATAAAAAATAATATAACTATAAATATAATATAATTATAAGATAATTCAAATAAATAACTTGTAAAATTTTAATGAAAATATTATATAATAAAATTTATATATAAAAATTTAAAATGTGTTGCACTTTATTTTTTAATATCTTTTGAGAAATACCAACATTTCTTGCGAATTATATAAATCGGACAATCCTTAAGATTTCATGTAATAGATGCAGGTAGGTAAAAGTCGGAGTACCCAAATATTTTTACTTTCAGCATTTTGATCAGTTTCACAGCTACTTCACAGCTATGAAAGAATTTAGATTGATGAGAAACCTAAAAGGAATTTCGTATAAGAGAGCGGAAAATAAGAGATTAGGCTACTCGCCACAAGCGACAAAATTATCAAAATAGAGAATTTTGATTGTTAGTTTTTCACAAAAGAAAACATTGCATAGTAAATAAAATTTGTAAAGTGTTCATTAAATTGCCAAAACGGCTGACCTCCGGATTTATCACCGCCATTTTTAACGGATTATGATGAAATTTGGTTAATAGTATTGAATAGGGATTCTAAAGTGGGTTTTGGATAAAATTTTAAATTTTTAACATAAATTTTGTGTGAATTTCTTTTATTGTGTATTCTACACGAATTCTGAGATGCACGAATTATTCTAAGATACATTTTGAAGTTAATTCTTATATTTGACTATGCTGGCCGTGTACACTGGCTAATTAATAATCAATAATTGTGAAATTTGCAAGGTAGGTCTATACTACAATTTTGATGTGTATTTTGAACAAGGTTCTGAAATGATTCAATGAAGGGCGCTCCTCGTTCACTTCTTTACAAGTAAATATAAAATTATTTATGCAGGATGCATTTGAATTTTGGATCTTAATTTTGCGAATCTAATAGCAAATTCTTTTGAATCAAAATTTTGATCTTAGATCAAAAAAATGACTGGCAAGATTATGGCAGATTATGGCTAATGTTGCAAAAACTCTCACAGGTAACGTATGTGAAGTTATCCTAGAATTCTATCCTAAAAAATAAAATTTTTAATCAGGCAACACTAACATATCAATAACCAATTTGCTCTTGTGTAAAGTTCTGCAAAATTTTAAGTTGTATGTGGCAAGTTCCCGAAAATGAACTCTGGGTTCTTGGAATTTCATTGATTTTTAAATTAAAAAAAAAATTTAATTATTTACGACGCCACGGAATGATTTTGTTCTAATTCAGCTTAGAATTAGCTACTAGTACATATATTTCAAAACCATGTAGCCCTGATCGGAGACATTTTTAGTTTTGGCGAAATAATTTTAAATTTATCAAGCGGGATTAAAAATATATAAAAGTCAATGAAATTCTCAGCCACATTGCCTGTAATTTTCCATTACTTTATGCAACTCTAAATTTTGCAGTTTTTTTATACATACGTGAGATTTTAATTTTTTTTTTATATTTTTTTTTAATTAAGAAATCTTTATTTCTGTATAATATTGCAACTAATCAGATGGATTATCTAGTAATTGTTTTATAAGTTAAGTAGTCCACTCTTGTGAGATGAGACCTATCAGTTCATCCCAGCTCTGTCAGTCCTTTGATTTAAGCGGCTTAAGGAACCACTAATTCTAAAGGTTTTGTTCTTTTTAGGCGCTTTGGTCCATTGGTGCGATCCAGTAAGTTCCGTAGCTCCTCGTTGTCATGCTGCTGCAGTCGCAGTACATGACCCCTTGCAAATTTTTGTATTTCATCGCTGACGTTTTCCATGTTTAAGTCTCGATGGAGATTGTCGTTTCTAATGTACCAAGGAGCATTCACAATGCTACGTAGTACTTTATTTTGAAATGTTTGAATGATCTTCACTGTAGCTTTCCTTGCGCAGCCCCAAAGCTGAACACCATACGTCCAGATAAGTTTTAGGATTTGTTTATATAACAGCAGTTTGTTGTGCGGTGGTCGGCGATCGATCGTCGTACGAGAAAGACGTGTTTTTGTCTTTCTCTGTATAGAAAATTAAAACTTAAATTTTTTTTCTGTTTTAAATAAATAATATGTTATATATAAAAGTTTTTAATTAAATTAAATATATAATATAAAGTGTTAATAAATAAATATTAGTAAATTAAAACGTGAATTAACGTGAAAATATCTAAATTATTATAACTAATTATTTTATTATTTGTGTGACGCACTGACGCAGCAGTGGTGAACGCTTCACAAGCTAAGTGTTTTTTATGTTTGATATTTTTTATTTATACTTTGTTTAATTTATATTTTGTTTAATTTTTACTTTTTTATAAAAAATTTATATACATTTTAATTTTATTAATATAAATATTTTTTAATATACGCATTTTAATATGTGTCGTATGGTTTATGATTGTGTGTGTGTGTATGGATATATGTACGTACATTCACGCAGTTTAGTTTAAAGTCAAATAAGACAAAAAGGATGAAAATAAAAATACTCTTCAGTTGCTTATCATTCATTTTCTGTTCATTTTTAAATGAATTTTTTATGCTAATTTCTCTTCGCTCTTGAGTGGTGGGATGAATTTTCAGAAATATTATGTAGTAAAAAACGAAAAGTGTCTAGTGAGCGAATAATGAGAAACTAAAAAGGTTGATCTTATTTTTTGTGTTAGTGAACGGGATCTATTGCTATTTTGGTTTTACTTTTCTATTCTAATAAGAAAGCGAAAATTCATTGTAGTACTGATTGGATAAAATGTATTGTTGCCTGTATTGAACGATCCAATAGATGATACATATCATTTCTTTTTACTTTATTCTTAATAAGTGAATGGTAATGCTTGGTTCACGTGTGCGATCGGGGAATGATTCGCGAATCAAGCCAATCTTTGAGCGTAATTATTTCGCATTATTACTCATAATTTGTTTTTTTTATTATGTTGGATGCTTCCGATCAAAATTTTCCCAAAGTTAAAATAATTTCATCTCAGGCGGGGAAATTTGTATATGTTTTCAATGATTTAATTTTCCTTTGATTGGCGAATCGTTTTTTGATCGCATGCGTGAACCATTAAACAGAATATTTTTTGTTCCTTTACATTATTCTTGTTGATCAGTTTTACAAATAATGCATTAATTCCGTGGAAGGATTTGCTGACAGTAATTTTTTTTACTGATAAAGCCTCTATTCCATGGAAATAATCTGCTGTCAGCAAAAATAAAAGCGAGAAAAAAATATAGATATTGCTGGTTGTGTACGAAACAAAACATGTTGTCAGTAAAATTTTGCTGAGAGGGGAAGTGTGATAGGGGAAGTTTGCTGCCATAATGCTGCCATAAAAAATGTAAATTGGAGTATTTTTTATGGCAGCAGTTTTCACACATCTACAAAACATGTGTGTAAAGATAAGAAATTTTTCTCACACTCATATAAAATAAATTGTTCGCCATTTTTATACTCAAATGTCGATTTTTTTTTTTTTTTTGTGGGCTGAAATTTATTAACGTTAGTGGTTTTTTGTGGTGTATATATTAAAATTCGAATTGTACGAAAATGTACAAATTAAATATTTTATGAAATTTTTATGTTATTCCAAAATGTAAAACCATAAAATTTTACTATGAAATGAAATAAAAAATATTTCTGTTCTTTGTCACTCTCATGAAATTAAAAAAAAATTTTTTTTTGCGTATTATCAGCAAAAAAACTGCTTACAGCAGATTATTTCCATGGAATAGAGGCATAATACGCAAAAAAAAAACTTTAAATTTCATAAGAGTGACAAAGAACAGAAATATTTTTTATTTCATTTTATAGTAAAATTTTATGGTTTTACATTTTCGCATAACCTACAAATTTCTTAAAATTTTTAATTTGTACATTATTTTCGTACAATTCGATTTTTTTTTTATATATTTTAATTTTAATATCCTATACCACAAAAAACCTCTAACGTTAACAAATTTCAACACAAAAAAAAACAAATCGACATCTGAGTATAAAAATGGCGGGCGACTTATTTGTATGAGCGTGAGAAAAATTTCTTATCTTTACATACATTTTTTGTACATGTGTGAAAAATATTGCCTTAAAAAATACTCCAATTTACATTTTTTATGGTAGTATTATGGCAGTAAACTACCAACATCATAACTATTCTCTCAATAAAATTTTACTGACAACATGTTATGTTTCGTACACAACCAGTAAAATCTATATTTTTTTCTCGCTTTTATTTTTGGTGACAGCAGATTTTTTCCATGGAATAGGGACATGACACTGTTCGATCGGTGTAGAGTGAACAATACATTTTGACGAGCGACTTTTTTAAACCCTGATATATGCGTATGTGTGGATTTGTGTGCATATGCATGTGTGTATGTTTATGCGTGTGTGTGTAGGTTCATACGTATTTATATTAATGTATATGTTTAGTTTGTATATTTATATAATATGATTGATTGTTTTTACCTTTTTATAATCATTTTAATATTTTAAAATTAATTTGATATATTATCATATTAATATACTTTAATGTATAAATGTTTATGATTAATTCTTTTAATTTGTAATATATATATGTGTGTGTGTATGTATGTATGTATGTATATATATGTGTGTATGTATGTGTGTATGTGTATGTATATGTATATATGTGTGTATGTGTGTATATATATGTGTATATATATGTATATATGTATATGTATGTATGTGTGTGTATATGTATATATATATATATATATATATGTATATATATATATATATATATGTATATATATATATGTGTATATATATATATATATGTATATATATATATATATGTGTATATATATATATATATATATATATATATATATATATATATATATATGGATGTGTGTATTTAATATGTATGTATGTATATAATATGTATGTATGTATATATGTATGGGTATGTGTATGAGTATGTGTATGTATGAATGTGTGTGTGTATGTGTATCTATGTGTTTGTAGAGGAGAGGAGTGAGCAGGACTTATATTTAGGTGGATTCTGGTATAATATATAAATATTCATGACTTTATTGTAGATTGATTTAAAGGGATGAGAAATCATATGTGTTCCGGCATGGCAAAGGGAAAATGGTTTTAATTTTTTATTTCCATTTGTAATGACAATTAAATCTTTGATGTGATATACTTCGGCCTTTTATTGTTGACTGTTTTTTTTTAGATTGCTTACTGCTTGCACTATTTTATCTAAAAGAAGTTTTGGCTCAATAATATTTCTCGAAACAGGTTCGTCTTTGCATGGGACTGATATTTACGAATATCGATTGATTTGAGTTCTAAATCCTAATCAACGACCTGCTCAGTGCTCATGCACCAATTGTGTAAAAAGCCTTCCGTGTGGTTCTATCCTCCGTTCGTGTCATCACCTCACATAAATCATGGTCGTTTTTGTTTGGTTGAGACGGTATACTGCGGAAGATGCATAAAATCATTTTTGGGCATAATTCTAGAAAATCACAATTTTAGCAATTAGCATTAATTTGGGAGAGGCTTAGTTCGGCTGGGTCATCTGTCAACGGGTTGTCTTGACGGGTAAATGGAGGAATAGGAAAATTCTTTGGCCGATTATTTTCGGATTTATTTTGTTGAAAAATCCAGTAATTCACCCGGGATTTATGTTGAAATCCCGATTCAGCTCAACATATCAGATTTGCACATGATTAGTTAAGACATTGCTTAGCACGGCTGAACTCCAGAACTTCTCTAAAACCCATTTTTAAATTCACATTTAATTCTGCTTACCTGATTTGACAATAATTGGTCGGGATATGGCCAAGTTCCATTCAGAATGATCGAATTTTAGAACTTTATCAAAAAGAAACATTAAAATCCCAATACAAGTTGATCCTAGTTTATTAGAATCCTAGCCCAGCTCTGCAAGCTGAACTGGAAAATTTCAATTGGAAACGGCCTGTTTCTTTCATTATAGCTGAATCCGAAAATTTCGTCAAATTCGGCTTTGCACCCCGAATTTGATCATCATTTGTTTTGAGTTGGCTTAGTTCCATTGAACATGCTAGAGTGCCAATCCAATTCTGCGTACCATATTTAACAGTTATTGGTTGAGGAATAGTTAAGTTCCATTTAGCATGATATAAATATACTGTGCACTATAATTATACTGGTAATTAATCGAATATTTTCTTCTTTGGTGAACAAATTAATAAAATATTTGAAATTTTTGCGAATTAAATTAAATTTGTTTGAAATATCCTATCCGGTAGTTAATCTGGCATTGAATAACATTGATATTTTTCCGGGAACCATTGCCTTTGGGATGCCTTACATATGAAATTTTTTGTTTTTTGTTTTTTTTATATTTTTTTTTTTTTTTCGATTTAAGGGTTAAATACTAATGAATTTTAGACTAAGTTTGATATAATTTAAATAATTATGGTTTCAGGAAATCCTATTGTAAGTCGTGGAATTGCAGGAGGATTAAATTAATAAATGTTTATATTATTTAGGAAGCCGGAAAATATTAATTTAGAATTAAATTTCAGGAAATTAACAGACGTGAAATAATATTTCTTTGAAATATTAATTGTTAATTGTGTAGATTAGAATGGTGTTGTCATTGCATTAATAACTATCGACTTTATTTAGGGGTCTGCAACTGGGCCGATTTAATCAATTAAATTTTGCATTAATTTACAATTACATTTTAAGAAATTTCCAGATGCACGTGAAATAATAACATTTTTTCCTAGGTTGCTGATTTAAAGAAGCAATTATTGATGACCAATACCATCAATATCCATTTAACCTATTAAACCTTTATCCTTCCCCAAGTAGATTAGTTTTGTGCTGTCTTTGTGTTACTAACTATCGGCTATACCTAGGTGTCTGTAACCGGGCCGATTCTGTCCCACTTAACTAACCTATCCAATCCTTCGGTTTTGTTATATGTAAAAAAGAGTGTACGGTGGGCCCGGCGTCACCCGGGAGCTCCTGTGTAAGAACTTGGTCGTGCATTCAGAATCAATCAATCAATCAATCAATCAATAACAGCAGTTTGTTGTGCGTTGTCAGTTCGGAGTTTAAATTCAGTTCTTTCCTTTTCTTTTTAACATGCGCTTTCCACCTGAGTTTAGAGTACAACTTAGCATTGTTAGAATATGGTATTTGTTGTGAATTCAGTCTAATCGAAATATATTCTAATTTCCTATTTGTAAAGTTGATGTGTGTTGTTTTGTTATATGAAAAACAAACAAATTTAATGAATTTGACAAGTTTTCGTTTTTTAATTAAAATTGATAAAAAATCTTGGCTCGGCTAACTTCACACAAGAGCAAATTGGTTATTGATATGTTAGTGCTGCCTGATTAAATTTTTTTTCTGTGATTGAATTCTGGAATAACTTCACATACGTCTACAGGTAACCAATACGTACGGTTATTTTTCTACTAGCTAAGGTCAAGGAGTAAGAAGGAAAGAAGTGTTTGGGATATTAAAAAACAGTAAACTCTTACTTACGAATTCTAAACGATAATCTCCTTTAATTTTATAATTTGGTTTTATTTGGAAGTTTCCAATCCAAAATTCGAATGAAATAATTTATATTTACTTATAAAAAAGTAAACGAGGAGCGCCCTCGCTTTCATTTTAATCAAAATACATATAAGAAATGTAATATAGACCTCTCTCGTTCTGAAGAATTAACTTCAAAGTGTATCTCAGAATAATTCGTATATCTCAGAATTCATGTATAATTCATAGATACCAGAATTTCATCTTAAATTTATGTTTCAATGTAAAATCAACCCTAGAAAAAGATAGATGGTACATTGCAATATTTCAAATACCAAGTTTTTTTTTAATTCAGAGGTCGATCAAATTGACCAATTGATTTTTGGAACATTTTTAAGATTTTTTTCCACCGGATTTTTTCTTTTGTGGAAATTGATGTTTGAATAAGTTTGATGGACATTAACAAATAATTCTAGTGATGTCTAGAAAAATATGAGTACTCCAGGTTTTAGGGTTGCTTCCAAGATTTATTTGTGGTATGCGACATATCGATGTGACCGTCGGGGAATTTGCTATTAATTTTACAATAGTTGAAAAGGTTGGAAACTTTATGTTGAACGGTATGGGTATTTGATGGCCATTAACACATAATTGTAAAACTATTGTGAAATTGATAGTAAATTCCCCGAGGGTGGCTTCGATATGCCGCATACCTTAAATAAATCACGAAAGCAAGTCTAAAATGCATGAAGTACTCATATACTAAACACCTCTACAATTATATGATAACTAGGGAAAAAACCCGTAATACGGGCGTAAACAATAGCAGAAAGAGAACATAATGATATTCCACAAAGACATTTATTTTGAAAAAATTTCTTTATACACAATATTTTTGGTAAAACTGCATTTGATCCAGCTAATAAGTTCCCCTAATAGGGGCCATCTAAAATTTTAACTTTTGTATTCTTGGATTTTCGGACTCGTGATAATGCTACGTATAATAAGAATAAACCCACTTTTTCTAATGTCTGTCCCTGAGACTTGTTGATACTCATTGCAAATGCCAATTTAATTGGAAATTGTCTTCGTCGTAAAATAAATGGAAAGTCTGTGTTGATCGGGGCCAGCTCAATTTTGGGAATGAATACAATTTTATTTTCTGCACTTTCCAATAAAACGTTGGCAATTATTAAACTTGGTTTCAGCTGTCGAACAATTAATCGAGTTCCATTAAAGACCTCGCTTTGTATTAAGATTTCTTAATAGAATTATGATACTTCCAACTATTAAGTTCAATTTATGTAGCGGCATCCCAAATGGCGTTAAATCATTTAAGAATTCTGCCGGGTTGTTCTGAATGTTTTCATCATTTGCATCATCAATCGAGTCAATGCTATAATATGTGACGGGGCTTTCCGCAAAACGAGTCAACACTTCTTCGTTGATCAAGCAAACATCGGCATTTTTGGACCTTAAATTGCCATTTTTGAAAAGCTTTCGGCATCAACTGGCGACAGCATTTCACCAAAGATTTCTGTTATTATAGAGCCTTTGCAAATAAGGTTGCACTTTCAATTAAGTTGTCGGCAAGACCATGATTGTTGGTTAAAGTTCCATCGCCTAATTTATAAGTAACCAATTACTGTATTGTGGGTCCACTTAAAGCACGTTACTCTGAAGCCTGAGAACATTAAAATTTTCCCAAAGACCATGAAATTTTAAGCAAGCTACAACAATTGCAACAATTGCAGACTGACTACCATGTACAATTACAGGTAAAGTTTGTCTAAAATCTCCACCAAGTAGTATTGTTTTACCGCCAAATGGTTTCTGGTTTTTCAATATTTCTTTACAAAGCTTATCGACAGCATTCATAGCAACACCAGGTGCCAATGTAGCTTCATCCCATAGAATTAATTTCTAATTAATTCTGCGTCAATAGATGTCATTCGCATAGAGAACGTTAAGGTTTCTACGATTGGCACAGGTAATTTAAACTGGGAGTGAAGTGTTCTGCCTCCGTCAAGCAGATTGGCAGCTATTAATGTAGAAGCAACGGCAAGCACAATGTTTGATTCTCCCCGAATCGTGTTAAGCAGTGTTTTGTACAGATACGTTTTACCGGAACCTCCTGGACCATCTATGAAAAATAATCTGTGTGGAAGATCATTATGATTTACAGCTGTCATTATGGTTTGGAAAGTTATTTTTTGTTCTTGATTTAATGTGCATTGCATAGCATCTCCGATTTCTTTCTGGATATGTGCATCGTAGTATTCCATCGGCTCTCCTAAATTAGTAGGGGGAGTTGGTAGTCCAAAGCCAGTGCATGGTTTACCATGTAATTTTAGAGTTCCCTGAAAATCTCTTTAAGCAAACATCTCACAAATTATGCATTCATCAGTATGACCTCTATGACGGTGAACGTAATCATTACATAGCTCCTTTCTAAACTTTGCAAAGAAATCTAAAGTATTTGATGGGGAAGCAAAAACACAAATACAAGCATATAGATCCCGTACTCTGACGGGGCATGCTTGTTGAAATAGCGTCTGACAATGTATTTTCCCATTAAATAAACCACGTTTTGAGCCGCTTCTTTAAATGTTCCACTTATGTAGCCATTGAATGTCCTTAAGTCTTCAAAAGATAAGATTCCAGGAACGTGAAGAAGAAGTAAGCGTAGACAAAACCTTTCATTATCTTATTAAGATGCCTCAGGCGCACTTACATACCTCGAGTTCATGTACGTTCTAATCTCTTCATGATCCAAAGTACCTTGTTGAACGAAGGTTATAATGGCGCAATCGTGTCCTTTGTAGATATACTTAAATAAATACTTCACACTTTGAGGCTTAAACATGGATTATACGGATCAATCCATCCACTGTCTTACCATTGCCACAAGCACTTCGCTTGTATTTTGGATATCTGTTACAGTTAACTATCGATTCTTCTTGAAAACTTTTAGTGAAATTTTTACTGCATATTTCATAGACCGTGCAAGGCGAATTGGGGTTTTGCTCGCCACAGGGACCATGTATCATGTGTTTTGTAATGATAGTATGTAGCTTTGGACAAACGTCAATATCTGGAATTTCCGCTGAAATGAATTTATCAATGGTTTCTGAATCTTTTGGTTTATCTTCGTTTCCGACAATCAAGAGAATATGGGCGTGAGGTAGTCCTCGTTTTTGAAACTCAATGACATGCACCTTCGCAACTGAAACTCCGAAAACATGCTTTCTCGAAATGTCATCTAGCAGTTCTTGGAGCTTTAATTTGAAGACCCTTGCTACTCAATCGGAACGAAATTCCGGAGACTGACCTTTCAACAATTTGTTACTTATTTCACTCCATTTCGGATTACATGTGATATAAATGAAATAGTCGGCTTGCTATATTTACGGACAATCGCCATAGCATCTTGATAGTTTTGGGCCATATTTCTCGGGCTTCCTTGGAATGATGATGGAAGGATTATAGCAGTTCCAGGGACTAAACCTTGATTAATAGCTTGGCAAGCAATCCACAAGGCCACTGTATTTTTCCGCTGTGAGGTTTTTTTGTATTTGCCGAACATAATTGAGATGATTTGAAAACGTGTTTTTTATATATACATAGGAGGCTATGATAAAATCGAAAAAAATATAAATTGCGAAAGAGCGAAAATAGTACACATTTTTAGCTCATGCTGTCCTATTTTATTGCTTCACGCTGGCATTTTATATATTAGATAATTAGAAGTGTTTAGTAAAATATGAGTACCCGATATTTTCAACTATTGTAAAATTCATAGAAAATTCCTTGACGGTCGCATCGATATGCTGCATATCACACATAAATCGTGGAAACCAGCCTAAAACGCTGGAGTACTCATGTTTTTCTGGGCATCTCTAGAATCAACTGTTAGTGGCCATCAAACATTCACGTTTTTTACTTGGAATTTTTGTAAAATAAAAAATTTTTGAGCTGAAAATTTAATATTTTTACTATAATTATAACAAAAATGTTAAATCAAAACCATACAAATTTATTTTATTATTTTCAATATTTTTTTAATTCTTTACGAATTAAATCACATAGAACTAGAAAACTAATTAATAAAACGGAACTGTAAATTATTTAGTTAAAGTTATTTAAATATTTTGTAATTCTTCGTAAAATTATTGTTTCGTATTTCTTCGATGCCATAGATCACAATAAAATTACTCGTTATTCTAGCAGTGTGAGCTGGCGCATTGTCTTGATGTAAAAAGTAGCGCCGCAAATCCTCTTTCTTCCGGTGTTCGAACAAATTTTTGAAAACTTTTGATAAGCAGTCTTCGGTATATCATTTTGCAGTTACCGTCTGACCCTTTTCCAGGGGAGTAGCAGCTACAATTTTTAATCGGGTTAAATAAACTAACATCATTACTTTTGTTGGTGATTTTTGTTGCTTAGCTTTTATGGGTGGGTTTGCTCCTGTTGGGCTCCATACCATGGACTGTTGTTTGGTTTCGGGATCGTTCTTATAGAACCAAGATTCGTTACCAGTAACGACTTTACTAAAGATGCTAGACTGCCCATTTTCGAATTTATTTAGGACAAATTTAGCAAAATGCACTCAAGCCTCTTTTTGGGCCTCATTTAAAATTCGTGGAACCCATCGAACAAATTTTCTCGTGTATCCCAGATGATTTCAGAGTAGTCACTGCGATTGGTCGTCGATTTGTTTTTTTTCCTGTGAAAATATTTATTATTTGAAATATTTTAATTCATTTTAATTTAATATTGTGTATTTATATAAATAAAATATAGTCGTTTAGTGTGTTAATTTAATATTTTATGTCTTTTTCTATTGTAAATAATATAATGTAAATAGTGTGTAAATATAGTGTATATATATATGTGCTGTTGACAGCTGTATTGTGAGTTGACGTTTGATAACATATACTTTGGTGTAAGTTTTTGTTGTGTATAGACATACATTATGAATTGGTCTAAGTGTGAAGCTAGTGTGGATAAGGACAAAATTACATGTTCTGGATTTTGCCGTAAATGTTTCCATTACGGTTGCGTGAATGTTGATCGTTCGGCTATTAAGTGTTGTTCGAAATACTCCAACATTTTTTGGTTTTGCGATGAGTGTCGTGACCTTATGACCAACCGAACATTTTGTAATATTATTGCGGATTCCTCTGCAAGTTCACCCCAGAACTCATATTTTGAAGTTTTGAAGGAGGAGATTTCTACCAATAGGATGCTAATTGGTGAGATTTTGGAGAAACTCAATAGTTCAGGCATTAGGTGTGCTGAAAAAGTTGCTGAGTGCCCTACCGTTGGATTAACGTCATCTAGTGATTATGCTGTAGTGGAAGCTTCATCGACACCTACCGTTGATGTTTGCAAATTTACACCTAATTTAGGTGTAAACACCTCCACATTGAATATGGCTTCAACAGTTTCAGTTGAGTCTACATCATCTGCATCATTTGGTACCATATCTTATGCTGAAGCTGCTGCATCTACATCTCCTTATTCTGAGATTCCATTGATTTCCTCTGGAACCTCGAGGCCACTTGCATCAATTATTATTGGTACAGCTACGGAGTGTACTTTACGTACTGTGGAGCCACGTTCACAAGTATTTATTTCAAGATTACATTCTGATGTGAATGTAGATAATGTGAAGCTGTACTTACGGGATCATTTTAATATAAGTGATGTTAAAATTCATAAATTTAATCCAAAAAGTGCCAATGGGTTTATTCAAGATTATTCATCGTTCAAATTATCAGTTTCCAATGTTCATATGGATAAATTGTTAACTGTATCCTCGTGGCCGGCTGGTATTCTAGTGAAGAAATTTGTTTATAAGTCTAGAAGTAATCCTTTTTTAGTAAAATTGCAACCTCCACAAATTGTGATATAGAGATTCAATTTGATAAATCTCCTTTAGATGTTATTGATCATTCCATTTCAATTGATAAATCGCATTCTAATAATAATTGCTTATTTTTTGGTCATCTGAATGTACGTAGTTTGACGTTGCATTTAGATGAGATAATAATACTTTTGCATAAATTTAATTTTGATTTTCTAGCTGTGTCTGAGACCTGGTTAAATAACAAAATTTCAACTTGTTCTCTTCAAATTAATAATTACAAATTTCTGAGGTCTGATCGTATTAATGGTCGTGGTGGTGGAGTGGGATTATACTATCGATCTAATTTGAATGTTAAAATGTTATCATGTGGTTTAAATGGTAAAGTCGAATTTATGACATTTGAACTGTTTGGTAAGTTTAGTAAATTTCTTATTGTTGTTTTTTATATCCCACCTCCCACTACAAGAGGAGACATTACAAGTATTTATGATATTCTTACTGATTTATTACAAGAGTATGAAAAAGTGTTTTGTTTGGGTGATTTTAACTTTAATATGCTAAATAATAATTTATTGACTGATTGTTTTAACATACTTAATTTACATTTTTTGCCGTTTAGTGCTACGAGGTTAGAAAGCCTTTTAGACTTGATTGTTGTTTTTAAGCCTGACCGACATAATATTATCAGTTATGGTCAATATTCTGTTCCTACAATATCGGATCATGATTTAATTTTTGCTTCTTATAAATGTTGTCGCACTAGAGATAAGTTAACTTATTCTATTGTGCCCAATTATAGGAAAATTAATCATGAATATTTTGTAAATTGTTTTTTCTCATTTGATTGGTCTAGCCTTTATTGTTGCTCTGATGTAAATATGATTGTTGATTTATTTAATTCAAATTTCTTACATTTAGATTCTATGTGTGTGCCCCGTAAAAGAACTATTAACAATTGTCCTACAGCTCCGTGGTTAAACCAGACGATATTGGATTCAATTCAATATAGAGATTTGAAGTATAATAATTATAAAAGGAGTGGATTAGATGCTGATTTTAGTTCCTATAAAAGGGCTCGAAATAAAACTACTAAGTTTATCAATCAAGCTAAGTATAGTTTTTATTTTGGTAATGTTTATAACTCTAAAATTACATGGAATAATTTAAAAAAACTTGGTATTTCGTGTTCTGTTGCTAAAGTTGACATAAAATTCACTGCTGAAGATATTTTAAATGATATCTGTAAATTTCGCGAAGATTTAGTGGTTCTGCCATTGCCAGATATTGGATCTGTTGATCCTGATGATAATTATAAATTTGCTTTTGATTGCGTTGACGAGCTAATTGTCTTGAGTGCTATCCGTTCAATTAAATCTAATGCTATTGGATACGATAAAATTGATTTTAAAATTATAAAATTATTTATTGATCTGTTTCTTCCACAAGTGACATATATAATTAATCAATGTTTGTCAAAATCAGTTTTTCCGAATTTGTGGAAAGTTGCTTCTATTGTTCCAATTCCAAAAAATGATATTGTTGCCAGTCTTAAAGATGTTCGACCAATAAGTATACTACCTGCCCTTTCTAAGGTGTTAGAAAAAGTTATGCAAACCCAGATTCTGCAGCATTTTAAAGATTTTGATTTTCTTTGTAAATTTCAGTCAGGGTATAAGCATGGTCACAGTACTACAACGGCTTTGGTACACATTGTTGATGATCTTTCTTCAATCTTGGATGGGCATGGTTCGCAAGCTTTTTTGGTTTTATTGGATTTCTCTAAGGCGTTTGATAGTGTTAATCATATACTTCTACTTCAAAAGCTTTATTTATATTATAAATTTTCTAGCTCTGCAATTAATATGTTGTACTCTTATTTGCATAGTAGGGAGCAGTTTGTTAAGCATGGTGTTAACTGCTCTGGAATGGGTAGAGTAACTCTAGGTGTACCACAAGGATCAATTCTCGGTCCCTTGCTTTTTTCTATATTTATAAACGATCTTCCATGGCGAATTCGTCATTGTTCTTTTCATCTCTATGCTGATGATTTACAACTGTACATCGGATGTAAAGCATTAGGATTGAATGAAGCTACAATGAAATTGAACGAAGATCTTAGGGATATCTTATTATGGTCTAAATTTAACTCACTGGCGCTTAATCCCAATAAAAGTAAAGCATTATTTTTGTGTAAAAGTAATTTGAATATTATTAAGCCTACTCTTGTTTTGGGTGATGACACAATTAAATTTGTTCCGACTGTTAATAACTTAGGACTGATATTAAATTCCAAACTTACTTGGTGTGATCATATCAGTACATTGTGTCAACGTGTCAATTATAGTTTATATTCGCTAAGATTAATAAAGAAATTATGTCCAATTCAGTTGCGAGTATTTTTGATTAAAAGTTTAGTTGTACCTTTGTTTACGTACTGTGATGTGATTTATAGTGGATGTGATAGTTCCTCTCGACGTCTACTTGAAATTACATTTAATAATTGTATTCGATACGTTCATGGCCTCAGAAAATTTGATCATATTTCTGGTTTAAAAACTTCTATTTTGGGATGTACTTTGTTCGAGTATTATCATTATAGAACAGCTGTATTTATTTTTAGAATTATTACCTCTGGATTGCCTCTATATCTTTATGAAAAAATAAATTTTTCCAGGTCTCTGCGCACTAGAAACATCAACTTGCCCCTTAACAAAAGTAACATATATAATAATTCGGTTTTGATGAATGCGTTTATTATTTGGAATGGTTTACCTTTTGAACTTAAAAATTTGAATTCTCTTAAAATGTTTAAAAATCTAGTATATTTAACTGTACAGAGAACCTATTAATGTAATTATAATTTGTAATAATATTATTATACCCCTTTGTAAATATTTTGTATATTGATGTGATTGTTAATTTTTTTCTCTTTCTTATAATTATTATTATGTTTTTTTTTTCTTCTTTTGTGATTTTTTCTTTTCCATAGTATAAAAGCTTCGGCTTATGCTTGTAAATAGATATGTAATAAATAAATAAAAAAAAAAAAAAAAAAAAAAAAAAAAATAATATAATATATATATTACTTAATATTCGCGATACAGCCATCGTATTCAAGGCCAATTCATCAGCACTAATTTCTTGTGTCAATCGTGGATCTTCGTCAACTTTGGACTTCAGCAGAGCCACAGTGGCGTCATCAGTGGAAGACTTTTGTCGACCTTGTCGGGGCTCGTCCTCTACAGAAAACTGTCACGTCTGGAATCTTCGGAACCACTTGGAAATAGTCTGTATAGAGATGGTGCAATCGTTCTATATGTAATTTGACATTCGTTGAATTTTTGGATTGGCTTTAATTTACGCCGAAAACCGAAGAGAATCACATAGCGAATTTCTGTTTGCATTGGTGGTGAAATTACGTCTGATCCATCCTCAGCTATTTTGCGTTTTCCCGTCTCCATTTTAACCGATCGTTATGAAATTTTGAAAAAGTCTCATAACTAATTGCCTAAGCGAACTTTTGTTAGTCCCCTCGTATGGCAGTTTTTTTAAATTCAACTAACCATTGAAATTATGAGCCTAGATGAACTGACTGTTTAGTTTTTACAAAACATGACAGTTTTTATTGAAAACAGTTTTTATTTGTGTTTTGGTCGTTTGAACGGCATAATATTACAGCTTGAAAAAATCGTACCTGACATTGTATTGTTGCAACCCAAATTGTAACTACATATAAACTTCGATGAGTTCCAGATATTTAATTGAAACATTAAAATTATTCACATTTTCTTCTCTTAAATATGGCGTCAAAAAATATGATAATTTAATGTAATTTAATTATAAAACAAAATAATGAAATTATGAATAAAATTTTCTGTATTTCATTTAATAGATTCCTACTAATTACATTTTTCCGAACACCGCACTATACAAATTGTAAAATTGTACGTACAGAAATAATTAAATAAAGCTTTCATAAAAATACCCGCAATAATTTTTTTGTTGTAATTTAATTATGAACACGAAGGGAAAAAAATGTTATCAATTAAATCGCAATCTAATTTCTGTTAAAACATAAATTAATAATTTAAAAAGAAAATCCATAAATTAATCATGAATTAAATTTCTAATTAAAATTTCCAACTCAATAAATATTTTTCCATTTCCTTTGGATTTTTTGGTGTATTAACGACTGAACGCCGCGTACCGAATACACAAGAATAATCAGATTGCTGTCGCAGAGTAGCAGCAGCATCTTTGTTGTAAATTTTATTTTTTATTAATTTTCCGTGTCGCTTGTACATGGCACTACTCTCTATACATAATATGCGGATAATGATTGAGGCGATGAAGACGACGACGACGACGGCGAGGAAGAAAACGGAAAAATTGATCAAAAAAACAAGTAGATGACTTGAAGGGAAAACCAAGTTGAGAAGAAACAAATATATAATTTGTGAACAAAATCCAATAATTTTTATGACATTTTTCTTCATTTTGTACATCGTCGTGTGCTTTATTATTAATTTGGACTGAAAATTTATTTTTCATTTACATAAATTTGCTTGCGATCCAGAAAACCATCAAACTTTTAAATAAACCAAAAATTGTGAAGGTAGGTAGGTGACGAAGAGTGTGTACGGCTAAGTATACAACATTTCAATATACGTGACCTGTTAATTGATTTTTTATCATCACATAGAGTTTCCTGGATATTTTCTTTTGTTTTTTATTTTCATTGTTCACAGTGTGTCCTTTCGATTAATTCCATTAAAATGACAGCGACGAGGACGACAGAAAATTAGATAATACGAATTTGATAAGTGCTAAATTTATTGGAATTGATTAGGAAAACCTGTATAAATATGTACTTAATACTGATTACTCCCTGTTTTCATTAAAATTGGTTATACGTAAACGGAATTTTTCCGAGATAAATTTGTTAAATTGTTTTGATTTTATTTTTTTTTCCTGATTTCCCAGAATTTAATGTACAATAAAATTGTATCGTATATTGTAATACGCTAAATGATTTATGTGTTGTCACACCTAGATTCACAGTATACGTAACGTACTCGTATACTAAGTCGTGAAATTGTCAATCGACGAATACTATTAAGCATCGCGCAATAATGATAATTTAATCGGTTTCAAGCCATTTAACTTTATTTTTACTCTTAAAGGTTTTAAGGAAACGGTTGGGGACTTCACTATTGGTATTTCAGAGATATATTGCAGGTAGGGCCGGCCAGTTTATTACAAATGGTAATAAAAAATACATATATCCAAATAGTTTTAGCATAATTATATGAATTTAGTATTAAATTCGACAGCAAAGAAATAAATTTTCAAAATTTCGCAAAGCTTCCAGTTTTTGATGGCAATTACACGAATAAGATAAAATTCGCTCGCCATACAGTATTCGCTATCGTATCGCAGAACCGCAACATTAGCTTATATCGTACAGCAGATCACCACAACTCACATTAGGAACCACAAGACGACCAGCAGCAGTTGCTGTATCAGATAATGGAAATCTGCTAGCAGAATATAAGAAATTACGCAGCTCGCCACAAGTGGCAGTACTATCACAAAAAATACTTTCTTTTGTTATTTTATTGCCAGTTAACATTTTATTTTGTATCTCGTTTTCACAAAACAAAACCTCCCGCCAGAATAAAATATTAGAAGACAAAATTCTAGGATCTGTTCATGCTGGAACATTTTGGTTTCTAGATTGATTTTTGAGTGAAATATAATTTTTGGGTGGCCGTATTTCCACCTGTGCATTTAACCTGGCGATAACTCGGCTAATTTTTCGATTAGAATTTTCACTATAATTGGATAATTTTCTGCGGCCATACAAGTCCGTTCCAGTTTCTGGCCAATATTTCAAAAACTCGCACTAGTAACCAATACTTTAAGGTTGTTTTTCAAATAGCTAAGGTCGTACTGAGAGTACATGGAAAATTTCGGGAAAATTTATGGATTACAATTTTCACAATAAATTTTTGATTTTCCGTGATTTTACTTTTCTTTATCCCCTTTAGCAAAGTGAAATGCAAGCCAAACGATAGCTTGCCGAACCACGAAAATTATGATACCATCAATAGTACATTAAGGTAATTTTGGAAAATCGAGAAACTTTGTCATTTCGAAAGCCAACGACATTACGATTCGACACTAGCTGTATCTGCAATACCTAAAGATCAGAGAAAATATAATAAAATTAAATAGAACCACAATCTAAATTATGTTTCATTTAGAGGACAACCCTCTGTAGTAATTTTTAGAGAAAATGTGTCTTGGAAAATAATACAGATTGCTCCACACTTGCTCTGCGCTACACATTTTATAATTTTGACAGTAGAATAGTCTCTCCGTTCTCTCCGAAATCAAAAAAATCCGTACCTCAAAAGTTCGAACGAAAAACATGAACCTAACTGAAAGCCTAGAGGCAATTCCTTAATAAGATACTGAAAAATCCTGAACTTAAGAGTCAACTCTAGCTGAATTGGAACTAGTAAGTTTAAACTCTTAGGCTGCGTTGCTCTCTTCCTGTCTCTCTCTTTCTGCAGTCATTTTGAATTTCTGTTGTGTGTTTACCACAATCATCGCCAAAATCATGTTCTAGGAGTAGTTAATTGACATATCGTATCACAAAGCCATTTTATGACTATTTATTCATAACTTCAGGGATGCATCTACGAAAGTTTTTGAAGCGGTAGTTCATAGTCGTGTAACGTTAACAGAAAGGTCTGTCAAACGTTGTGCTAGCATATTCCTCGCAAGTGGTGCTTGATCAGTCAATCAGATCTACTAAAAAATAGAATGCATTTGTGGCCAAGAGGGTTTTTGCCAATTCTACAACTCTAGTGTACAAATTAAATTTATATAACAGCATTAATCATAATCCTGCTTACCGTGCGCCTCGCCTCGCGTCACTGTCACTACATACACAACCCTACAATGTTAGAGAAGGTCTAGTTTGCCTATACGAGACAATCCTAGTCGAAGACTTTAATTGTCTCGTAACATAACGTTATATATCACACCTATCTGCAGAAACTATTACCATTGCCTATAATGCCTTCTCGAGGTCGCCACCTATAAATACTCCATAAAAGGGCTAAACGCGTGATTGCTGCTTTATGAGTTTGCATTAGGATAACAATGCAACTTGGGGAACAGAAATTATTACGAAGCCTCACTACGGGTACGGTATTTACACAGTCATCGTACAAAAAACACGACGATAGTCGGCAATAATATCGTTGATTATAATCGCCTTGGGTACACACATTGTTAAAGTAACAAAACTCGTAAACACGAATTTGGATTTGGTTTTCTAATAAACAACCGATATCATCAGTTCGTAACTGATTTCATACCTGTCAATAATTGGACCTGTTTACCAAGCGTCGTTTTAGTATTGAAACAAAAGATGATCTCTATGACAAACTTGAAAGTATTTTGAGCACAATTCCCTAATATGATGTCAAAATCATTTGGGGTGATTTTAATGTTCAAATTAACAGTACCAGCAAAATGCATCGTGAGTATCGATCCGGGCTCTTTATATCATATTTCAAACAACAACGGAACGCGCACACATAATTAGCTTTACAGCATAATTTGGTCGATCAGACCCTTTTATTCAAAAAACATTCCTCAACTATTCCTCTATAGTAGATATCGAAACATACGCCGAGTTGACATCGACTCTGATCACTTCCTTGTACTTGCAAAATACACCTTTCGTTTATGAGGATATTCTTTCCTTTCGCGAGAGGATCAGTGGAATATCATCATCATCATCAAACATTGATCAAACTTCACCGAGGACTAAAAATGATTCGATGATTCGGTCGATGATTGCTTGAAAGCAATTCAAAAAAAAAATCAGGCACGCAAAGCAAAGCCAATCCCAAAATAGAAAGCAATTACGTAACGAATACATGACCACGAGAAAATTCTCCTCTCGACTCTGCGAACGGAAAAAAACGGGAATGGTGCAATGAACGTCTGCTTAACATCAAAAACTCGCAGAGTAAGTAGTGAAGACCAACTACGTCCTTCAAATGTGGCGGAATTATTTTGCCTATAATGCTGGTGGAATTTTGGTCTTTAGGCCTGGTCTCCAAGGCATAGGTAATCAACGTGAGACTTTGGTCATTAAGCCTGGCGTGCAAGATGTAAGAATAGAAGAGGAATAACGTATAGAAGAAGCAAGAATGGTTGACTCGTCTCAACTTACAAAACCAAGAAGAGTCTGGAAAGCTGTAGCAAAGCTCAACAAGATTCCATTCGGGGGGAGAACGGACAGGAATATGGAAACGCTCTTATGGGATAAAACGATTATTGAAATTAAGTAGGAGGGTCCTTCTGAAGGCTCACTCACTACCCAAAAGGCAGAGAACAGAGAAGGAATCACAGAAGAATGCGAAAAGGCCAAGAATGCGGGAAACTATAACTAGCCCCCTCTAAAAGATGCTAAAATAGCACTTAGTGGTTGGTGGCTGTTACTCACAGAGCCCACAAATATATATCGTCCTGCAATTGGAAGGTGGAGAAGGCTTTAGCCGCCAGTTTCTCAAAAATTATGATGTAATTCCCTGGACTCGAATGACGGAAAGCAGCACTAGAATCATTTCAAGTTGTCATCTTGTGCCGACCAACGGTCATTGACTTTTTATCAAAAGGTTAGAAGCAGTCGCTAGACAGGACTAGAAGTAGATGCTAGACAGGAAATCCGGTGCAGAC
Organism: Nephrotoma appendiculata; assembly: GCA_947310385.1. Lineage (NCBI taxonomy): Eukaryota > Metazoa > Arthropoda > Insecta > Diptera > Tipulidae > Nephrotoma > Nephrotoma appendiculata. The sequence goes on along the minus strand of OX371224.1, from coordinate 28,894,666 downwards.
CTAGAGCGAGAGCTTGGATCCCAGCGGAACCCAGCGACTCAAAACAAGTTTTAAAAATGCTACCAATTTGCAATCCTGAACGACCAACCACCTATTGGAGAGTGGCCAAGTTGGAAAAACCAAAGGCTGATTAAATATCAGGTATTATGGCAGCGCTAGCGAGGACTAATGGTTTAATTAACTATATGGTTTCAGTGCAGTTACAATCAGTATTTACAATAAAGATTAGAGTAACACCTTGGAGCACCGATACCGGTCAAGACCTCAGCTGGCAACCTGAATATCAATGATGTGGGTATCGGGTAGAGACACTCTTTACAAAAAAGGAGATCTCCACTGATCTCGATGGGATTACTTTGTGGATCCCTAGACGAATCACAATCAGCGAAGGTTTATGAAGCAACTGTGATGGAGATTGAATTAAAGAAGTAAACCAAATGTTGAGGTTCCTGCAGATTAGATGCTCAAACTTAGTGAGTCAATGGGGATTGGGTACTTGGACTTAGGACTCTGAAATATAAACTACTATGCGCGAAGAAGGTAGGTGAAATTCGTTCCTGCACCCTTGTTTGCTGAAGATACTCTGAATATTTTGTATTATCAAATAACAGTAATTCAGAGGTGGTTACAACAAGCATGGAGATGGATAGTCAATATCGTTGACTTAATATCAGTTTCCCTTTCACATGATGGAAAAGATATCAAACCTATCATGTTAGGAAGCTCATTGAAGGATGCTCAGAAACAAAATATTGGAATGATCCTGGCAAGTGATGCAAATTCACATCATACAATTTACGACTATCTATCAACCTATGTATATGTAATATTGACTGTAAACCAACGTTAATAACTATAGAATTAGACAAGTATTTGACATTACACTTGTCTCAAATACCACATTATGGAAAGTTTAGTGAGTTGGAAGGTGTCGGAGGATCATTAGTTTCCTGATCATTGTTATCGCCAATTTGAAGTAATTCACTACCGGTATCGGTTCCAAACTGTCCTGATTCAACACAAGAGCTTGATGCCCTAATGGACCAGCTATCCGAAGCCTTTGGCCATGGACCTTAACTTAAGGCCTTCAAAACACCCGTCAAAATGGAGGAAGCTCTTTAGAAGAGCAAAGAAAAATAAAGCTGCTAAGAACTGGGACTATTGCAAGGAAGTCCTCAAAACATAAAATAGCTTCAAACCTGCGCCACAGAGGCCTAGGGGCAACATAGTCGTAGGAATTATAAACCAGGTACAGGCCTGTTATTCCACCGCAGAGAGTACTGATTGAGAGAAGCATTCCGAATACTGAAGGTGTTAAATTCTTGACTGACGGTACAAAAGTGGATGAGAATGTTGGGGTTGGTGTTTTCTGTGAAGAATTAAATATTACCCTGTTTTCGTCTCCCAGTCGCAAGATATTTCAAACTGAACTAATCGCGATAAGAGTATAGCCGCTGAGGTATAATTTATATCTGCAAGCGAAATTCGCATTTTTACGGAAAGTCAGGATTCAATTAAAACGCCGAAATCATATTCCATTACAACGAAAGTGGGGCAGACACCCTTCATTTCCTGCAAATTACTATTTCAATAAGAAGCTAAAAGAAGAACAAACGACAGATGGACCAATAGCACTTCATGAGTAATAAGTAACTTGGTAGATCTGGTCAAAACAGACCTGCCAAAGTCCAGGCAGCTGTAGTTTTATTTATTTATTTATTTAGAAACAAATTTATAAAGAAATCTATTCAATGCGTTACTTGTATGATTTCAGATTAAAACCGACCATTCAGTTTAAAACCAAAAATTAAATTAAAAAAATGTTTGGTCATTATCTCCGTCAGTTTTCTTTGGGTGGTATAGTCTCGGTCCCATAGATAAGAATACGAACAGAAACGGAGTCTCCTCACTTGATTACTGTCGTAGTTGCGAAGCTGGAGAGATGGAAGAAACTGTTCTAAATTTGCCTTGTACCTGCCCTTGTCTAGCGCTTAGCAGACTGAAAGGAGGAGAGAAATTAATGTCGCACGACTACGGATATGATTGTGCCTATGTCAGTCTTTTAGGACAACCTCCTTAATCTAACCGATAGATGTTTATGATTTCTTTTCTTGAGAGTTAGGCGGAAGGAGTCGGGGTATGGAAGGCGTTATATGAAAATCGTACAAAGAGTTTTAGTTTAAATTTTTTTAGATGTTAGTGATACTATTCTGTGCTGGGATGTTCTAACATGCCATTTTGCGATATTTTATCGAAGTCTACGTCTCTTTCAGTTAGAATAAATTTGACTTCTGTTTCAATTATCAATTATTTCTTCTTTATTGCTATCACAGCCTACTAGAATATATTTGAACAATATCTATTTCACTTATTTTCGTTCTACAATCGAAAAAAATTATTTGGTGATAGAAACACAGTATAGAAACATCACAATGTTGCAATCTAGCAGGCTGGTGAATGATATAAAAATTGAAACAGAGATAAATTTTATTCTACAGAAACGAGAAATAAACTTCGATAAATTATCGAAACATGGTGATGTTAGAACATCCCAGCCCTGGTAATTCCCCGGAAACTGGGAATTGGGGAAAGAATTTATATGTAATTTGTATCTAAACAATTTTTTTCTGGCCTACTGTGGTAAAAAACTAGTGTATTTTTTTTGAAAACAAAATTAAATTGAGAATAATTTTTCCTGCCAATTTAGATATGGAAAAAATATTCCCAATTTATAAATATTTACATCAAACTTTTCTCTTCAGTAGGCCGGAAAAAAAATATTTGAACAGAAATTACATATAAATTCTTTCCCTATAATTTCCTATTCCCGGGGAATTACCAGAATAGTGTCACAAGTAGTCGCAGTAGTATACGAGTATTTAAGATCAGTGTGTTCGCGATTTACGTACATTCATAGTAAAAGAAAGTCGAGTGTTAGCCACAACATATACATTCAATTCTAAAATCAATCACCAACTAAATCAAACTCGTGAGTAAAGTGGTTTTCGAATGACGTTTCGAATCAAATTGAACGTGAAAATGGGACTCGAAATTTTATTTAAAAGGACTAACACGGTAGTCTCGCAAGTCTCCATTTAAAGCACACTTAGAATACAATTAGTTTGTACCGGTTCGCCTAGTATTACACAAGTAAACATGTCAAGAAGTAAAAGTTAGAAAATAATCAAAGCCCAGTGTGCTGTTTTTGTTTGTTACAAAACAGCAATGTTTAACCTAATTTAGCCCACAACGCAAAACTGAAAGGGACAATTTTGTCCATATCGCCATTACACCACATTGTTTTCGCAGTTAATGTCTTTTAAGCACCGATTAACGATAGTTTAATTGGTTTCAAGTTTATTAAACTTTAATTTCTCACGACTTACGCACACAGCTAATTCGTCACCTGTATAAATCTCATTATTTATTCATAATCTTGTATAGTGAAACGATATATACACTAACACTTGTTTCATATATAGAACCATAATAAATTAACTAATGATTTAATGAATTCGAAAAAGGAAATATCGTTAATTTATTTCATTTACATTACATTATCGTATATGCCAGGCGTATCATTAACCAGCCGAGTATAAAACTATGTTCTACCTTAATAAATTTCATTTTAATTATATTCTCATACCTTCTCATATATTCAGATCCAAAATTATGATTAATATAAAACCATGTTATCCCTAATTTGAAAACAACATTCATATTTTCGAGTATACATTTTTCGTCTATTCGAAAATTTGAAGAAAATATTTTCAATTAAAATTTCATTGACTCGATACATAATTTCATAAAAAGCTCTCGTATACACAATTTGTACACATTCATATAGGTTTATGAACAAAATGTAATTATTATTCCATTAAAATCATGTAGCCAGATTTATTAGTAAATTATGATATGTAAAAACAGACAACATATTTTTATGGGAAAGCTTAATATGTAATTTCGAGGGAAACCCTTTTTATGTAAATCGGTATATAAATACAAGCAGACGAACACATATTGCACGATCAATCATATGGGAGACCATTAAAAAAACATATTCACATATGATTGATGTTAATGGTTTTTGGTGGATTGATTGATCGGAGACATAGTCACCTATATACAGAAAATATATTATTCTTGTGCTACGCTTCGGATGGATACCAGAATAAAAAATGTATGAAATCGATAAAAAAAATAAAGTTTATATAGACTTGATGTATGATAATCAGTTGACAGAATGAGAATTACTGATGAAAATCTACTAAATATGTATATAAAAATAGATATACACTGTTCTGTAATGTGACGTCTGTTCATACGAGACGAGTACGGTACGTATTTTTTGGGGGTGTAGTCAGTAAACTTTTATACTAACCACTAGAAATAACAAAAAAATTGTTTCTAATCTTTATTTGCATCGGTGGTGGTTCAGTGAAGAAATATTCACATTTTTACGATCTTTATGCTATCTCGATTTAACGGTTATCGATTAAAGCCTTTACACTCGAAAGAACGCTGCCGACCACCAGAAAATAGAAAAAATAAACATCCTTTGTTCTAAATTTAATTTTGTTTTTAGATTAAAAAAAACTTTAGAATAGTTTTGTTCGTCTTAATTGAATTTTCTTTAATTACGAGGTAGATAAGAAACAGTATATACAATAAGACAAAACTTGAAACTACAAACTTAACCATATACAAAACAATTTAATTGAAAATGCTGTCAAATGCAACAACTGAATATTGATAATGCAATCGCCCGTAAACATTGCCGTAAAGAAACGCTGGGTGTGTAACGAAATCCCGGTTTGTCAAAATCCCGGTTTTTTTAAAATCCCGGTTTTTCGAGTCCTGGTTTTCAAAATCAAGGTTTTGTATAATAAAAAAACCGATTTTTAGGAAATCCCGGTTTGAAGTTTTAAAATTTGACATGTGGGAAAATGGAACTCTTAAATGATTTTTTGGCAAAGTTCTAGAAAATGGCTAATAGGGATGAAATTTGGCCATTTCTTAACAGATTTCGTTGAAATTCGATACGTGCGGTCAATAGAGATGGAACTAGGCCATTTCTAAACCGATTTTGTTGAAATTCTACGCGTGTGATAGAAATGGATTTCTAAAATGATTTTTTGATAAAGTTCTGAAATATGGCCATCGCGAAAATATCGAGTAGTTGTTTCATCGACTTTTTAAATTGAAAAAACCGGGATCGAGGTATTTGCCTGCAAGACAAAACTTGTTTTGCATTCAATCTTGTTTTTTGAATTTTTACCATCTAACTATAGTTTACCAAAATATTTTTGGACAAAACCTTGTTTTTTAAAATTTTGTTTTCCGAAATAATTATTTTGATTATTTTATAATGAATATTTAGTGAAATAGTTTTTCTGGGATCGGTATAAATATTACGTTTCAAAATGTGTGCAATTATTTTTGGTGCAATTGCTCCTACGTGCGGCATGCAGTGCGACATGTTTTCTGATCCCGGCTCTTACGTCCTCCGAAATTCAAATCTAAAGGCCCTTGGAGGACTAAGCGGGGTGGACGCAGCGGCCTCCCGCGTGGCCGTGAGAGTTATCGAAGGCGTTAACCTCTACAATTATAGGATTTCAAAATGTTGCATTATCACAGACTCCGATAATATGGCACCGACTCCACGAAAATGATTTCCACCTCTGACTTCACAGCCTTGGTTTTTTCTAGTAAATTTTTATGTTAAAATATTATTAGTCTGGCTGGCCCGAATTAGTAAAAAATATTTTTTTCAAAATCAAAACTTTAGAACTAGAATAAAAGATAACCGGGATTTCGTTGTACACCCGAAAAGCTTAGTTTAACCTTTAAATTTTCTAAAAAAAAAAGTAATCAGCTTAAATTGGTTGAAGATTACAATTGCATAATTAATTTGGTATTTCATGGTGTAAATATTTACCGTTTCATAAATTCCATCTAACCATAGTAGATCAAGGACCAATTGAGATGACAAGGCCTTATTTATTGAAATCCTTGATTAATTCTTGATAGGCTGCCTTAGAAGCCAAGCCAAATAGAAATAGAAATTTTTTACTAAAACGTTACTAATTATATATTTATTGTTAATGTATTAGTAAAATGTATAAGGCATATATACATTTTGGCGATTTATCTGGAAATTTAAATTAACCTATCTAAATTTAATTTCTAATTTTTATTAATCATATACAACTAGGTAGTCGAACTACTTTTCTTTTTTAGTATTTATACATTTTCTAAGGTCATTTCTTCCAACTTTTCAGGAATTATATGGAAAATTTGAAAGTTCTGGGCTAACTGTTCATCATTATCATTATGTTTTCCACTATAGTTCTTTTTCTTCTTTTAGTGTCTTCTTTTAGTTTAAGGTCTTTTCCCCCACCATTTCACCCGAAATATGCGAAAACTTAATGCCTTAAAACCACACTGAGTTAACTGTATCTGAAAATGAAAGCTATTAAGGTTATTCGAGGTCAAACATCAAAGAAGCAATATTTAATTTTACAAATAAAAATATTTTTTTTCAATTTAAATTTTTACATGTACTATATTGATACAAAATATTTCTCATATTTCGATACCATTAATCTGGAAAGGTAGAAGAAAATAACCTTAGAAAATGTAAAGACATAGGGCATAGGCCTAACTAAAAAACATAAGTGGCAATGATGAACAGTTAGCCCAGAGTGGTTTAGTATTAACCTGAACTTTTTAAATTAATTTACGATTGCTGAAATATAATAATAATAATTCGTCGTTTTAAAAATAAAATATTTGTACCGTAGCAAATGTTAGCAATTTTAATAAAATAATTATTTTCTGGGATTAGCTGAAGTTTGATTTTCCAATTGAATTTTGATATTAATTATTAGTATCATTTTTTCGTTTTTTAATTTCCAAGTCATCCGTATCTTGCCATTCGTTTGCCGCGTGGTTCATTCCAGACTAAACGTCTTAGTCCTCTCTAGAGCCCAGACGGTCGTGATGAAACTTCACACTAAAGCTTTTTTCGTTAATTCTATAGCATTTACGAGAAAAACATTTATGAACTAAACGTGTTAAAATTAAATTTGCAACAATATCGATCCAGATAATTTTTCCAAAGCAGAAATGACGTTTTTTGGTCAAATGCGGCACTGTGGAACTCAGACGAATTGATTGATTGGGAAGAAACTTCAAACTTAAGGCTGTGTGGTGCTGGAAAATAAATTTCCTTGATAGTATCGATTTTTAAATGCTCCTAAAATGTATTGGTTTGTTTCCTTGAGTACCAAACCTAAATTGGTTTGTTTCTTTAATAAATTTGAGTACCAAACTTTTTTATAATTTACTTATGCCCGGTTGCACAGAAAAATGACTAACAGCCGGTTAGTTGTGCGCCAGTTAAATGTTTTATTTGAAATATGTTTTCGCAATCAGAAAAAAATCAACGCAAACGCTAGATTGAAAATATTTTTTACCGTGAAAATTTTTCCTCATCTTCATGGTGAAGGAAGATACTAAACGGAAGCATTGTAACTAACCCTCTAACTGTAAATAATGCAATAAATATTTACTAGCACGGGAATTTTCTAATGGTGATGGTATATTTATGAGAAGAAACACCGATCTGTACTGTGGGTAAACGACAGTTCGCTCAAGTAGATTTTCTCATAAGTTAGAACATTTAACACATATTTATCCTGAAGTATTAGAGATCCTCGCAAGTTCAGGATTCCTAGTCACTTCGGACACCAAATCGTGTCTTATGTTGCAGATTTTTTCGAGTAATCAGGTCATAATCGAATACAAAAGCGATGGTATGCTATGCTCGAGAAATTCAGTTGCTGCGTTATTCGGAAACATTTGTAAACATCCAGATATGGTGATACTTAGCACGAAGTATGTTATAGGTAACCAGCCTAACAGCTGCCCTGCGTTGTAAACATCTTATCTTATCTAAGTCATGTCAATACACGAGCTTCAGTTAAAAACTCGTAGCTTTAACGTACGGGGGTATATCAAAAAGTCTTGCAATATCATATGAAAAAAAAGAGTGAGTGAGACAACAATATATTTTTCAAAACCATTTTTTGTCGCAATGATACTTCTAGAAGAACATTTCGCTGTAAACTTTACAGTTCGTTTGTTTTTGTCAATTTAGTAACACGTGTTTTGAATTTTTCTTAAAATGAATGAAATTGAATATCGCGCCGATATTAAATTTTTCTGCAAAGATGGACGAAATGCAATTTATATATTCAACTATATATCAAAAGTTTACGGCGAATCTGCACCATCATATGCCACAGTAACAAGGTGGGTAAAATTATTCAAAAGTGGTTGGGAGTCATTAGAAGACGACAACCGCTCGGGTCGGCCAGCAGATGCTATTAGCCATGAAAACGTAATTTTGGCCGAATCTATTGTATTGGAGGACCGGCGTATTTCTGTTCCGCGGTTAGCGTGGAGACTTTCTCTTTCATACGATACTACATATACTATATTACATGACCACCATCACATGTCGAAAGTAAGTGCGCGATGGGTTCCCCGTTTGTTGAATGCAGAACAAAAAAAAATGCGTGTTCAAACTTCAAAGGCGATTTTAGATATGTACAAAGAAGATCCAGAAAATTTCTTGGATAACATAAAAACAGGCGATGAAACATGGCTTCATCACTGGGATCCGGAATCCAAACAAGAATCGATGCAATGGATTAAACGTAGTGAACCACCACCAAAGAAATTCAAAACTCAACCGTCTGCTGGTAAGGTTTTGGCAACAATTTTTTGGGATCTGAAGGAATTTTGATAATCGATTATATGCCACCGAAAACCACAACCACAGGCATATATTACGAAGAGGTTTTGCGAAAATTGAAAAAAGCGATCCGGGAAAAACGGCCAAGGAAAGTTAGGAAAAAAATCTTGCTTCTTCACGACAATGCACCAGTGCACAAGGCTAATATTGCTCAAGCTGCATTAAAGGACTGCGGCTTCGTGGAAATTCCGCATCCACCGTACAGTCCAGACTTGGCACCCAGTGACTACTTTCTATTTCCCAATTTGAAAAAAACACTAAGGGGCCGGAAATTTTCCAGTGACTATGAAGTACAGTCTGTTTTAAATGAATATTTTAATGTGACAAATGCATAAACCTTAAAGGGGATTATGTCGAAAAATAAAAATATTGCTGTCTCACTCATTCTTTTTTTTCATATGATATTGCAAGACTTTTTGATTTGCCCTCGTAGATTGAAAAAATGAAGAATTGTCATGCCGTTCATTAATAATATGATGCTGTTTAAACAATTTAAACAAATGTCGCTCGCTCTCAGAACAAAAACAAGATTTTCCATTATCGTCGGTTTTACGAAATTCGTTTGTTTCGAGATCACAGTTCTGCATTCATTATAAGGATGCTATCGATTATTTTAAACATTTCCTTTTTCTCATTTAAGGAATTAACATTCCCACACCCAGATCAGTTTTTTGATAAATTGTTCCCTCTTGCAATTTTGTTAAAATTTCATTTTACGATGATCCATTATTTCTTACAAATAAGAGGTGAATCACCCATTTACCGCTCAAAGAGAAAATTTATGAGTCCATTTGTTCGCTCCCAATGCTACCATAACGCAAGCGTTCTCAACTTTCATTAACCTGTCAAACCCAGCTTTCGGTCCCTCAAAATGTACACCCATCCCATACAAAGTTTTGGACACCAGCGTCTTTCGAATCATTTCAATCACACTTGGGTGAACTACCCATTTCGGTTTGCTTTTTGATTACATTCAATCTACTTTTACAATTATCGGCTAATTTTTCCATGTACACCATAAAATTCATCCTCTTATCAATCCAGATTCCTCAAACACGTTAACACATTCAAAACTTTCAACCTTTTGTTATATGTATATTCGCACATCAATTCGTTTATTCTATCTAAAAGCCATCCTACAAAATTATGTCGTATTCCGTGCTTGATCGACATTAATGAGTCTTCGGAATTATATTGGCAAATCGGGCACCTATATATAGAAATTGAAAAGAATCGTTGAAATTGTACTCCCTTGTGGAAATCCGATGTTCACTGCTTCCTCCAATCTGTAATCCTTTCCTGTCATCCACACTTACAAATTTATCGAGGGAAACTCAAGCTCAATAGAACTTGATACAGTTTCTCTGGAACCACAAGCACTTAATTTAAATTGTTCTAAATTATAGTGCAACAAAGGTTTAATTTAAAAACATATTTCATCTATCAAGGAATAAACTGGTACAGTGGTAAAAGCTTTAGCGTTTAGATTGGGAAGTATAGTGTTCGAAAATAAATACGTGTTGGTCATTGCGATCATTACAGACTAATTTTTTGACGGATCCGATCATCCATGTCAGTAATATACCCGTATACGATCCCGATTAAAAGTATTACGTAAGGTTGGGTGTAAAAGTGAACCGCGAACATTTGTGGGTACAACGACACCAAAATACAATGAAAAGCTTATAAATAAACAAACCCAACAATGACGTACAAATTTACGTTTATGAACTAAACCCATTATGTAGCGTAATAGAAAGCGTGTAGTTTTCAGTGTTATAAGAATCAAACACTCACACTGATACTACTTTAATTACGAATAAGAAAGGCATCTGAATTATTTATTATTTATATTTTTAGAAAAATATATACTACAAGGCGTCGGTGGTGTAATGGTCAGCATAGTTGCCTTCCAAGCAGTTGATCCGGGTTCGATTCCCGGCCGACGCACTTAAATATTTTTTAATTAATCAATTAAAAAATATTAATATTTCTAAGAAACTTACAATAACTAAAAATTAATATTTATGGAGTTGTGGTATGCAAATTAAATATTAAATTCATTATGAACAATATTTTTATATTATACACATATAAAAAAAATCTGAGAATTTATATTTAGATTTTCCAATTATGTATAAGGAATAATTCTCGATTTCTGCAGAAATTATAAAGGTTCCTTTAAACAGAAATCCGATAGAGCTTACAAAATTACATTTGTCTCGACCCTTCCTTGCCAGAAGTAAGATTTTCAAATTTGTGTCTCTTTGGCTAATGCATTCATTATTCCGCAATCAACTGTACTGACATCTTGTAGTGTCTTAATTATTATGTAGTGTCCTAATTATTGAAAGACGACCCTTTCAATAATTTTTCCAATTTCGAATGATAAAACTAATTGAATAGTAGTACAGTTGTACCCTTCATTTGTTTAAAGTTACAAATTTTATTTACCTCAGCACCTACCTCTTTCATGCCCACTATTTCTCATTTGGTATTCACCTTTACCTGATACTCTTCACTTTTTAATTCTTTGCACTGTTTACTGTTAAATTACAACTGTGCCTGCGTTCCAAATTGCTCGCACTTATATAGTATATTCTAGCCCATCGTTGTTCGAGTATATTCCATTTATTGTTTCTGTCGATGTAGGCGTATTGCATTGCAACTCTAAATCACTTCTTGCATGTACTCGTTATCACGAATATTTCACGTTTCTGTTGTTAATGTCATTATTTTATATTACGTTTCTTTTTAATTTTAAACACAAGGAATGAGATTCTAAAGTCAACAACCAAAGGTACACTTACGTAGACTAGAATTCATAACACTAAACTTACTTTAAATCTGTTCGTTCCAAACAGAATCGTCATATATCGTATAGCTTCAGTTTTTCGCATTTGACGATTACCCGTGCACTTCCAAGGTTTCCTTCTAACGTTAATCCTTTTAAATATTTTATAGGGACCTAATTGCGTAGAGAATCTTTAGATCCGTTTTACCGGCTCCTGAAATTGTGCAGTTACACTAAATCAGCTCGCCGAACGACATAATACCTCTCACGCTGGTCGTGTTCCGTCTGCCATTGATCGTTGGCGTTCGTGCTATAGCTCCCTTCTATGGATTAATCGTTATGTATTCTAATTTCTTCGTCGAAGTTCTTCTACGTTGTTTTTATGAACAGTTACTATGTGAGTAGTCTGTAAACATCTGATGTTGAGCTAGGTCACTAGCTTAAACAACTGAAGCATGTTCTATGGCTTTTGATATCACATGGCTCTACACTGGATCGATGTCATTCCCGTGACTTCGGAAGCTGTGTGCTAGTTGTCTCAACTCCTTTTGTATTAACTTATTAATTATTTATTGTGTGAGTGGCTAAACTTGCTGTTGGTGCATCATATCCCAAAGACAGTGCGCCAATACTTCATTCATGGGTTTACTTCTAGTATGGTTCTCAAATTAAGTTTCAGACGGTCGTCCTTGATAGCACTGATGAATAGGTCTACTGCCAGCCCATTCACAAATCTGCAGGTGCATTACCGTAAAGCTGTAAGCCTGATACACCAATTTCGATATCTCCCTTTCTAGGTCTTGCAAGCTCTCCTCACGTAGTTGTCGCTTGTTTTACAATTGTGACTGCCCATAAACTTATCTCACCCTCTAATGTCGGATGATTTTAGATTCCTCTTGAGCTTCCGGCAACTGGTTCAATTGGAAACGTTTCATTTAGCTGATCATCTTCAATAGTGTGTGAGGTATGTGTTTCAAAGCTGGTTTCCGCACTTGCTTAATTTTATTTTCGTGGTTCTACCTGATTTGCGAATAAAATTCCTTGAGCTGGCTATCTACTTTTATATCGAGCGATTTGATTTCTTCTTTTCGCACCTTAATTTGGAATTCTTGGACATGCTTAATTTGATTAAGTTTCTAACCCTGCCGATCAAATTTCTCATTTTTCTCTTTACGTACATCAGCAAACTGACCACCTTCTGCCAATTGCGCTCAATGCCACCTAGTTGGTTGGCCTTTCTTGGCGGATTTCATTACAAGATTTGGTTTGTTACTGGATCTAAAAAATCACAAATTGATTGACCAATCCACTAAGCCTGCAATCACGCCTTGACACACCATCACCACTGTTTTACAGACCCAATGAACAATTGCTTGGGTACATCGTTAAAGAAATTTCCTTCCTTAACAAATCACCAAACTACAACTCTCCGGAGAGCATGCGTGAGGACTACATCGCCGTCCAGCCCGTTCGATGTAAAATATTGCTGCTATAGCTGAAAGTGAGCGTTAACATCCGAGCACCTCCAACCGCCATCGTTCACAAGAATTGGACATCAGTCCTAAGACTTTGCGAATAATTTTACACAAAGACAGAGTATGAAGGTCTACGAAGTCCAAAGGTTTTGCGCCATTGCATTTTCACTTCGCAAAATGGGCCAATTCTAAGTTAGAAGAAGATGAACATTTTTTTATCAAAAAATCATCTTTTCCGACGAAGATCATTTTCGAACCTCGGTTCGTTATGAGAACAAGGAAAATTGCTGTATTTGAGGTACAAGAAATGCACACGTGACAATTGAGAAGCCAATACACCCAAAACCAGTAAACGTTTTATGTGAAATACGGTCCAAAGGATCATTATAAGAACTTTTTTCTTCGAAAATGAGCCAGCAGCTCAACACTAAGAGTCAATGGTGACCTTTTAAATGATTATAAATGCCGTTCACGTAAAGCAATCTGAAAAATTCGTCCGGATGTATGGCAAATTTATGACGCTTGCACCACGATAATGCATCTGCTCACAGTTCATTGCTTGTTCGTGAATTTTTGGCAAAAACGAAACTGTAATGATGCCCCAGACTCCCAGGGCCGTCGTTTTACAAGCATAGATGATAACAAGTAAAATGAGTGATCGGTAAAATGAGTGCCATTTTCGTTAGTGCTTACTAGATGAATGAAATGTCATATATAGCGGAAATAATTCGAACAATGAGATGAGACAAACATTTTTGATCTTGTAAGGTTCGAATTTTAGAAGTAAATTAAATTAACCAAATAAACGTTCTTATTTGCAGCGGCACTATTGAAAGCGAATGGTTCATCACATTCGCCTTTTCAAAGATAACACATCGTTAAAGCTATCAAAAAGCAAATAAAATACAATATTCCTTTCATTAACTGACTTCACAGAACCCAACTTCGTGTTATATATGTATATAATTTGTTGTTTGGTCACATTAACATTTCCTTTCGAAAACGTTCAAATTATTATTTGGGTCAGTTGGCAAATCATCCACTTTCTAAATATTCACGCCATGGCCTCTTCTAGGCATGCCAATGACGAGTCAAATGTAAATTGCATACGCTTTATCGACCTTGTCTTAGACGTCGAATGTTGTCGATTTTTCACATACATTATTGCTAAAATCAACCATTCATTATAATTTGGAAATGTAAGTATGAATTATTTTGGTTGGCAACGAAGTAAGGACGGGAAAAGCGAACCGCAAAAGAATTGAAATCAGAACAGATTGCAGGGATAATAAAATAATTAGATTTAAATTAGAATTCTTAGATTTAAATATATCTTTAATTAATTAAGAAAAAAACAACCTAGAGCATTTTTATCATTAATGAATATTCGAAGAATTATAACCATCTTTTAATTAGCTAATTTAACAATCAAAATACATGTGCGTCGGCCGGGAATCGAACCCGGATCAACTGCTTGGAAGGCAACTATGCTGACCATTACACCACCGACGCCATACGCTTTACAATTACTTGAAAACAAACTATGGTCAATTTAAAAATGACTTCATCAATTATTATCTCTCTCTAATTTCTAATCTAACCCGAAATATGAACAGAGACGATTAAGAAGAGTAAAACGTAACACTGGTTTAGTTGCACAAAGAACTTTCATTATTTAATTTCTTGCATGTTTATTGATGCAAAATCAGTTTAGATTAAGATATAAATTTGTTGTTTGCCTTTCTCTATTATGTACGAGTAATAGTTTATGTTTTAAAAAATGAGGCCTGAACTAAAAATATCTGAACGCAGATGCAACATAAAATGACGATTTAAAGTTTATTATTTACCAATTAAAACAATTATGAGAAAACGTTGACATACATTTTTTGGAATTTTAAAAATTTGCATCGGCCGGGAATCGAACCCGGGCCGCCCGCGTGGCAGGCGAGCATTCTACCACTGAACCACCGATGCTATAAAGTCATGCTAATGTATATAATTTATCGCTGTAAGTTTTATAATTTAGAAAGTTTTGAGTCAAATTTAAGCTGTCTCTGACTACAAATCAAACCATGAACGAGAAAGAATCAAGCGATTATTAAGTAACCGTACCTGGGAATATTAAAAGATTAAAGTTTACGTTTCATGAGAACACAGGATGAGCAAACCTAATTGGGGAACGCATCCTTGAGTGACTGATATGATGAGTAAGGCAATAGGTTTTTCCAAGATTGCGCATCCAATAACTGTAGGGACACTATACAAATTTTATAATTAGTTACCGTGTGAAATATTTTCTCTAATGAGGAAAGTAAAAATGTTAATTTTGAATCGTAGCATCTGTATAATAATGGATGTTAAAATTATTTGAGGGAAAGAATAAAGTTCATATTGAATGAAGGGAGGTACGTAGTTGCACGTGTATTCTCTGATTATTTTAGTGGTTTACAAAACATTATTAAGGCAGTTGGTTCTCAGAGAAATGTGTACGTGGACATGATGTGTTTCAGTAAATTCAAACATGTCAGAGTAAAGTTATATTCTTCAACACTGTTCACCACACCTACAAGTGGAAGGAAATGTAAAGACTGTCTTACTTATGTTCAATACGTAGTATAAATTAAAGATAATTGAACCAGTTGATTCGTTTAAACATATTGATGTTCACTTGGACACTTAGCTTAATTGGAAAAAGCACGTTAATTCAATCAACCAGTATCTGTAACCAACTCCAAGAATTTGCTTTCTTCTACGTGACTATTGTCCTACTCCGGTGCTAAAAATTGCTTACCCTAACTGGTTATGGCTAAATTATAATACGGATTAGCAGGCTGAGGTGGTTGTTATGTAGCTACTACGTACCCTTTACAATATGTGTTCAACAGAAAATGATTTTAAGAATATTTCCAAGGCAACCAAGAACTCGAGTCATCTTGGAAATTATTCATTACAACCAACATTTTACCGCTAAAACACTTGTATGGCTAAGGTATTAGGGTATTTTTTAATCAAAGTGGCCAACGAATAAAAAGAAACATTTCAAGATTTTACAACAACCACTTCCGTCGCTCTAGTCTTGTTGCTGCACTAATCTCATTGAAAAGATTTACCACTTTATATTAGGCAGGACATTTCTGATCCTGGAATGTTATTTTGTTTTCTAACATTTAGCTATCTGCATAGTACAGACCGTGTAATAGTGCATTCGTAAGATTGGATGTAGCTTTAAGGTTATGATTTCGGATTAAGTAGATGATGTGAATGAAATTTGTTCAGCTTTAAGAAAAATACCCCGAAATTGACGTATGCATCTTCTTTCATATATGCGTACTTTCTTCAAATAAGATGAACTGATATTAAACAAGACTGGGCACCCATATGTTATGATTTGTCTGATTAGTGCTTGAAAACAAATTGTCTTCACATCTTTGTGCACATGTTTGGAGTAGAATACTTTTCGTTGAACATTAAACGCTCGTCAAGTTTTTGTCAGTTGTATTGACATGTTCATCAAGATGGCAGAGTCTGTAGATGTTTATCCCTAAGTTTGCTGGATATCAGATCTTTAGTATTCAGATTGAAAAGTAGAGGAGCTATTACTAATTCCAGGTGCAAGTCGTTACAAATGTTGAAAAACTTACAAAAATGTTAGTAAAAATGTTATTTCCAAAAATTCAGGTTTTTTATCATATGTGTTTTTTTTTGCTTTTTCCCTTTATTAACTACGCAATTCTATTGTGGAACCGATTTCCATACAACCATCTGCATAGGTCCGATTTCCGTAGACCCATCTGCACATCGCATTATACCCCATGCCAGCCTATATTACTGGCTTGGACGATGGGTCAGGCTATGAGTTCTGCACTCCGACAGGGGATCATAGTTGTGTTCATTTACATCACCGATCGTAATCTGATGATGGAAAATCCGTTTTGCGTTCTGCCCGTATCGGGATTCTAAAGACTAAAACTTTCCAAAGGCTGCTAATCTAACAAAAATTGTGCTTTTCATAGAAATATAATTTTCATTCATCAATTGAGGAAAAACAAACTTGCCCCTAAAAGATACTGTTAATTAATAGAACAAAATACAAAAGTATACTATTCAATAATATTTATGTTGAACAACAAATTAAGCAATAGAAGTAAAATATTCTAAAATCCATCCGAATTGCCATCCGAAAATACTGGCTGAATTTGTGCTTATCCAGAATTGGTCTAATTCCATTGAACAAGCATTTTGTTCGTGTAAAATAGTATCTTTTAGGGGCAAGTTTGTTTTTCCTCAATTTATGAATAAAAATGTCTGAAAACTATATTTCTATGATAAGCACAAATTTTGTCAGATTAGCCGCCTTTGAAAAGTTTTAAAATTAGGTTTAAGTTATTTCCGTTTTTTTCTAGAAATCAGGTTTAATTTGTTTCGTTTTTCAGGCGAAATTTGAAATTTTCTTTTAAATAATAATATAATTAATATTAATCATCGCTCCTGATCCTGATAATAACCGCCGCTCCTTAACAATAATCATCGAAAATTTAAAAACAATTATGCATCGGCCGGGAATCGAACCCGGGCCGCCCGCGTGGCAGGCGAGCATTCTACCACTGAACCACCGATGCTATGTTATAATAAAAATATTAGTAATTTATTGTTTTAAATTTTATAATTTAGAAAGTATTGGCGGTTGATTGCATTTTATTATTTCACAAATTATAAAATTGAAAGTCAAAATGAAGCTGTTTTATAAATATAAAGCAAGAACGAAATTGAACTAATCAAGCGGTTAATAAGGCATAAGCAATCTACGTATTTATCAAAATAATGTCTAATAGTTTGAATCTTTTATGGAACCAGTACAAAAACAATAAAATTTTAAGTTTTTATCTAAAAATAGTCGCACTCAAATTGATCAACGAAGAGCAATTATTCTTTTCTTATTCTTAGCAAACGAACGAAACACAGTTAAGATTTACTTATAAGCTAAAATATTGTAAAACTGTAATGATTATATCTGCATGTTGTAAGCTCAACATGGAAGATGAGTGGATGCTGCGTTCTGTCCGCCAAGAACCATAAATTTGGTCATGGACATTACCGATCGTAATCGATGGCAAGTTTCCGTAAGTATGTTTCGGTTTCGAAAACAGCCACAATAATTGTATTGAATAATGCTAGCTTTGAATTTATGTGGTTTTGGTTTTGCTTTCAATGGTATAATTCAAACCAACCAAGTATTAGTATATTTTTACAAAAATTTTGTGAAGATCAAAGTTTCAAAGCAAGATTTGGTTTTTTTAAAGCTTTACATATAACAAAATTTGACAACATTTTAGAAAATTTTAAGTTACATAATCGTATAAATATAAACAACAACAGTTTTACTAACATATCTAAATAATTTTAGAATTAACGCTAACACTGTTAACCAAAAATGGGTAGTTAATTTGACGAATAATGAAATCTCCGAAAAAATAACGAATATTTTAATACTTGGTGAAAAAAGTTCACTAATTACTGATAAATCTCTACCGTGCACAAATATTACACCCCATACAGAAGGTAAACTTTTAGACATCCCAGATGGTAGTATTGATAAACCTCGATTACGAAATTTACTTTTTAACAAATTTCAAAACCTGGAACAAATATAGAAAACGATTATCTCAGGCTGAACCACAAATTTTCTCTCTCTCTCTGGCACTATACATCCAATCCACAAATTTTGGTGAATGGAAAAAACAAAAGAGAATTACAATGTATGAGTCAAAAAAGCTAAAATATCTCCTTACTAGCTTATGGTGTCGTAACAAAGTTGTATCATATTTAGACGAGAGGATAATCCAGTTACAACGGAAATGTTGGCAAACTCGAATATATTTGTAGCTGATTTACCAACAGTTTTATTCAAAATATCTGACAGAAAAACTCACAGTTGATATGCTGC
The DNA here is from genome assembly GCA_947310385.1 of Nephrotoma appendiculata. Lineage (NCBI taxonomy): Eukaryota > Metazoa > Arthropoda > Insecta > Diptera > Tipulidae > Nephrotoma > Nephrotoma appendiculata. Next base: position 28,875,629 of record OX371224.1, on the reverse strand, counting down.
AGTGCCAATGGAGATAATAGGTCTACCTATAGGACTTTAAGGTATGCCAGCTTTGCGAATTGTTGGCAAAATATTAAAGTTTCTAGTATACTGGCACATTTTATTTCTGAACTAGTTGAACTACTATTTCGCATACTCTATCACCGGGTGCCATTTCCAGTTTATTTATTTTGCAGGGTCGTTTCGGCTTACCGTGTAATATTTCGCGAAGTTTTACCTGAAAACTTTACGTACCTAATATCTTTCTCGGATTTTTTACGTTGAGGTATTAATTTCGCGTTTTTGTTCAGTGGTTCTATTTTAACAAAGCGCTATTTCTAAGCTTTTTATGTATTAACAATTTTTTCACTGTATTTGAATGAAAGCATGAATAGCGAAAAGCCTTGTTTTATGATTTTGGTTCCTTGGTTATTTTTAATTTTCTCCCGTTTAAGGGTATTTACTGCGTTTGAATTTGCTATACTCGTTGGTGGACGTCGATTTTATTAGAACATGAATATTCGCAAATAGACGATTGGAAACATTTTGCTTGGTCACATTAATTCAGCTTACATTTTGGAAAACATATCAATTCATGTACTTTACAGAATATTTCGAAACCATGAGTTTTTAGCACTGAACACCATTTCACAAACTATAGAGAAAACAACCCCATTAATACGTTGTGCTCTAAATCATTCAACATCGCCGACGACCAATTTGACTTTAATTTACCAAAGGACAACTTCAAAAATATCCTGAAGAATTATTTTTAAAATTTTTAAATGTTAAAACAAAATGAGTTACCGATGATTTCAGATTACTTTTTTTTATTTTTTATTTATTCGATTGGTCAACGTCTTGCTCCGTTCACGTTCGTCGTTCAGCTGTTTTTGCGCAACCCTTTTTCTTTCGAGATTTCTTTCTTTTTCGATAATTAGTTATACATACTAAGTTTTATACAACATAATCAATTTACATAAACAATTCCATATAAGTTGAATTATATAAAATAAATAATTTGGAAACGCTCATTTGCTGCAATAGTGACACAACCCCAAATTCACTCATTTCTGAGATATTCGAACCAAACGATTCCCAATAGTTCATATTTTTATTATTTTGTATTAAAACATGCTCTCTTATGTAGGTATTTTCTAGTAAATTAGGTAAAACTCCATATAAAAAATGACTCAATTCGCGAAAGAACATAACAATTTAAGATATTGGAAACTGTTATAAGAAAATTTTCAAAAAATTAAAGAATTATAAAACTTAAGATTCCGATTGAGGATGTAGGAACAGAAAAAAATTTATTTTACTGATCAGAATGTATTTTTATTTACTTTTGAAAAACGCCGTTTTTAAAAACAATTTTGAGTGATATTTTCAAATCGCTCTACTGAAAAAATAAAAATTTTGAGTTGTGTCACTATTGCAGCAAATGAGTGATATATAAATAAACGTTATTTTTAAATTGAGTTGACTACAAATTATATTTTTTTTTGTTTGAATTTTTTTAAATATAATTCTTGTTTAAACAAGAATTGTAATTGTAACATGTAAATCACAGAATAGATTTCTTTAAATAAATAAATGCGGTGTCGTCAGCACATTACTTATCGATGGCGCCTTCATCTTATTGCAACCTTACGGTTTTTCTGCTGATGGTATTGATAAGACCCATGTACTGGTTTGTTAGGCCGGATTTATGGTTGGTGTTCGTTCGTCCTGAAATTTTTTTCGATATTGCCCAAAAATGACGTTTTTTTTCTTCTGGATTTTTCCACAAGAGGTAATTGGTATAACTAAACAAACGCAACCGTAAACCTACCCTTAGTTTTATTGACTCTAGCGTGCGAATACTCCCCAACTTCTGACGAGAATTCTATACCCTCCGTTTTTAGCAGTTCCTCTTGCAAGTGTCTCGTAATCTGTATCAATGTCAATACAGACCTATTTTCATTATAAGTTTAGTGTTCTTCAGTTCCACATTTTCTATGTTTAACTTAGCGATTTCGTTGCTGATTCTTTTGAATATTTCTCTAAAAAAATATGTTATTAGGCGCTTTCAGGTCTCTTATCACGATTAGTAAAATCATCACCAATTTGATTTAAAAATTTCATATAACGTTGGCATTTCATTTGTAAAAGTAAAAATTTAGTTATATATAGTAGAAAAAAGGCAAAAAAGAAATAAAAGAAGGAAATACAAAAAATAGGAAATACAAATTAACCTATTGATCGTCCCAACCACCTACTGTTTATACGGAAAAATTAATAATAAAAGAATGGGAAGAGGCGATTAGTCATCGGCTGAGTTACAAAATTCAAGGTATATTGAAGTACATTTAATTAGTATTAGTCATATTATTTACGAACGTGAGAATAGAATATTATATTCTTCTCGATATTATGGTTAAGGCATATGGATTTTCGAATTTCGTAAGATTCTAAGGTACAGTGACAACCAAAAATGGGTAGGTAATTTGACGAATAATGAAATCCCCGAAAAAATAACGAATATTTTCACATTCAGTGAAAAAAAGTTCACCAATTACTGATAAATCGATTTTGTCTCGTGAGTTACTCCCCAATATGCAATGCCGACGGAATTCCATTTATATTCGCGTTCTAAAACCACACTGCTTCTATGGAAAGAACCATGTGTATCACGCGGAAATTCGTACTCCCCGCCAAAGAAAAGTCCCAGTATGCAATTATTCCATTGTGTAGAAAAAACTGCTCAAATGTCGTACAAAATTCCGTACTACAAAATATCAAATACATAAAAATATTGATTTTGGAGAAAAATTATTGTTTTTCTCTTTCTATTTCGCGGTAATATTATTTTCGTTTTATAAGTTTCGATTGTATCTTTTATTTTCAGTTTCTTCTGACAAGTCGACGTGCACGGTTGCACTACATAATTAGATTTTTTTCTTTAAAGTGTTGTGTTTCATTATAATGTTTTCTATTTGTTAAAGTAAATAGTTTTAAATTTAAGTATACAATAATAATTATTAAGTTATTTAGTGATCGCGATGTACAAATTTGGAGTAAAAAGGTAATAGAAATCTGTCTCACAATGGCGTCGTCGCGAAATACATTTACGTTGTAAATTTTCAATGCATTTTTTTCTTTTCAAGATCGGTTGTGCTTGTTGGGATGTTCAATTGGATGGTGAACAAACCAGACGTATGGTGAACGTGCTTAAAATTTAATTTATAAAATTTGTGTTATAAAATTTAATTGTGTATTTTTGTGCTAATAAAAAATTAATATTTATTTTATTATAAATGGAAAATTTTGTTTTATTTCAAATAAGAATTATTATTTATTCCAATAGGAAAATATACAAACACGTGCTTTTTGTTTCTGTGGTTTTTTTCTCTTTTTAGTTGGGATTCACACCGACACCGGAATTTTCGCGACACTTTTCTTTGGCGGGGAGTACGAATTTCCGCGTGATACACATGGTTCTTTCCATAGAAGCAGTGTGGTTTTAGAACGCGAATGTAAATGGAATTCCATCGGCATTGCATATTGGGGTGTCACAAAAATTCCGGTGTCGGTGTGAATCCCAACTAAAAAGAGAAAAAAACCACAGAAACAAAAAGCACGTGTTTGTATATTTTCCTATTGGAATAAATAATAATTCTTATTTGAAATAAAACAAAATTTTCCATTTATAATAAAATAAATATTAATTTTTTATTAGCACAAAAATACACAATTAAATTTTATAACACAAATTTTATAAATTAAATTTTAAGCACGTTCACCATACGTCTGGTTTGTTCACCATACACGCATCCAATTGAACATCCCAACAAGCACAACCGATCTTGAAAAGAAAAAATGCATTGAAAATTTACAACGTAAATGTATTTCGCGACGACGCCATTGTGAGACAGATTTTTATTACCTTTCTAGTCCAAATTTGTACATTGCGATCACTAAATAACTTAATAATTATTATTGTATACTTAAATTTAAAACTATTTACTTTAACAAATAGAAAACATTATAATGAAACACAACACTTTAAAGAAAAAAATCTAATTATGTAGTGCAACCGTGCACGTCGACTTGTCAGAAGAAACTGAAAATAAAAGATACAATCGAAACTTATAAAACGAAAATAATATTACCGCGAAATAGAAAGAGAAAAACAATAATTTTTCTCCAAAATCGATATTTTTATGTCTTTGATATTTTGTAGTACGGAATTTTGTACGACATTTGAGCAGTTTTTTCCACACAGTGGAATAATTGCATACTGGGTCATTTAAAAATGACGGAATCTTCTGGATTTTTCCACAAGAGATAATTGGTCGAGAAACTGACTAAATGAACGCAATCGTAAACCTGCCCTTAGTTTTATTGACTCTGGTGTGCGAATGCTTCCCAACTTCTGACGAGAATTATACCCTCCGTTTTTAGCAGTTCCTCTTGCAAGTGCCTTGTAATCTGTATCATATCAATACAGCCCGTTGACCTATTTTCATTATAACTTGTAATAGGAATTTCTCTATTTGTTAAGTCTTCTTCAGTTCCTCATTTTCTATGCTTAACTTGGCGATTTCGTTGCTGATTCTTTTGAATATTTCTCTAAGAAAATATGTTATTAGGCGCTTTATTAGGTGCCCTGAAAGCACCCATTGACTAAATGGTCTACCAACAACTCAAATCACCGCTTCCTTTATTATACACTTAACAAACCCATTTTATTAAACATTTGGTTTTCAATTTCGTAAAAAAATAGATTTTTGAATATTTTAATTAAAAAATTTGTTCAAAAAGTTTAAAAAATTACTCGATAGATTTCAAATTGTTAGGTCATCATCAGGAGTACCTACTGATTTGTAAAAATAAAAATTTAGTTATATATATAGTAGAAAACGCGAAAAAGAAATAAAAGAAAGAGACAAAAAATAGGCAATACAAATTAATCTATTGATTGTCCCAGCCATCTGTTGTTTATACGGAAAAATTAATAATAAAAGAATGGGAGGAGGATAGCAAGTAAGCGATTGGTCATCGGCTGAGTAACAAAATTCAAAGAATATTAAAGTACATTTAATTACCCGACGTATAAGTCATATTATTACGAACGTCAGAATAGAGTAGGGCGAGATCCTTAATTGGTGAGAAACGGATTTCTCTCTGTCCGTTAAGGATATTTTGGTTAAGGAATATGGCTTTTCGAATTTCGTAAAATTCTAAGGTATACAAACGTGTGCTTTTGGGTTCTATGTAATATGTCTAAATTGTTTAAGCTAACTGTATGATTTTCTAAAGTTAAATGGTTATGGAAAGTTGATTTATTGCACCCAGATAAATGTTCTTTAGCTCTAACTCCTAAAGCGCCCAGTCTGACTAATTATAGGCGAAACTACAATCATTGCAATTAATCCTATAAACAGCAGACTTGGAAATTCGATCAACTCTAGATTTATTGTTAAAAACCAATTTCTTTATTATGTTATTATTATAAAAATCAAAACTAATATTGGTATAATCGGACACGATCTTGCTAATCCGTTGGCTCGTTTTTCCTATATACTCTAAGCGACGCCAATTTTGCCGCTTTGGACTATCCGGTGGATAAATACTCGTTAGAGTTTTAAGCTTCCGCCTAACCAATTTGTTCCAATTTGTTGAATTATATTAAACTCTATGTTATAATTTGAATTTATCATAGGGATGTTTATTAGTATATCTATGAGTTAGTGGAAAGCTGACATTTTAATATTATGGGAATGGTTTGAAGAACTAGGGATAACAGCGTCTGTATACGTGGGTTTCCGATAAATGTTGAAGTCTAAAGAAGAATTAAACCTGCTTATTGTTATATCTAGAAAATCAATACATTTATTTTCTTCTTTTTCCAACGTAAAACCAATGGTGAGATATTGAGAATTTAACCAAGTAAGGAATGAGTCTAACAGTCTATCAGTTCCATTCCATATAGACATAGTATGTCATCAACATATCTGTACCAAAAGATTTTATGAGATTATATTTGTTCGAAGAAATTCATTAAAATTTCAGTTACCAAAGGTGGCAGACAAGAGCCCATATGGGTAGACCATCAGTGAGTTTAAAATATGTATTATCAAAACAGAAATAATTTTGTTTGATACAAGTCTGAAACACCAACTTCAGCTCACAACGTAACCCCTCATCTACAACCTCGCCTTATCTAAGTAATTACAAACTATTTGGGATAAAGTATTAATTGAAATAAAAGTAAAAAGACTGGCAACGTCAAACCAAACTAGTTTTGAAGGAAATGGAATGTCGACGTCTTGAATTTTGTTAATCAATTCTACCGAGTTCTCAATGTTCTTAACCGAGTAAGCCGAAAAGAAATTAGTATGACAATTGAAAAAATTTATGGAACCCTTACATAGCTTGTAGGCAGGAGCATTCCAATACGCGACTATTGTTCTAATCCCAATGCCCTCCTTATGGATTTTTAGAAAACCATAAAGAATCTGAGCAGATCGATTCATGACAGAGTAATTCCAGCCAGGTCCACTAAACAACTTCTGGCATTGGTTGATACACTTACCAACCGCTTTACACGCTATCAGGTCATGGTCGCGTAGTTTTTTTGTTTATCGCACCAATCACTTTGTTAGTATTAGGAGCAGCAGAAGAATAACTTGGCGGAAAAGATGAGTTATCAATACCTTTCTTTATTTCTAGTGCACACACAGATTTTAGTTGGGTTGGCTGGTCAAATAAGGCAGTTTCAGCATCTACAGCGAGATTCTCGAATGATCGAAAGCTGATTTTGTTTGGCGTAGGAGCAAAATTCACTTCTTTGCTCAGCATTTGAATCTTTGCACCACTGAAACCGAGTGAGGACAAGTTCTTAAAACGTGGATGAAATTCGAAACCAGACGAACCACTATTACCTCTACGGTTAAATGGATAAGCCTTATCTCGCAACACATCCAGCTTAGCTTTTTGTTTCACATATCGAATAGTTATAGATAGTTATGAAGTAGTAAACATTAAAATACTCAAATATTACAAAATCCGTAAGCATCGGTGGTTCAGTGGTAGAATGCTCGCCTGCCACGCGGGCGGCCCGGGTTCGATTCCCGGCCGATGCAAAACATTTTTATAATCAGAATTTGTACAAGAATGTTAAAGACGTTAGTGCTCATCAATAACGGTAGTTAGAATATGCAAAAAAACTCGAAGTGATTATGCTTCTAGCGTAGCGTACGAACACAGAATTAAAAGCGCATACTAATAAACTGTGTGCACGCTCAAAGAACTTTAAGATACATATTCATTCGTCGTCTACAGTAATACATTCTTACAAATACAACAAGCACCATTTATAGAGACACTAATAACCGTTTGTTGTTATTTTAAGAAGAACGTTAGTTTTTTATAGTAGATTATTTACCGTACATCTTCTTTTATTTCCATTTTCTTTACTTTCTGTTCTTATAAGATGTAAAGAAACGAAAAATTGTTTCAATAATATCAATTCAATCAAAGCGTCGGTGGTGTAATGGTCAGCATAGTTGCCTTCCAAGCAGTTGATCCGGGTTCGATTCCCGGCCGACGCACTTAATTTTTTTTATAGATAGATTACAACTGAATTTTAGGACCCTCACCCCAAACAATAAAGTTAAACTCTAGTTTAGGATTAATATAAAACTTATAAAATTGTAGGCTCTCCGGTAGAGTGAAGAAAAACATGTATCACCTAATGAATCATATTTTCTTCGATTAGTAAGCGTTTTCTATTTTATCAAAATAAAGTTTTAAAACTAAGTTCTATCGTGAAGTATGGAAATGGGAGGTCCTAACTGAAGCAGTATTTGACAATAACAAGTGTTGTGAAGTGTTGTGTTACTTTCTGGGCAAAAACACAAGATTACAATTTATTTGGCTACAGTCTACCCTATTCTACAATTTATTGAATCTATGAGAATTAAACTTTTCGTAAACTGTCCAGGCAGGCATTTCTTTCGTTTTGGTTGGTGAACCGATAGCAGCTGGCATTATTTTATGGACAGAAAAGAAATGGATGCTGTAAGTTGTTGAGGTTAGCAAAGCATTGATGTAAATCAAAAACAGTGTATGAGACAAGAATGATACTTGTCGCACACTTCCAGTTACCTCATTCGATTATGGATGGAAACCATTTAAATTTTTCAGCAACATCACATTAACATCAAACAGGACGTTTAATATGAAATTAGCCAGATATACAAAAGAAAAAATATTGTGCCGAAACCCGGGATTGAACCGGGGACCTTTAGATCTTCAGTCTAACGCTCTCCCAACTGAGCTATTTCGGCTATGTAGACATATGGTGTAAACCACGAAGTAGTTTCGGTGGGCGCGTTTAGAAACATTAATTTCAAACTCATACCATTGAATGATATAATTCATATCTGTACATAACTCAAATTCACTTTTTATAAAAATTGAGTTCTAGCAATAAGCTTTGACATAGTGTTTCTGGCATTAATGAGTTCCAAATTGATTGAAGTTTGTTCCACATAACAGTAGCTGATTGCTGTACTTCCCGGTTCAGTTCTTCCCACAGTAACTCAATAGGGTTCAAGTCAGGGCTCTGGGGAGGCCATTCCATAAGTTTAATTGTTCCTTTCCTCCTTTAAATGGCGAAATAGCCTTTACATAATTTAGATGAATGTTTTGGATCATTTTCTTGTTGAAAGATAAAATTTTGACCCGAAAGTCGAATTACTGAAGGTATTGCGTAGTTCTCCAAAATTTGTCGGTATCCTTCTTTTCTTAGTATTCCGCCAATTTTCACAATATCGCCTACACTAGAACCAACAAAACAACACCAAATCATCACTGAACCACCTCCATGCTTTACAGTAGCGGTAATACACTCTTTTCTGGCACGTTCACCCACAGATCTTCTCACGAATATTCGTCTTCGGGTACCGCACACTTCAGTCCGGCTTCCCGTAGATTACGTTTAACCGTAAAAACACTAACTGGCTTTGGGTGACTAACATTTAATTCTGCAGTTATTTCCCGGGCTGTTTTGCGTCTATTCATCTTGCTAGTAATCTCTACTCTATAATCATTCTGCAGATGTCGCTCTTGGTCTTCCACCACGTCTTTGTTTCAGAAAACTGCCACTTTCCCGATATTTTTTAACATGATAATCGACCGTAGCGTGGTTTAATATCATTTTTTGGCAATCTGTCGATTACTTATGTCAGCTGTATGGTAAATTATTATAAGCGCACGTTTTTCAATACTAAGTTCTCTTCTTGGCGGCATTTTATATAATTGTCACTCGATATTTCGCTTACGATGTTAACAATGCAAATATCAGACTGCAACTGATCGTATTTGACGCATTTCACTGAAATCTTTTCAAAAAAACAATTTAAACATCATTACCTAGAATAAACCCGTCTGATAAATTTCTCTGGAAATTCCTATAGGCCAAGCGCAGGTAGAGGGAAGTAAAATTAACCTTATATCATTGGTGTTTAGATATTGAAACTGCGTTTCATATACACGTAAATACATAATTTATTACTTTTTTGGCATTAATCATTGTTATTTATTACAAAAAAAAATACGATTTAAAAAGCTTAGTAAAATATAATTATTAATTAAATAAAAAATATTAATAGGCACGTCGTTAATGTATGCAACACAGGTTGCATTTATAAAACACACTATAAGTAGTTGCGGTAGTAGTTTTTATTACAATTTCGTCTAAGGCACATCTATTTCCTGTATATAAAGAGATTACTCGACCCATTGATAAATCTATGCTCGGATTCGAGATGCCTTTTTACTTTTATCGGCCTTTGGTGGTACAGCACCACTTCTTCCAGCCGTTATATGCCGATTGTACAAACTAGAATATAAATAAATTCTCATTAATCATTAAAATCAACAAAATACAAAAATTTGATTGACTCACATGCGATACGCTTCGGATTTGATGTAGTCCAACACATGGCTAATACCAAGGTAGTATTGCTCAAGAATTGGTGGCACCCATGGATTTTCTTCCATTTTGAAAACCGATTTGCTGCTCAACAAATCTAGATTTCCAATTTCTGGTGGTAAAACTGTAAGACGATTGTTTTGAATGTGCAATTCACGTAAACGAATTAGATCACCAATTTCTCTTGGTATGTCCAAAAGATCGTTGTCACGTAATCCTAACTAAAATTCGTAATAAAATTATTAAATTTGCCTAAACACCTCATTCATTTTTATTAAAAAGGCACGAACATATTCCACTTACAGAATGTTAGAAAGAAGAATCAAATGTTATGCAAAAACACAAGAAAAGAAACATTTTATAATTACATATTAACCTAAAAGATAGGTTATAGATCTAAGTGGTTGAATCCCAAACTGATTTTCAATCAAAACAAAGATATCGCACCTACTGTAGCCAACGCGTGATGTTGAAAGTATAATGGCAAGCTTTGTTTAATGTATTCTTCCAGCATTCCAACCGAGTGAATTTTACCAGATGTTCAAGAAATAAATTTACTTCCAAAAAGCGCTGATTTACTTGACCTCGTGATAAATTCTTCTCCATAAGCATTATTTAGGACTCGTAAATTTCGCTCGCGTTACCCTATTTAGGATATTCTCTGAGGCTTAAGTTTGTGCTTAGAATGGTGGCTCCTGAAAACACTGTTCTATTTATTCTTACTTTACATTTTTTGCGACTTTTCTTATTTGCTTTTCTTTGTTTCCATTTTCAGGACACAAATGTACACATTAGTTGTCCAAGTATTTTAGTTTTCTTTCGTTTTATTTCTAATTTACGATTTCCTAGTGATATCTTCATGTAGGGTCCCTTATCTTGAGTTGAAAGGTTCCATTAAACTTGTAACTTTGCCAATATTTCTTCTATTTAACAATGTTACAATGCCTTCTATTAATCTTAGTTCTTTTCAACAATGATCATTGTAAAATACAAGATCATCAATAATCGTAATGTGCCGGTTGCTAACTAACCGATGTTATTTTTCGGTTCAATTGTTCTTCCGATTTGGAATTAATTGTATAATTTTAGAGTTGAAAATCAACACAACTTTTACGTCTAGCCGTATTTTTGGTTTTGATGGCTTAAGTTATATAGTATATAACATGACAATAAATTCAAACTGGAAGGTGGACTAATATGAAACACTATTAATTTGAGAGGACCGAATGCAGTGTTTGTACCGTCTGTGCGCCTTTTAACTTGACCTCAAGTTGACATAAATATTCAATTTTAATTAGAATTGCTCTGCAGCAACCATTTTCATAAATAATTCAGAGGGCCGCAGAAAATTCTCAAAGAATAAATAATGAAGTGGGTTGCAAACCATACAAGCAATCAAAAGTAGGAATGACGTCATACTCAAAGTATACTTACTAATATAATTAACTTACGATTTGTAAATTTTTGAGATTTCCTACTTCCGGTGGAATAAATTCAAAATCATTATCACCCAAATACAAGGCGCGAAGAGTTTCTGCAATAAAATAATATTTAGTTAATAAAAAATCCTTAATTTAATACTAAAATGATAATTACCCATCATGAAGAAATTTCCTGGCAATTTAGTCTCATCTAGATTATTATACGATAGATCGAGAACTTCCAACACGGGGAAGGCACCGAAACCTCTTGGCAATATATGCAAACGGTTAATTGATAAATTTAAGATTCTCAACTTAGGCATTGACGAGAGTGAAATCGGAATTTCTTGAATATGATTATTGGATAAATTTAGAATCTCCAAATTGATCAAATTCGCAATCCCAGGTGGAATCACTGAAATAATAAAAGGCGAAAGTTGGCACCTCCAGTGTGGTACGTAATATCACCATATTTACCTGAAATTCGATTGTGACTTAATGTTAATCGGGTCACATACAACATATTTACTAAAAATAACCAAACATAAATCGAATTCCATTATTTATCAAAATTTAAGATAGTAAATAAATAAAAACAAAATTAATTCTGTTCAAACGTCAAAAATCAAAGATGGGCGGTACCAAGAAAATTAACATAAAAACTAGTTTTTGCCAAAAAAGGTAATCGCAATGCCAAACAGGTTTTTTCAATTTTTACTCACATATGCCAGGCATTTCTTCAAATGTTGAGACATTTCGATCGACCAAATCGATTTCTTTGTTTTGTATTTCACGGGCTTCATCGAGCACTTTCTTAGCTTTCGACATCTTCGACGAGTTGACAGGCAAACACGATACTGGCGCTTGATTCATGTTTATTTTTGTATTTTTAGTATATTTACGAAAAAAACTGGACTAGATTACTAAAAACACTACTAATTCTGATTGGATTCAATGGACGACTGATATGATTCATATAAGAAAATATAAAGTGACATCTGTTTATAAGTAGCATAACTATTTTTGTACTAACCTGCATTATCATAACGTTTTTTCACCAACTAAATTAAATTTAGTACTAACGTCACCGAATGTTTTATTATTTGATAAAAATTTATTATCTTCAATTTAACACACTGGAGAAGTTTAAATTCTAATTAATATTAACCAAAAAACAAATTTTTATCTTAATTAGTTAATCTTGAATTGTTTTGTAAGCACGCACTTTTTCTGCAAATTAAAACTTTCTGCTACCAAAACAAATTCTCGCGAACATAAAAGAGATATCAAAACAAAGAACGATAAACAACGGGTAAGAAAGAGTACATCACATAATAAATAAGAGAATGAACTATTTTTTTACAGTCCATGATACATCTCTCTCTTTACACTAGCGTCCTCATTTCGTCATGAATGAACAAGAAAAACGCATGTGTACGCATGTACAATGAATAATGATAAAACTACAAAACAAAACGCGACGTCCATTTAAAAATATTTTTGTTTTTAAAATTTTAGTTTTGTTTATACGCTTGCTAGAGACGGAGTTATAAAATATTTGTGATTAAATAGTTGTAGACATAAAAAAGGTCTTGTATTGTATGCTATCAAACTATAAACATTTTGGATTAATATCATTCTTTAAATAATAAGGTAAGTGAGAATTACATTTTGTTAGTTTTATTTACAAACAAAACAGTAAAGCGTAAACACGTTTACACAACTAATTAGTGATTCAAAGCATGCTCAGACACGAATAGTTCATCGACTTTTGCTTAATTTTCTGTAAGTATTTCCCAACAAAAATAATTAAAGGCAAATAAAGAAATGGGAGAATACTTTTCCCGAATATGTATGATAAATTTTTCTCGATTACTTACAATCTCTTTGTGTTGATTACAATTCGGTATATTCAAAAAAAATTATTCTAGGATTATGCAGTTATTTCGTCAGGTAACAGAAATAAATTAACAAAGAAATGTTACAGACCTTTTGTCGCGTTATGATATTTCTAAGAAAACTAAAATCTTTTGGTTGATTGTTGAAGGGAAGTGCATCATAAATTAGTTAAATGCTAGATGTTCTCAATACCTCGTACGGCACATTAAAAGATTTACAAAAACCAAGTTCAATTCATTGCCGAATAAATTCAGTCACGTACTGCCTTTTTTGTTGGATGGGTTTGGTGATTCAATTTTTATTGTTCTTTGTATTAACAGTTTTTTGTTTTTGAGGAATTGGCGTTTCTAAAATATGCGGTAAAATTTTCTCGAGTTTGTGATTGTGCAATCTTTTATAAGTCTTATCGAAGTGTTCCTTGTATTTTATTTTCATAGGTAGTACGTTTCGGATGCAATTCTTCCGATTCCCAGAACTATTATCGTGTTTATCGATATCAGCTAACGGGTTGCACGCAATCACCTCATATTGTCCGTCCGATTTCAGTTTTTTCTTCAAGGATTTCTTCATCATAATCGTCTTTTAACACATCAATGGATCCTGGCGTATTAAATCTTAAACCTGCAAGAATCATTTCATGTTAAATGTCTTATACTTCCGTTACGACTATCGCCGACATGTTTTAACTATCACTTTTTCGCTTCGACAAAAAAACCGTGCTACTTTGAAGAAAATTTAAAAATTTACTTGAAAGAAAAAATATTTTTACTTCCAAAATACCCTTATTCTATCGAAAATGCATCGAAGCAAAAAAAGTACTAGTTACATGTCGGCACTGGTTTTAAAAATAATTGTATCGATTCCTTGTACATCTTCAATTTATATTTTCTTCTATTCTTCTATTATTTCAAAAGCCACTCGATATTTATTTCAAAATTTTTATTTAAATTTATAACTTGCATGTTTAAATACATCGAGTTTTCCTAATAAAAATAGCAGCATAGAAGAAAATAAAAATAGAAGATTCACATTGAATCGACACAAATGTTTGTGTCTTAAATATTGACTGAAATCTGGGATTCACTTGAAATTTGTTTATAAAAAAGAAAAACTATGAAAAAATCCAATCGACGAAATCCGAATTCCTGTTCTTGGTAAAACCAATTGTTCTGCTACAGTTTACGTTAGTACGGACTCGCAGCGATCCTGGTTTATTTTCAGGTAATGATGAAATTTGTGCAATTGCCGTTCATTTCCTTTTCTTGTGGCTGTATGCATGTCGCTCGTATATGTTTCTGGTGCAATTCAGAGCAGCAGCAAACCTTTGAAGACGATACTGAATGAAGCTGTAAGTTACATCTATTTTATAACTGGCCTTGTAAATTGCACACACAGCTTTTAGAGAAAACTATAAACTGCACCTCTTTATGAATGAGCTTTGATGCTGTAAATTGTAAATTGTTGTAAATTGTATAAAAACAAATAAATAAAACATTAAAGTTTGATGTGCCTTTTCATAGTTGGAACAGCTTATATTATGACGGGCAAAATAGTTATTCTACATATACGAAGTGGATTATGTAGCATTTCCATTTGAGTTCTTTCATTAAAGTGAGAGAATCGCTTCAAACTAAACATGTTTCAACTCAATGATTTTTTTGGCAGCATACGTATGTCGGGTTATTCTGTCCTTTTGTTATTATAAATGAGAGTTTTACCAATCGTAGTTTTGATGGTTACAGCTGTTGCTTCTAGAGATTGAAAACGTTTCTTTGTGCCTTGATTCACAATCTAATTCCTTTAATATTTACGAAATGACTAAAGATTTGATGTTTAATAACAAATTTCGAATCGTATTTAGATTCTCGATTGTTGTGCCATGCAGCTGCCTTATAGTAATGGAAGGTTGTTTAATAGAGTGGAAACAATTAACCGTTTGTTGTTAATCCGCTCGACAATATGTCCGTTGCTATTTCTTAGGTGTCACTTATAGCTTCCTAGTGGCTCAATAGTTTCTTTTTTTGTAGAGAAAAACAACATTTTACAACAGATTAACAAATTTTATTTTTAAAATTTATTTTTTAAAAAACAATCATTAATTTTTATTTATAATATAAGTATTTTTCGTCGTCCTTACAGTGAAATTAATTTGTTATATATTAAATATGGATTTCGATAGACACTGCTATTGTCATCAGTTTAAAAATTATATAATTTACTACTGAAGTAATTTTTAAACTGATGATGATAGCTGTGTCTATCGAAATCGATTTTTAATATACATATAACAAATTAATTTCACTATAAGGTCGACGAAAAATACTTATATTAAAAATAAAAATTAATGATTGTTTTTTAAAAACTAATTTTTAAAAATAAAATTTGTTAATATTTGTGTTGTAAAAAGTTGTTTTTCTCTACAATATTGTTACGTGAAATAAGTACCTCCAAAAATGGAAACCAAAGTTTCATTTAAGTTGTTATAAGAATGGTAATATCGCTGTCAACCCCTTTTTCAACAACAAAAAAAAATGGCTAAATTTAAGTCCAAATCACACAAATGTGTGAGCCATAGTATAATGGCGTTGTTGATAAAAAATTTCGTTTGATTTGAAGTACAACCAACACAGTTGTGTGAATAGTTAGTGTTTTTTTTCGGACGAAAATAAGTTTGAAAGGAATGCACAAATGTGTAAGTTGGTTCAAAAAACATACAAAAATAAATTTTTGACATGGAAATTTTGCCTTACCCACACAATTGTGTTACCGAGCAGAAAAAGGGATATGTCATTATGTGTTCATTCTGATTTATTCATTAAACCTATTATCTGCCTTATCATTCTTTCCCTTTTTGTTGTTTTTGAATTCAAGACAGGTATTGATTTGGTGTCCAAAATTTTCTCGGTTCAGTTACTTTCCTTGCAAAAACAACTTATTCGAAAGAACTTGTCACCTAGACCTGCCGTGAAAATGGAACTCGTATCTTCTCGAACCTCGAATCTTCCTTATCATCGTTGTCTACATATTTCACATCCGTACATGTGTTTCAATAATATAAACCACAAAATCCTTTGAATTCCTCCTTGTTTTTTTGCTTAGGTAGCAGAGCCTCCTTTATTATTGGTGTAGAGCTATAATTCATAGATCAGTTTTATGTTTTGTAAGTGCTGATATGTTGCCTTGAAACTATTGTTATTTTTTTCCTCCAACGGTTTGTCTGCTCGGAAGGGTCAACGTTAAATTTATACATCTTTAAACACTCGGGCGTGTATTAGATCGAACATTTGATAGAAAATTTGATTAACGTTTTTATTTTATAGATTTATTTATATTTTTATTTTATATATTTAAGATTTAGAGTATCGCCATATCCAAATTTTATGGCAATACGATCATTTGTATGTGACATTCGAGAAGTAAAAAGCAGTTTCATGTGCTTTTGTATTTTCATCAGTGCCTGTATATGTATGTATGTACGTACGGTCATTAAAAAATATAGTGAGCAATGGCCAAAAAATATATTGAGCAATGGAAAAAAAATTTCATCCTACGGAACGTGAAGTTTGTTTATTTATCTTTAATTTTGATTCAGAATTTCCCATTTTCCGCTATGATGTCTTTAATTTGTTGATCATCATATAACACATAGAGCAAAATATGTGTGTATGCATGAAGACTTATTATGCATTCAATTTACTATTCTCTATGTCGCCTACTCTTCATGTATGAACACAAAATAGAAAATTCTGAATGAAAACTATCTTAAAAATGAAAAACAATTTATCAAATAAAGTAAAAAAAAAACAACAAAATAATAGAAGGGTGAATATGTTGTGGCCAACACCCGACTTTCTTTTACCACGAATGTATACATAGGTCTCCCTTGTTGGTTGAAAATTTAATGTTTAGAAGTTCAAGTATAAAGTTTTGATAAATGATCTGAACTAATTTTGTTTGAAATTTAGTTTACAATATTTTTGTTTTTAATCGTTTTTTCGGAAATGTTATATGTATACAATATACTTGCCAAAATGTTTGCAAAAACGGAAAAAATCCTATGAAAGTTACCACTTCCTGACAATCGATATCGTCCAAAAATAACTGGGATCTCCCAATTTATGGAGAAAGCTTAAGTATGAAGTTTCATCAAGATCAATCAATCCGGCGGTACAAGGACCAAATTTTTGCGGAAGAGCAGTTTTTGTTTGTCAAAAATCGTCGTTTCCGTTTAAATTTTGGAAAACTGATCTGGGCCGGTATTGTTTCATCCCGATTAGTCAAATAGGTGTAGAGAAGCTACATACATATAGTCTGCACTCTGCACCACACACGAACGCACGCGTGCAAATTTCTCGTGTTTACTTTTCCAATAGGCCGGAGTCTAGAGCGGTAAATTTAGAGTACATAATATGTTGCATTGTTTTGCTGAAGATTAAAGTTCTCATAAAATGGTTATACTAACTTTAAGTGTTAAAGCAAGTAAGGAAAGAATTGACGCAATGCAGCTCAATTACTCTTTTTTGATTCAATTAAAAACTAAAAACAGCATTGGCGAGCAGATTTAGATAGATCTATGGCAGCAATAACTAGTCACAAGGGTTTCCTATAAAACATAAATTTTCTCGAGTCGATAAATCTTATTGCCCAGTGCGGTTTAATTTTATTTGGCCTCCTAAAAAGACTTGGCTATACTGAAGATATAATACAAGTTATTTGTAGGTAATGATTGAATTTATTTTACTCATAGAAAACCATTGAATGGTTATAATCGCTGAAATAGAAGAGCCAAATATTTCTCTATAATGAGTCCTTGATATCAGCTTCCATTGTAGCTGAGTAAAGTTTGTTTTAAATTGTGGTGTATCAGTCGAACTCTTTCAAATAGTCACAGTTAGCTTAAATACTCGGTATAAAAACACAGACAAACATCTAAAAGAGAAATTGTATTCGTCAACGTATTTCATTATTTATAATAGTCTGAAAATTAGTCACAAAAATTAAACCACTAAGCTTAGAAAAATAATATTAAAAACTATTACATATGACAAGCAAATAATACGACCAGAAAATATTTTGGAGATCAAGTTCGCGTAAAACAATTAAATCTATGAGTAGCAGAACTCGAATAGCAGAAGTTGTATTTTATTTTTTTACTTCACAACTCCGGATTTATTTTTGTATCGAAATTGAATTATTTCATAATAGGCCACTTCCAATAATATAATTTATGTTATTGGCCCGTTTTTGTCAATACCATATCGCGAATCTTAGATTTTTTTTTTTTTTTTTTTTTTTTTTTTTTTTTTTTAAAAGGAAGTATTAATTGTCCAGTGGATTTAATGTCCTTTGAAGGTCAATTAATACCCCCCTTTCATTCACGCACAGACCACCCATTCACACAATTACAGTATACCACCTGCACATTGCAAGCTCCATGTCAACCTGTAAACTGACATGGACGGTGGGTCGGCGCTGAATTCTGCACTCCAACAGAGGGTCTTAGTTGTGTTTATTAACATTACCGATCGTAATCGATGACGAAAATTCGCTTTGCATCCAGCCTCTGATGGGATTCGAACCCAGTACCTCCCGGTCCAATTCGAAGAATTCGAAGTATGTATTCAAGTTCTCAATTAATAAACACATTTTTGAACACTTGTTTTTTGTTTCGCAAAAATTTTTCCGAAATAATAAAAAACAAGTGGTAAAAAAATGTGTTTATTAAGTGTAAGTGTGTTTCACCAATGCCTTCTAAACTACAGGCCGCTTACACCAAATGATGACGACACGCTAAGTTGACGTTTTTGTTGCTTTCTCTAGTTGTTTTGTTAGTGTAAATATCTTAACATTATTATTGCGCGCAGTCTCGGTTTAGACATAAATTGACGTGATGTGCAAAAAATGAGAGTAGTAAGAGGCCTGTAGTTTAGAAGGCAATATGGTTTCACCAACAGTGTCTACGGAAAATAGTGTTAAAACTATTAAAGTTCTATTATATTTCTGCTGTTGTACGATGTTTTTCGATTTTGCTGTTAGTTCCAAATTTTTTCTCATTTTTTGGTTTGACCTTAAATTTTTTTAGGATGTAATTGATGTGCTTGGTCAGTTTATATTTTTTGCATTTCGACAGAAGGTTGTATATGTGTACATACATTGTCATCAATCACCACCATTCATGGTTGATGAAAATTTCTATTGCATCCCTGATCGAGATTCAACACCCCTACCGATTATAATGCCACAGTTGTAATTGTGCCCATTTATTCAACTACTTTTTAAATTATTATATTCTAAATCTAAAATTTATTGAACTACTTGAGTTACCAGAAGATGATTATTTTAGCCTTTAAATTCACATTAATGTAATTGATGTCTTTTAATTCGATTTAAGGTATATACCTTCATATCAGGAAGATAAGGGATAAATGATAAATTAGATTAAATTTTACCGTTGTCAAATAAATTTACTGCTGTACCTATTCTCTTTATAGGCTTATTCAACCAGATAACTTTCTTTAGAAAGCTACCGATATAAAAATTTTGTGTGTGATGATAGATTGTATTCTCTGAATAAACTTGCTGATAAATAAAGCAATCGTCGTAGATGGTTATGTTTACAACCGAATCTTATAAAATACAACAACACTGTTAACTGACATTATCATTTATGACTATTAAAACACTGACTTAATATTCAATAAATTATTGTCCATTATCATAAAATGGAAACTATCATATGGGTGGGTACATGAATACATTTTATCTCATTTAGAAATTTTTAGTCAGATTTGATAAATTTAATTAGACGAACCACCGGAAAATTGAACCTGTGTCGTCGGTGTATGTATAAAATAAATAGAAACAGCTTGTCACTTAAAGTGTAGAGTAGACTATATGACTCATGTTCAAAATAATTATAGACATATTTCCGGCCATGCTGATAACAATGTAAATAGATCAACTGATTCATGTGATAATAAGTATAACATAGACCACGAGTCTCATTAAAATCTAAAATGAAGCTACAAATTTCTCATACCGCTGCCGGTCAAATTACAATCGAACGCAAAATCGAAATAAAACCGCATTATTTTGTACTCGTAAGTTTAGTATTTCAAAAACAAATACATATGTAATTTAATTGCTGCAAGCTTTAAAAAACAATAAATTTTGAAAAACTAAAAATTGATTTCCCGGATATTTCTTTTGTAATTTTAAACGTGGATTAATTTTGTTGAATCGATTTGATTGAATAGAAACCAATTATTTTTTATTTTTCAAAGTGGTAATTGCATTTTAAATACATAGTTAGATATTATAGTTCACTAAACAATTTGTTTATTTATATGTATATAAACTTTACATATAGCATTATGGCGGATTTAATAATTTTGGTATAAAATGCGCCTAATATTATAAAATAAAAAATCGGGGAACGGCCATATTATACCAAAATCGAATATATTTAATATGTTTTGAGCATGCAAATACAAGGATATTATAGGAAGGATGTTAAAAATTAGAAAACATATTAATAATAATAAAAGTAGATTAAATATAAATGTGTATAGTAATTATTTAACGTGTAACGTATTAATACCAAGTTTAAGATCTTTATGCACGTTATGCATTTAATGTATAAACAGTTTATAAGAGAAGCGAAATTAACTATTTTGTCACGTACATATGTATGTAGTATGTGTCATTATTACGTTTGAATTTTTAAATAGAACATAAGTTTTGTAATATAATTACTTTGTAAACGTCGTGTCTTGTTGATTTATATTTTGTGTGATAAGAATAGATCGGTGGCATTTTCATATTACAATCCCTGGCATTTACGGTATGCAGTTTTTAATAACTCAATGTTTACTAAATAAGAGTTGGACGGGCTACGATATTTATATTTACACTCCGATTCTGAAGTACAGTCACTGACTGAAAAATGGTCTTAGGTAATACTTTTTGTCTTTGTTTTGAGTTTTTTTCGTATAAAAAGTTGAACTCCGGTTTTTTCCAAATCATTAATATTAAGAACAGCTTGAACAAGCGACTCCGTCTAGTTTTTTTTCATCTTATGCTTCATCTTATTGGACTGCTACAGAAACTAACGTAATCCTTATCCGTAAAAATATTGACTTACCATCCACCGATGATATTATTAATAACATTTTGCTAGCAGAATCGCCCCACTTGCTTGGACTCAGAAATATTGTACCATTTTAACTTTCGCTTGCGTTGTTAGTACAAATTTGGATGACCGCATGGAAACAGCACAATAGTAATTGTGAAATGGAAAGAAACGAGACCATCCTCTCCTTCAGCATGTCAGTATGCCTCATCCAGCTCTCGCCTGCCCCTTCAGCAGTCCTGGAACCTGGCTATGCTGATTAGTGTTATCTATGTGATTGGGAACTAAACTGTACAAACCATATTGGTAGTATGTTTAACCGACCAAACTCCGCACCGAATTTTGTTAAACACTGGTCTAAGGAATTCCATTTGTCTAGATCCATCTGTTACGAAGCCGCTCTACATTACCTTAGTTCGGCCTCTGCTCAAATCTGTCAATCAGGTATGGCCTCCATACCATAATATTCACGTAAATCGCATTGCGAGGCAGTGCACTGTAGGTTCCTTCGTTTTGTTCTTCGTGGACTATCCCCCGGGATTAATCTTATCGCACTGTTGCAGATATCATCTTAATCCATTACACTATAAAATAAGACCCAATTTCCCCCAACCTCTCTCTCTCTCTGGCTTTCACATCCCATGAAGGGATTTCGCCGCCTGCACTAAGGCCCTCCATCCATCTCGATCCACCGCTCTCGTCCTCCAGTTTCGACATCCTAATCTTCGTAGATCTTGTTCGATGTCGTCGCGCCAGCGTAGTCGGGGTCTTCCTCTACGACGTACTCCGGCTGGTTGTTGGTGGAACACTTTATTTAACATCCGTTGTTGTGGAGACCTTGTAACGTGGCCGAGCCATCTCACTCGATTGGATTTGATGAATCCGATAATATCGTTGCCTCCGAGGAGTTGCTTTATTTCGTGATTCATACGAATCCGATATTCGTTGTTCGCAACTTTAATTGGACCAAAGATTGAACGGACAACCTTCCTTTCGAAGGTAGATAATAATCTACAATCGTTAGAGGTCATGGTCCAGCTCTCGCTTCCGAAAGCCAGCACAGGTCTTATAAGTGCTTTATAAAGTGCGAGCTTGCACGACTGCGATAGATGTTTCGATCGCAATAATCTTGATTTGGCGTAGAAAACTCGTTGTCCGGCAGCGATTCGGGCTTTTATTTCTGCCTGCATATCATTCGACGATGTTATAACTGACCCGAGGTATTTGAAGTTTTCGACGCTATCAAAGTTGTGGTCGCCAATTCCGAGATTTGCCGTAGAGATGTTCCTAGGTGTTACTAAATATTTGGTTTTACTGCTGTTCACCTCCAAACCAAGTCTTATTGCGCAGCGATCGAGCGGTATGAAACTGTCTTTGATATCGCCAGGTCTTCGGCCAAGAAGCACGATATCATCTGCATATCCAAGAATTTGGCCTGACTTATTAAATATACAGCGCGAGGTTTCGATGTTGCTTTTCCTCACTACGTACTCAAGCGCCAGATTGAACAGCAAAGGCGCGAGTGCATCACCCTGTCGAACACCAGATGTTATTTCAAAGGGGTCTGACACAGATCCTTCAATTACGATTCTACATACAGACCCGGATGTTGTTAATTTACACAGAGAAACGAGTTTCTCTGGGATTCCCAGGCATATGAGCGCGGCCCATAGGTTGTCGCGGTTTATACTGTCATACGCCTTCTGAAGTCTATATATAGCTGATGTATGGTTATGTTGTACTCCCAACATTTTTCCAAGATCATCCTCATGATGAAACACTGGTCAGTGGTCGATCGGTTGGGACGAAAACCACACTGATAGTCGCCAATGATGTTCCCGAAAGGGATGAGTCTGGCAAGTACAACATTAGCCAACACTTTGTAAACAGTGTTCAATAGAGCTATGCCACGAAAGTTTTCACATTTAAGACGGTCGCCTTTTTTATGCAACGGACATATGAGCGCGGTCTTCCAATTCTCCGGCAACTCTTCTTGGTCCCAAATACAAACGACGAGATCGTATAAACTTGTTGCAAGAGTAGCGCCTCCGAGTTTAATTAATTCTGCGGGGATTCCATCGAGACCAGGTGCCTTGCCGTTTTTCAATCGACTAGTAGCTGCGTCTACTTCCTCTACTGTGGGATATTCAACAAAGACCTCTTCACCTGGCGGAGCTATTGCTCTAATGGGGGTCACTTCGTCATTCCGATTTAGCAGATTTTGAAAGTAGGTTTGCCATACTGAGAGAACATCAGCCACGTTTGTTCTCAGCTCTCCATTCCCGTCTTTGATGGCTGTACTTCTTGGGTGGAAATCTTTAGTGAGATTCCTGGCGTTAGCAAAACAGTCCCTTGAGTTTCCTAGTTCCGCTTGGAAGCTGATGTTTGTGAATTTACCCCAAACCCTCCCCCAAAAAAATTTTATAACATTCTTCAAATGCGCGCGAAACCGGAATTAGGGATAAATATACGAATGAAAAAATACCTGTATATTCTAATGTTCTTTAGTTCAGCATAATTTAAGTTGGCTTGACAAGGATGTGGTTTTCGATAATATCTGCTCTTCTTGATGCTTTATCTGTTCCGGTTCAATTCATGTTTCATGAAACAACGCAAAGGCGTTTACTAGATTTCAAATCAAAATTTGTGATCTAAAAGAAAATTTTTATCAGGTTTTCCATATAAAAGTGAACTGTTTCGGATCAATGCGTGTCATGAAATATGGCAAATGTAAGCATACGTACGGAGTGGCCATTTTCCAGACAAATTATTTTTGAATTTTTATTTTTGTGTTTAAATAACCATCAGGAGTTGGATTTCAAAAATATAGAAGTGGTACAATATAACTAATTCACAATTCCGACGACCCAAAATAATCAAGCCTTTTAACACCATTTGTCTTAACTCGCAACAGTCGCTATCATAAAATCGTCCATATCATAGCGGAAAAAATTTATTGATCTCCTGAAATTTAAACGGAAAATTTGATTATCAATGGTTTGGACTGGCGCGACGGAGTTTTACTAAACTTAAGATATTGAAGTTGCGCATTTATAATGCGTGTTATACCGATGAAAGCGAGCTGTAACTGAAAAAGTGTGGCTTATCTAAATAGTAGAGAACCACTTTAGTTCGAAAATACGACCACTATTATTTATCCCACTTTTCGCAACCGAAACGTAATTTAAAAACAATCTCAAATTCTCCAATGGCATAATGCATCCGTTAAAACTATATAAATGTATTTTTAATAAAACAGTAAGTTTCAAATATTAGGTTCAATAAATAATATTGTGGAATTGTAAAATTAGATGCTTGTAAATGCATAATATTAATTGCTCCCCTGCGGAACTAAACTAATTGGAGAGTAGAGAAGAGAAAATTGAATTAGCCGTGTGGGTATCACATAAAAGTATTGTAAGTACATATCCCTATTTTTGTGTGATACCCACACGGCTAATTCAATTTTCTTTCATTTGAAAACGAGAGTTCTACTGCCGCATAGTTAATTTTTTAGTAAGCTTGTCTAATTTGACTAACTTCCGAAAAAATGTCATCGTTTCTTAATGAATGTAAAAAAAAATCAATTAAATTAAGATAATAACACAAAGCGGTTAATTATCAGATTTAATTTCGAAGCCAATACTCTTGCTTCGATTACGACTATCGCAAAAATAACTAAACAATTATTGTCTTTTTTTGAGACGCTCCTTCCGAGGTAGGCCTTCGTACATGTGTCCGTTGCTTTTAATGCCGTTTATAAATTATAGCACGTTATCGGTGACCATTGTTATATTCAATGAAAATTTATTACATTTCGTACCAAAAGCGGAAAGTGTTACTCATTTTATAAAAAAACTCAACAAGAAAAAATTCTAGATTTATTCGCGGTGTCTTTTTCATAAAAATAATTATTATTCGCAAAAATTGGAAAAATTATTAAAATTAGACATTGTTTTTGCATAGATTAGAGACACACTTTGTGCCTCAATTAAACTTATCCTCTAATCGCAATTTTTTTAATTATATCTGGTGGTAATTAAGTAGGTGGTCAATTCTACAGATAAGAAAACACACTTCTTTCAACCCCAGATTATAGACGTACATATCACTTAGTAAAAATCTGAATCGACCGAATACCATTTCATATTTTCTGTTGGTTTTGATAAAACCAATCTTGTACCCAGGAACTATCGATTTTTGGTCAAAAAGTTGTTTCCAATGAATGATATAACGCCAAATCACGTGTTACCTTTAGTTTGGTAATGAATTGCAGTGCAAGCATATAAGCTAAGAGATTATCTCATTAACAGAATAAGCAAGCAAAATTCAACTCAAATATTTTAGATTCTTCAAAAATGTTTCTTAAAATTACAATTGTAAATTAATATGTGGTGTGTTGGTTCCTAAATATGTGCGACTAAGTATAACATCTGTTTGTGTGAATTAAGAAATTAAGCCAAATGTGATTTCGTTTTTTTATATTCCGAATAAATATACTCGTAAGTGATCGTTAAATGCTAACAGACTCCAGCTAACACCGAATTACCAAAATTTTTAAATAATCAGATTCCTCGGGTCAGGTCGTATATAATTCCTTTTAAGCAATATGACGAGTCTGGTAGTGATTGGATTTTCTACGTTTCTCAGAACCTTGAACTAGTCACAGTTACGTATATCTAAAATTTGAAAACATTTTTCGTGTTGTGTAGAAACTAAATGAAATTTTGAATCTCAGCTATTACCCAGCAATTAACTGTTCAAATGATTTTAGACAAAATTAATATTGTAATTTAAATAATTTTTGGCCATTGAGAATTTTACTACAGACACACCTTATTTCATATTCCATTGTAGTTTAGAGACACTAATTTACCAAAAATTTAATTAAAAAAGTAATAAAAGATAAGATCAATCAAATAACCATTGCAACTTTTAAAAAATCTTTCTTTATATCGTTCTTGACAGTCTTCTTTAAATAAAATAATATAAAACTTGTTGAACTCAAACGTCGTAAAGACGTAAAATGTAAACAAGTTTTTTTTTTATTATAATAGCTTATCATAATAAATCGATTAATTTCTCATCTGAATGCATTTCAAAATAAAATATGATCTTAGCTGTAATACAGAAACAATACTTTTTTGTGATGATTGTTGTTCTTAAAGAAAAGTGTTTTTTTTTTACAAAGCACTGTACTCAATTAATATATGTATATATGTAGTTATATATATTATAATACAGTGTATTATCTTTGCTACTTTTCAAGTCTTTGAATTTAATTAAATTGACATTTAACTTTAAGAATAATATTTAAGATCAAAAACACACAAAAAGTGTATGAATATATAAAATATTTCTACTCGTCGTAGATGTAAATATAATTTCATTATAATATGATAAAGATGTTTATTAAAATTATTTAAGGGTATACAACAAGTAAAACATGCGAAAATTCATCATCGTATTGTTAAATGGAGCGAAAATATAAATAAATACATATTACTTATATAAGCACATATGTTTTCTTATCTTAAAGTCGTATACGTCTTTAAATGTTTCGATAAATTTCGATTAAATATTACATAATATAAAATATTATTAACGATTTTTTAGTTCTCAATTGGATATGAATGGTTTTTTATTATAGCCGTTGACCATGACTTGAATTATAGTTTTCAATTTTTAATTGCATATATCCATGCTTGATTTTTCGCTTACCTTTTAAAAACTTCACATATCAATTTCAATTTTATTTCTATCGCAAAACCGCATTTTTTTTACATTAATCAAACATAAGCCGCAAATCTTAAAACTAATTTAATTGGGAATTTAATCTTCATAATTGTGGTGTGTATATCAAAATGTGTTCCTATTAATTTTACGTACTCCACCCGTTTAAAAAATATAATAAGTAGAAAATTGATTTATGTATGGAAATTTTCCCGCTTCTTGTATCGATAAAATTGTGTCAAGGAATTACATAATATTTCCATGAAAATGATTTGCATTTTTTAATCTATTTTTTTTAGCAACTAAACGAAATTCAACTATATCTGTACATATTTAATAATACGAGTACTCCCTATTATATCGTATGTACGAACAGTAAATATTTTATTTAGAAAACAATATGGAACGGTATGCATATCAAATTCGAAATCTACATGAACGCTTACCGAAGGCGATAAGCTTTACGAAGAGTATCTCCTTTTTAACATAGTATCTGTAGAATATTTTATTTCAACAATATTTAATTTATTTTATTTAAAAATGGAATTCTGTTCGAAATAATGTAAAATGTTTAAAATTACTTATGGTTGTATAATTGTGTGTGCAAGAGAGTTCATGTTCGGTAAAAAGACAAATTAAAGAAAATTATATTAAACTTATCGTTTAAAATTAACAATTTTTTGTAATTAACTCGAAAGAAAATTATTCAATTAGTTAAAATTTACGTGGGTATTGTTTTGAACTGAAGTTTATCGAGAGGATATTTAAGAGAGGCTTGTTTTTTTTTTTGTTTTTCTGTTGTTCTATCATGCGATCTATTTAGAAGCTGTTTTATTCGGTTAAACAAGTGATCATTTACATAATAACATTCTTCTGACTAATTTTGCTTTACTTAAACGGGTGTCAAAATGTGTATTATGAATGATGAGTACGTGTACTTTGTTTGTTATTAAATACGAAAAATAGTTTCAATTCATATTCAGCACCTGCGCTAATATTACACTTATTATTTTGGGAAAATTATAATTTATTGACAACACCTAGCGTTGCTTGCTACAATGATTCATAAAGATTCCTAAATGTTTGAAATAAGCTTCTAAACACATTACGTTGTTCGGTTGGTCCTATGAATAACATAAATTCAGCGAAGCATAAAATCCTTGGTGGAACGCAATCTGAAAAAGTATAAATATTAAAACCACAGAAGATGAACATTTAAGAATAAATATAGATAATCTGTTTTATTTATCTGTTTTATAATGGTTTACGAGGTATTAATTAATTTCATTTAAAAACCTCTGGTTTCAGGAAACTTACTTGGTATTGGAATATTATTTAAGTAAATATTATAAGTTAGTTGCAGGTGCCTGTTAACATTCTTAATTTCATTCATTAATTTTATTAGTAAGCTTGTCAATTTTTGCAACTTTCAGTACCATAATTTTTGTTTACCATAATTTTAGTAGCTCGGGAAACATTAAATTAATCATTTTTATAAAATTTAGAAAGCCGACAAGTAGCGTTCCTTCTAGTAGATTAGAATTCTGTTGTCTTGTGCCGTACGATCGCTAGGTGTCCGCAACCGGGTCGTTCTGCTCTAAAAAAACCAACCTTTCCTAACCTGCCCTCTTGTTATGTGTAAACAGGCTGTAGGAATAGGACGGGTGTCAAATTTCAAATACAGTCGTTGGCCAAAAAACTTTCGCGGTTACATCATTTCATCGTTTTTACATAATACAACTAGTTTTTCTGTTCTTCTTTAAGTTTCCTCATACTATTTTTCTGAGTCCCTTTCGTGCTCTTGTTTATGACTAATTTAAATGAGCAGTCGCGTAAACGTGTCACTGGAAAAAAACACACACAGGTTTTTTTTCCAGTGAAAAGAATATTAACTTACGTTTGTTAATTAGTTGATATTCGAAAGTGATTTTTTGTAAATCGATTCCTAAGAAGTGTTTCTCCTAGAAATTTTTAGCGATTAGTTTGTATGCGTACGAACAATACAGTGATCGAACTAAGAAAAAACATCGAGGACGTTTCGAAAAATGATTTAGAAATACAACATACAATAAAGAATTGCTACAAAAGCATGCCGGAATGAGCAAACAAGTAATATTAGCGAAAGGAGGAGCCACAAAATATTAATAATTTTTTTTAAATTACATAAAAACTAACTATATTAACTAGAAATAAATTTCTTCGGAAAATAGTTTTTTTATGTACAGCGTAATCGAGTTTTGAAAAAAATATTTATGTGATTTCTATGGATGCGCATTTTTTTTGGCCAACGACTGTAGGTTTTTATTGATATCGTAAGAGGAATATTAAGTCGTGATGTAATATTTCTTGCATACTGCTAATGTCTTTGATGTTCAGCATACTACTAATGTGTTTCAAAACGAAAACACCAAAGTAACCTGAGAAGCCCATATTTTCGAACTTTTGTCGGACACTTCTAATAACCAGAGTAATTTTAAAATCTCCATATTTTATATAATTTTTTTCAATAGATTCACTTAATTTTCCAATTTTTATTTTGCCTTAATTGAATATTTGGTTATTAAAATTAAAATTTTCAAGAAATAAATATTTCCTTTCATAAATGAAGTAGTCAAATATAAGTATCACAAATGCTCTGATTTTCAGCAAGCGAACTAATGGGGCATTTACGTGAAAATTATCAAAATAAAGCTTGAAAGGGATTATAATTTTATCTCCAAACTTTTTTTTTCACAAAAAGCGGTGGTAAAATTGTTTTCGTTTTTTAAACTTAGTTCCATGTTATTTAAAGTTAGGTTATGTCACCAGTTTCAAAATATTTCCTGAAATGAAACCATATTAAGAAAAAATTCTTTAACTTTGCTATTATCTAAAGAAGGAACTCCATTAATGTTTACGGGTTGGTTTGGTATATTTGCCTAAATATTCAATATGTTGGGAAAGTTTATACTCAGAACAAGTCGAGTTAATTTTAGCATAGTTTTTTGCAATTCTAACTACATATTTTATTGTTTTGAGTGAGTGTTTCGATAAATGATGTTTTGATTCGAAATTTCCAAGCATTTAAATTGGTACAAGTACGCAACAATTTCATTAAAAACGTTTAGGTAGTTAGTGAAAAGTTTATAATGTATTTTATTCGTTATTTTTCATAATGAAAAATTACCCAAAAAAGATGACCCAACAATTTTTAGGGTTAGGTCACGAACATTTTTTTTTTGTGAATTTCGGCATTTTTATTTTTTCGGACAATTTTTCATTAGGAACACGAAACGGTATATTTCTAGACTTCTAAAAAATTCTAACGCTAACTCCGATAGAAACTAATTTGGCAAACATTAAGCACTTTACAGAAATTAATAAAATGAAGGTTTGTTGACTACTTGAGCAAAAACAAGTTGCTCCATTGCAATTAGTTTGGCTTCTCTCTTTCTCTCTCTCTCTCTCTGGCACTTTATCCCATCAAGGGATTTGGCCGCCTCAAATGAGGTTTCATAATCATAATTTCATTCCGGATAATGAGTGATTAATTCATCACTAAATTAATTCGATCCTAAAAACCAGCCGTGAATTTTTTTTCTTGTCACCACTGGGAATCGAACCTGGGACCTTCGGTCGCTGGAGCAAGCATGCTGACCACTTAGCCACCGGGGTAGCCCGTTTGGCTTCGCAATGGGGAAATCCACCATAGAGCCTTTGACATTATCACTTATTTTTACCATCGACACATTGGAATCAGAGGCAAGATAAATAGTACCTGTCAATTGAATTAGAACCATCCTTGCGCATCAAGTAATTTGTAATACAAGCAGTTTGTATTGAAATATATTTCAAATTTTCGATTGTAAACGGATTTAGTTGTTCAAAGAGAATCTATTTATATAAACAACAACCCTTATACTATTAGGCTAATTCCAGTATAACCGGTGTTGGTTCAGGTAGCTGCTTTTAGAGTCTAAACACAGATAATAAAATATGTAAAGGGGTGCAAATAATAACCAAATTTAGTTGAAATTAAAAAGTGAAAATTATTTATATTTATACAAGTAGCGTGGATAAAATTAAAGTAGAGACCCGTCAAATTGCAACAACGACCGAATAGCCGTATTATAAAATATATAATAATCGAAATAAACGAAAAAATATTCCGTCAACTTCGAACGGTCGCAGTCATTGCTATGATGTCCGTAAGCCCACCGAGAAAAACGACCGGCTAATTATAAAAACAGCACTCCAAAATAGACAAAGTCCTGCTAAAGAGTTGCTAAATAAATTAAA
This sequence comes from Nephrotoma appendiculata, assembly GCA_947310385.1. Lineage (NCBI taxonomy): Eukaryota > Metazoa > Arthropoda > Insecta > Diptera > Tipulidae > Nephrotoma > Nephrotoma appendiculata. The sequence continues at coordinate 28,844,203 of OX371224.1, read as the reverse complement.
AGTGCATAATATTAACATATCTGTGCGCACGAAGCGATCACGATTGTACTCTGCCGGACTTAAATATCGCAGACCAGCCAAGAAGCCCAGGTTGACACCAAAAATGAAGAAAGCACGCCTGAATTGGCAAAAATGCACAAACATTTTACGATTGAAGATTGGAAAAGGTAAATGAGTATAAATTTTGTCATTAATAAATCATTTTTTCACAGTATCAATTTTATAATAAATTTCATTTATTGCAACTCACATTCTCATTGCAGCAGGTGATTATTAGCGATGAATCCCGACGTGAAGCGATGCCGGGGAGTATTAATTTCGTTAAACGAAGACCCAAGGAACATTATAGTGTTAAAGCTGTACAGTAAACAATTAAATACCCACCCATCAGTCATGATCCGGTCTTGCATAGGCGCGAATGTCACCGGACCTCTGTATTTTATGGAGGGCACCATGAATCAAGTGTAATTTAAAAAGATTGTAAAAACCGGACGATTGCCTTTCCCTAACTCACTAAATGAAGCAAAAGGGGCATACATCTTCATGCAGGATAGAGCACCGTGACATACAGCGAAAAAGATAAAAACTCTGTTTGAAGAGCATAGCATACCCCTTTTGCCATGGCCCGGAAACTCACTCGATCTAAATTGGTTTCGTACTCATCCCGAACTCAACAATAGCTGTTTTGAAAGATAATACTCACAGACATTGGCAAGAGAACGGAAAACTGCAAGAAATGGTAAAAACTTATATTTCCAGTATGCCAGCTAGAATTAGTGCAGTCATTAAAGTCAAAGAAGGATTAACAAAATATTGATATAATATCTACTATAAAACATAAATAAACATTTTGTACTAGTAATATTGTGTTTGTTTCTATGGAAAATTTAAAAAAATATCAAAATTAGAAAGTGGCTCTAATTCAATTGCTAGGTACGATCGGAGTTCAAGTTACCTTAAAACGTTTCAAAACAAAGCTATTTGGAAAACATCCATAAAATTTTTATAGGGAAAAATATTTTCCCATTTAACTTTGTTTCGAAAATATTTACACCAAACTTATTCCCTCAGTAGGCCAGAAAAATACAATTGGAACACACATATATGCATTTTAATAGGTGTTATTAAATTAAAAATGATTTGTTAAATTTTAAATAAATTATTTTTTGCTATTTAATCGTCACTAATATTGAATAAGACAGAATCGCTTAAATTATTATTATTAAGTATTAAAATATGATTATTTATTCAAATAATGTTATGTAACCGGGACTTCATAATTTAAATACATATTAGAGAAAGTTCCTCCAATGCATACCTAATCACTGATTCATATCACCAGTAAAACGATCAAACTGCATTCGGTTAAATAATCAAACTCGTTTATAGTAAGGTCAATTAACATAACAAGTTTATTGAAATTTGAAATAAATGATGAGTCGTTGTGATGTACAATTTGAACTCGTTGAATTTAATATAATAAACAATTGTTAAAATAGTTGAATTTAAGTATCATACGCACGCTATACTAGAGAAACTGAAAAAGGGTTAGTGTTAAAAAATATTTTTCTTCCATCTTAACACGATACTGAGACGAACTTTGGTAGCATGCACGGCACCTCTACCAATATAGTGAAAAACATGCCAAAGTAGCAAAATGTTGTGTTTTCTGCTTTTGTACATCAAATGAAATGTTCTAAGAAAATCATGATAAAATCACTGATCAAATCGAGAAAGATTAAGCATATATCGCAAAGTATTCAGTATGCATTTTCAAATTCACTCGTCGACGACGTTGTAACGTGAAGAAATGTATTTGGTATTATGATAGAGTAATAAATAATAATAATAGAACACAGCGAATTGGATATCTATCTGTCTGGTATGAATAAATAATTAGTTTGATTTTTTTATAGTTTTAAATTAAATTAATATTTTAATGTTGGGAATTCTTTTTTATGCCACACTTTGTGTGTTTTCTTCTCTATTTGGCGATGTTCTTTGTATTAATATGAGTATTGTGGGTAAATGTATGTAAGTATGTTAAATAGGAAACGTCAGCCTTATATCGATCTGACTGTTTTTTAAGAACGGGAAAATATATAGGTCACGCGTAATTATTGTTATAAATAATTTTAGTTTATGTACGGTGAACACTAAATTGTATATAGGGGGTAATACGTAGCTATACCGGTAATAAGGGAAAATAGTATAGCTTTTCAAGGGAAAATCGTTCAAGTCTTATAAAATAAATAAGCTATAGAAAAGTCGGAACAACTTGCTTTTATTTCCTTTTATTTAGATTGTTGCTGTATAGTTTAAGTCACCGTGATATAACATTATATTACTAAATTGATTAGGTTTTCCATTTGAAATCATGTTAAACATATTTATGTTGCCCCTAATGTAAAAACACCATTAGAAAATAAACTTTACTTGTTGATATTAAAGGAATGTGTAGAGATGAAGACAAAAAATTAAAGTTTTTGTGTTTTTCAGTGTTTTAGTAATAATTTTATCAAGAGAATTACTATAGTTACTTTACATTATACATAACTTTAAATTATTTTTTTGTTTATATTTTCAGACAAAGGAATTAAAAACTCTATATACACACAGAACACTTAGGAATAATAAAGAGGTTACCGTACCATAGATATTTATCAGCAGTAGCACGAAAACTTTATAAAAACAAGCAACATGGGTTGTGCTATAATGTGCGTTAAATACCTGGTGTTCATACTCAACGTTTTATTCGCGGTAAGTATTTTATTTAGCTTAAACATAATGTAAAGTTTCTTTGGATGATATGCTGGTACATAGTTGTTACTTTTTATATCGGGATTATACAGGTAAGTTAAAGATAATTCTAGGTAAATTAAACAAGTTCTAATGATAGTAATTTACACATTTAAAGGTGGCTATTATTTTAGAACTTGTTATAATTAAGCTGGTATTTTCTTGTTTTCCGTTACGTGACTCAATTATATTCTCCTTAGTAATTGATCCTTTACGCTTATAGTTGTGTACCACATATTCCTACGTAGCCAGGTACTCTCTTATCGTGATGTCGTTCTTACACAGAAACATCCTTTCTGCAAGACTTCGAAAAATCTTAAACTTCGAAAATGACTAGAATTCTATTGATATCAATTTGTTTATTCATTTGTAATCTTTTTTAGGAACTTTGAAATAAACACACTTAACAAATTTTTTTATAGTAAATTCTACACATGCTATGTATATTTTGCTCACGGTTCACGATAATAAACGATATCGTGCTCCCGCAAACGACCGACGTTACAGTAAAAAAATCTCAAGGACAGATTTAATTTCCGAAGTGACGTTTGAACATTTCTCTTTGTGTATTAATATAAGTATGTCAAAAGAAATCCAACTTCCTTATCTTGCCTGTTGGCGCCCTAATATAAGCAGCGATTATTACAAATTTTGTTAAATATCTTAAATTTATTTCATTACCTGGTTCAATTTCAAAGGAATTTTTGATGGCATAAGATTACAACAAAGTTTAAAAAATGTGTCATTCTTTAAATCCTGGAAGTTCTATAAACCTTGGAAATTTGACCAAGTTCTAAACGGCTTTAAGAAATTGTTAATTTTAGAATACTTATTATAAAATCTGTTTTACACTGTATCAAAAATTTTCAAATATGCACACCATTCCTAAAATTCAAATATGCCCATAAACTATTTTGTGTGCTTACAAAACTAACTAACCTAAGGTTAAATGAAATAACTAACCTAAGGTTAAATGGAAACTTCTATTGGGAATAGGACTATCAATGCTGGTGATAAATGTTCCAATGAATATAAATGTGGTATCAAAAGTGTTTTTATAATTTTTTTTTTATAAAAATGAAATTAATCCTCGTTTTACGTGCAAATTTTTAATACATTGTTCTCCCTGCATTTGTTTTAAAATCTTTGGAGAACCTGCAGTTTGAAAAGGTAGCGTAGGATAGCGTTAAGTATATGACCCTTTGCAACACTCTGTTTGCAGAATCTGTCGATCGGAAGATTTCGATAATTAAAAACTACCATACAGAAAAGAAAATGTACGTATCTTTTACGATCAATGACAAAATCCTATGTGCACCAAATTCTAAAATAATCGTTGTTTTTGCGACCTGAGTACATGTACATGTACATGTTCTATGATGTAGAGGAGTTTTAAAATAAAAAAATAAAAAATTTTGTCGGATCGTGCAATACTGATTAGTTCGGTACATTTCATGGCTCGTACTTTATGATGGCCTAGTCAGATCTACTTTCCCAGATCTAGTTCCTGTCTATTGTCAGTGTCCGTGAAAGTTGCATAAACTTTTTTTGCTGTGAGACATTTATTTATTTACTTTCAAAAATCAAATACATATATTTGATTTCAAATTTAAATAAATACTATGTATGAGTATATAAATAATAATAATAATACCAATAAAAAATATAAAACTGACAAATTCAAAACCTGTTTCAGTTTTTACATCTGACAGTATAAGGTGGAACAAGAGCAAAATGGTGGTGGTAAAATTAGTTGTGGTTGTAAGGCCAATAACTTTTTCATATTTTTCATAATAAAAAGTAAACTGGCTTTTGGATACCGTCGTTCCTTTCGATGTGTGATAAAAAGGGCACTAAAATAAATACGCTCAAAACTGAAGTATAATACGAACAATGTCTTCTGCTTACTTAATTCGTTAATCCATCGTCTGATAAAGCAAATGGAGTCAGCTTTAGCATCGAGCAATAAATATATAAGAGAAATCAAGTAGTGCAAATTTTATAAGCAGGTTTTTCCGAGGTTAATCTTATTTTATAGTTTTAATATATTTATATACACAAATTTAATTTTTTTCTATATTTAATCCATACATACGTATCTTATAAACATATCGGCATAGTTATTTTATAGTTTATTGTTCTTGTTAGGCTAATACAGGTTGCCAAAAGTAAAATAGATTAACCTCGGAATCTCTACATGAGTCCTCTTATATATATTTTGCTTTATGGCTTTAGCAATAATTAGCTCCAAATGTTTGGTAAAAGTTATATTTTCCACAAATGTTACTGCTAGTATCCCATCCATCCTGTATATATTGATACCACAGTCGACAGTTCAGCCAACTCTTTTGGATTTACGTTAAAATGACACAAAGATTTTGAATTACCGTTGGATATCGTTGCATGGTACCGTTGATGTCGTTGCATGTATCATTCTTTCTTTGCCCTGAATTGAAGATATATGTTATTGTGGTAAATTTCCATTTATCAGGGGAAATACCTTCCAATAGTGACAGGTTGGAAGTGTAACAAACATTATGGTTTATTGCTGCTAATATTTTGTCCTGCCCAATAGTAGAAGTTGTAATAGAAATAAAATAGCTTCTGTTTAGTTATAGTATATTAAATTAAAATATAATAGAAATTTCTCAAACTAGATTTTTAGTTCTCAGACCAGTAAATTCTTTCAGATGCATTGTTAAAGAATAGCTCGTAATTGTATGTGTTGTGACAGAATATTTTAAAAAGTCTTTTGAATTAAATTTATCAAATCTTGAATATGCATGGTTTAATTTTCAAGTCTGATATTAAAATAATCTTCGAATTTAGTGTTGATGATGCATAATGAAAGTTGATTATTGTCACTATTACCTTGAACCTGCTTGAGATGATCGAGTAGAATTTATAGACACATTCGTGTTGATATAATCATTAAATTCATCCTTTCAATTGATTTCTCCCAAATGCTGATCGAATTCCATAGCATTAATTTGACTAGAATTATACATCATCATGTACCTAGAGCGGTAGTTCTGTGCTATCTCAATTATATCAAATAGATCTTTAAAAGGATGATAATGATTTTAACGGACTGACAATATTTAGCTCATTGGTAATCCATCCTCCGTCCAATCACATTTATTATATTGTCAATTTGATTAAGACCACAGCTAAGCATTGATTAAGCAACTTACACAACGTGTTACAAAAACAAAACCAAATTTTGTCGAAATTGTTTTAGATAATGGTGCTATAAAATATACTCAACTAAACCGGCCTTAATTTTTAATATCTTAAAACTAGTAGATTTTAAAATATTTAAGGTCATCCAAATTTCTGCTACAAATTGAAAAAGTATCTAGCGTGTTTAACTGATGTAAATTTCTAGAGTATCACCAATATGTAAATAATAAAATTAATTTTATGAAAATTTGGTTTTTATTTCTGCTTTTGATTAAATTACGTTATTATGAAATAAAATACTTATGGGATCATATGTCACATTGATAGGTCAATTTATTTAGTGTAACCTCATCTTAATATACAAATATATTTACGACTTTCAAACAAATTCTATCGTGTAGTTGTTAATGATCTTGGAAAGGATCGTTTTAAGCATTCTATATCTTTCAAAAATATTATAAACCATTTTAGAATGGTATTTTATTGGATGGTATACACTTCTACGCTTTCATAAACTAACCAAAGCCCTCAGCCCTTCTCTTAAAGTAGACTAAAATATGCTCAAAATATTGTTCTAAAATTCTAACAGAGCTTAACCTTTAACCCGAAAAAAAGTCTGACATCGTTTCTCTAGTTGCCGTGCCGTGCCTTCAATGCACTACTTACCCCTATACATGATTAACTGTTAACAGCGAGATGTTAAAATATTCAGGAACTTAGCGTCGATCGAATTTATCTCAAACCAATTCCGATTTTATGTTTTTCCCAAAAAGTAGCATAACACTTTATTCATCAACCTAGATCTCGGATTCCTTGCCCTTGTGTTAGTATGTAGTTCTAATACTCGTTTCAGTTTTAGACAACTAGATTTACGTTAGATCTGTAGATTTATTGTAGTATTTATTGTAAATTTGAAATTATGCTTGTAATTTAATCAATTTTCTAGAGAATCGAAAACTGCATTAGAAAATACTGCAATGCAAATCTTCTGGCCATAATCTCATCAGTTCCTTAATTTCTTAAAAATAGGTTTAGCGAACTTGGGAAGAAGCTGGTGAACTAGAAGTGAGCAGTGGATCACGTCTATACTCAAATATGTTTTTATAGCAAGAAATGAATTATTTTATGCTTTCTCCTCTACTTCACTCTCACTGAAACCAACAAAATACTTTTCGAAGGAGGAATTTTTGTCCCCTACAATAATGACAGTTCGTCTATCAGATTACAAGCAATACATATAGTATGTTTGCAATCTTAAAACTATATCTTAAGTTCATAATTGAAGAATTTTATTATCGAACTACAATTCACGAGTTTAAAGGTTACAATAAAAACTTTATATAAAATGCCTCAAATGAGATAAGAAATGCAAATGCAAAGTGATTATAAAAATTTGGTAGGGCTAAATTATTAATAATTTCTGATAACGCGTTATCAACATTGTGTTTAATTAAGCTATTAATTTGCATTTAAGTACATATAACTATTCGGTTATCAGTAAATACAAACTATTTTTATAAAAGAAATTTTGGTTAATGGGATGGAATAATTATATAGGACCCGAAATTTAATGAGATCGAAATAATTTAATCGTAACTAATGTTTTTTATTTCTTGTTATGATTACAGTTTACTGGCGTAATAATACTATCGATTGGCGCGATAATCCTGTCGACATATAATCATTATTCAACTTTTGTTGGTAAGTATGGGTTGAAGTGAAATTTTATAGTAATCATAAGTTTTATTATGTTTATCTTGTCTTGTTCTTTGGTTGTTGGTCTCCTCACATACTAATAGCAAAAATAATAATTTAATATTAATTGGTCACGCTCATAATGTTACATTTCCCGTCATCAGTTTTTTTTTTGGTGAGCCAATGTATATTTTATGAAAGGGTGTTAAAATATATATGGCGTGTGTGTATCATTGACCCACATGATTGTACTATTGTCCGAATATCACCTAAATTAAAGTTTTAACAAACCCAATTTTGTATAAATAACTACTAGTAATAGAATTAGATTAGAAATTAAGATTGTTCGGCTTTAGAATATTTTACAATACTCTATATACTTTACATTTTAGAATATTATGAATTAAGCCCATTACAGCAGATAGCTACTCGATAACAACGGCAGGCCAAACTGTTGGACTGTGGTTCTTCTACGGGGGGTTTGCGTAGGAATAACCATTCGAACCAGAAAAACAATAATGGTTATGGAACCTAAACATAACCCTCGAAGCCTCGGTTATATTTGGAATCCCAACAACGACCTCAGACAAGAATTAAGGACAACGTTTGAAAACTCAGAGCATGAGACTTGCTTATCTTAAGATAAAAGTAGGCACTTAGAGTCTCTAGTTTCTCTTTCTCTTTGAACAGACATCACACATTAACGGCAATAATAGTGCTAATTACATTCACGACGGATTAACACTAGGATTTGTGGACATTTTCTTTCCACAAATATCAAAAGTGTCCTGAGCAATCGACTCGGGAGATCTCAAAACAAAATAAGTTATTCCCAATTTATAAAAAATTACATCAAACTTTTATCATCAGTAGGTCGGAAAAACTGATTTATAGATAAAAACTCGTTTAATTGATTCCCCAATACCATATTCCCAGGACAATACCAGAAAAGGACCACAGCTCTTTAATGAACCATTTTTGAGTTATTTTCACTGGTGGTTCCTTGGCAGTGGTCTATTTTTCACATTCTGCAAGGAGTTGCTTTGCTCAAATATCGGTCATATGATCTTCCTCTTAAATTGAGATAGTAGCCTGCAGTCGAAGGTGGTTGTTCTTTAACATAGGCTAGCTAGTTTGCTACTTGGGGGCCTTTATGTTTGTCTAGATATAGTTGTAAGTATACGTTTTTAAAAACATGGAATTTTACGTTCAGCTAATATTTTAATCAGAACCATGGCAAATGATAGCTTTAAATTAATAATATTATAAAATTCTAATCATTGATTTGAGAGATACCGTAATTTCTTCAACACAGGGTACTTCTGTGAAAGGCATCTTTGTAAACGCTTATAGCTGTGCAAGCGAGTATGGCGGGCCCTGATCGGATTATATCAGCAGAGTTCCAAAGGAACTCGGCAGTTATCCTCCCTTGGTTGGAGGATATCTTCAGGAGATTTCTGAAATTGGTCTATATTCCTAGGAAATGAACGGAAGTCAGAGTGGTCTTTATGTCGAAATCGGGAAAGAGCTCACATGCTTATCCAAATGACCTGAGGCCTTTAACTCTATCACCCTTTCTGTTGAAAACCTTGGAAAGGTTGGTAGATGTAGGTATTCGAATAAAAATTGGGCCCAGCAATGTCGTACTGTAAGGGAAAGTCTGTGAATACAGCTCTGCACCATATAATACGCATGGTTGAGAAGTCAATTTACTCGCAAGAGTTTCTTATGGTAGCATTTCTCGACATTGAGGGTGGCTTTAATAATGTAAAAACGGAGGCGATCGTGGAAGGATTGTTATTTTTGAAGGTGAACTACTCCATAGGCGGAGTAGTTGATAAATCAGATGCTGGTAAGCAGGATTACTACCTCGGAACTGGAGGAGGCTACCATTAGAAGACGGGTGGTTAGTGAAACCCCGCAAGGAAGTGTAATGTCCCCCTTTCTTTGTAGTGTAGTGATGAATGGATTGCTGTTGGAACTGGAGAGAGAGAGAGAGAGAGAGAGGGGGGGCAGGGGTTGTAGTGTATGCAGATGATGTAGCGATAGTTGTCTCAGGCAATTATCTGGTCACGATTAGGGATGTTATACAGAATGCACTCCTGATCGATACGAAATGGGCCAGAAAATGTGGATTAGAGATCAACCCTTCCAAGACAGAGCTGGTTTTATTTACTAAGAAATATAAAATTCCGGTAGTTAGCCCTCCTACCGTGAACGGGACATTAGACTGGTTTTTGCTGATAGAGAGATATTTTTGGGCATAATCTTGAACAGTAAGCTCAGCTGGAAGCCTAACATTGTGGAAAGGGTGAATAAGGCTAATGTAGCCATTTACTCGTGTAGGAACGCCATAGGTAAGAGATGGGGTTTGAAACCAGAGCTGGTACACTGGCTCTATACAAAGAACGGCCTGTATTCTTATAAGCGATGGTAGCAAATGTGGCTACGAGACTCTCGGCTGTCTCTCAGTGGAATTGACATCGACGATCGTTAAGGGAAGAACTGGCGAATCTAGAATATATTAAACCAACGTTGTGCTTCGATAAAGGTTTCCAGACCATCTGCCCTTCGACAGAATCCTGGAGGAACGGATCAACACTGGAAAATGAAGCATGGTAATTTTTCACGGACGGTTCTAAGCTAGACGGCAAGGACTTCTGTAAGAAGCTTAATGTTAATATTTCTGTTCGTCTCCCTGACTACTGCAGCGTGTGGTGGCGATAGGGGAAGTCATGACGGGTGGCGCTGGATTGCTGATCATCTCTTAATAAGATAAGCGAGTATTTCAGCATCCGTCACTCGAACGTCACGGGAAACTGCAGGGCAGACAAAGTAGCTAGGTATGGTACGACTCTCCTGATGCAGCCGGAAAGGGTAGGTCTGGGGAGACCTATAGCAGCGCTCAAATTGGCGCTCATTAAAAAGGCAATCGCCTTGACAAACGAGATGTGCACCAACACTCTCACATGCAGGGTAGCGAAACAGGTTTGGCCAAAACTGGACTTGCAGCACTTCAAAGCACTAGTATCCCTAGGAAAACGAGAGGTAGGATTGATCGTAGGGATACTGACAGGATACTGCCTTTTTGAGGAACATGCGAGAAGGCTGGGTCTGAATGACTTTTGTAGAAGTTGTATTGACGAAGAGGAGGAAGAGAATTTAGGTCACTTCCTATGCTCGTGTCCGGCACTATCATACAGAAGGCATAAGTACTTACGTGTGCACGGTATGGACAGCCTTTCGGAACTTGTGGACTGTAGAGTGCGAGATATGTTACGCTACAAAAGTAGCTCTGGATGGTTTCAGCGGGAGTAAAGGGGAGATGGAATTCTGTGGTATCACAATGGGGCACTATTGGCCTAAGTGTGCGGTAGCAGCCACTCTAACCTAACCTTGGTAGGCGAGTGGGCACGTGTCACTTCGTACCTGTAAAACCACTTTTGTTTTGATCAAGAAGTCCAACGGTACAATTCGTGTTAGTCAACTGTGGGGTGCGTGTTATACGTAGATAGATTCTATTAATTGATTCATTTAGCCCAAAAAAAGAAAAATCAATTAAATATCGAATCTTAAATTTCTAGAGCGGCACAGGACGCCACTGTTAATTAAAATTAATTGGCACAATAAAACAATACTCAACAGTATTGAGTGTAAATATTAGCTAGCTAACTTTATTGATTTGTTAGTAAATAATTAAAGTACGGACGATAGGTAGACGGGAATTCACATCGTACATATCATTTGCTTAACCCATATATGTTTTAAAAAAAGTTACCAATAATTACAATTATTAAATATTTATTACAGGTGATGCACTATGGACGGCTCCAATATTAATGATAATTGTTGGATCGGTTATCTTTGTTATAGCGTTCTTTGGATGTTGCGGTGCGGCCAAGGAAAATTCATGTATGATACTAACAGTAAGTAGATTATATTATTATTATGCAAATATGATTCTAACATTTATTTTGTAGTTCTCAGTATTCTTGGTGATAGTGTTCTTCTTTGAAATTGGAATTGGTATAGCCGGATACTTTAAACACAAGGAGTTGGGTAATACATTAGAGAATAGCTTCAACGAAACATTAACTAACTACGACCATAGTGAGCGAGCAAAGTTTTCATGGGAATTTTTACAAACTGAACTGCAATGTTGCGGTGTACGCGAACCATCCGACTGGGAAGATGTATTAAAAAATTCTACCTTACCCAAATCTTGTTGTAATGAAGTCCGGGTTGGTGAACCATGCAGCAAAGAGTTTGCCCATCATGATGGATGCCTACCTAAATTGTATGGAGTTTTAAATGAGCGGGCGCTACTATTAGGCGGAATCGGTATTGGAATAGCGTTTACACAAGTTTTTGGTGTATTATTCGCGTGTTGCCTGTCGAAGGCATTCAGAAAAAATTACGAAACAGTTTAAATTATTACATTAAGTTATAATTATTTTATAGTTCTGTATGCACATCGTCCTCGTTTATGCGCTAGTGTCTAGTACCATGGACCAAAGAAAATACTAAACTGAAAAAAAGTTATTTGTTCGAATCCATTTTTTATATTTGCATTTTTTTAAGCTTTGAATTAGAATCGTATATGTAATGGTAAATAAGTTCGAATATTTTCTGTTTGTTTTTAATTATATTATTACTTATTAGTAATTATTTATTATTTTTGATACAAATATGAAAAATAAAATTACACTTAGTTGTAAGCACTGAATTACACATTATTTAATAATTATCATTATTATTACTATTTAATAATCGTTTGTAATTATTTATAAATAACAACAAATTATTTTTTTCGACTAAATGTAGTTATTTTAAAATTAAAATTTCTAAGTGTATCTTGATTTAATGTAGTACACACTACTTATAAATATGCTGTACTAAATTGAATGGAATAAAATATAAATTTATATATAGTTTAAGTGTTTCCTCAATACGAACAAAGCTGGCATTAGGGCCATCTATATACCAGAAGAAGACAGGGGTTATTTACGAAATTGCAAAAAACGTCCTCAAATGGAAAATAAAAATTGTTCTTTCACCAATACAATGCAGCGGTTCACAAACCTTGGATTAGGCAAAAGCCGTAGGAAACAATTAACAAAGCTTGTATCATATGCCGAAGCTCTAACGGACGGGAACAGTTATGATGAGGTTAAAGCACGAGTTGCAAAAGCAACAGAGTTGTTAAATTTGTTTATAGAAACGGAAGATAAAATATTTGCTATTTCTATTAAAGAAGAATCCGAGCAATTAGATTTTGATGAAAATTATTATCGCGCAACATAAATGTTAAACGAATGGTTTAGACAACATAATATACATAATGTCACTCCAAAGGATGCATCATTGGATATGGACGCATCCGAAGCCTTAGGGAATTCCAACAGTTTTAAATTACCTCGAATCAATATACCTACCTTCACGGGCGATTACAGAGAATGGCAATCATTCTTTGATTTATACAATGCCATGGTTCATTAAAATTCTGCGCTTTGAGCTGCACAAAAGTTTCAGTACCTGAAAGGGTTTCTCAAAGATGAAGCTGCATCGTTGGTAAGGCATTTTGCAGTTACTGAGCGAAATTATGTGGAAGCTCTTAAAAAGCTCTGTAAACGATATGACAGGAAAAAACATATAGTGAATCCCTTTATTCAAACCTTTATGGAACAGGGAGTCATACGTCAATCTAACGCCGCAAATATTCGTAAATTCACTGATTCATGTGACGAAGTTACGAGGGGACTTAGAGCACTTGGTACAAGTGCTGAAGCCCGTGATCCTTGGCTAATATACATAATGGTCAACAAGCTCGATGAAGAAAGCCGTCAACTATAGTTGCGAGAATCAGCCGAAAATGACTTCCCTACACTCAACCAGCTAATAGAATTTCTAAACGTACGAGCAGATTCTTTAGAAGGAAATCATTTATCAAGTAGAAGAGGCGTGCTTGTAAAACGGTTAGAAGCCCCAAAAAGTTGTGTTGCAGAAACAACCGATTCAGGTTGTCCAGTTTGCCAAAATACCGATCACCATTTGATTGTTGAATGTTCCAAGTTTAAAGGTATGGGCGTCGATACACGTTGAGAATTTATTAAAACCTCCATTCGCTGTTTTAACTGTTTCGGAAGAAGTCACTCCGTTTACGATTGCCAATCAAAGAAGAGATGTCATGAATGTCATTCTAAGCACCACACTCTAGTCCACAAGGCCTCAGCAATCAACATGCCATCGACTAGCACTGCAACCAACGATTATAATAAAGAAACCAAATCAACATACACCACTTCAATCAACGAATCTTAATTATTAACACACATTCCAGACACTAAAAATCACTTAAGCATAAATGTTCTAAATACAGAGCCCCGCACTCAGCACTCAAGTATTAGCCTAAGTCCAGATTATTTAAGTAATCCACAAGTTAAGGCGTTACAAACTTTAAATGTATATTCACAAACACTATTACCAACAGCTCTCGTTTATGTGAAAGATAAATATGGTTGTCTACAAGCATGTCGTGCACTGTTGACTCTGGATCCCAGAGATCCTTCGTTACTGAGTCTCTAATGCAAAAATTGCAAATTCCAAGGCAGAACGCCCTCATATCCGTTATCGACCTTAGTTCAGTTGGAGCTGGTACGTCGACAGGAAGAACATATTGGAATATATTTTCGTGTCGATCCATCCATTAAAATAATCATCAATGCCTTAATTTTACCCAAACTGACGCCCAATTTACGGGTTACCAATATAGCTCGCTTAGAATGGATTCACCTAAATGGTATTGAAATGGCCGATCCGTTATTCCATCTATCGAACCCTATCTCCTAATTGGCGCAGATCAATTTTTTAATATAATCACCGAAGGTCGTATATCTGGAGAAAAGGGAATGCCTATTGCTCAACGAACAATTTTTCGATGGATAGTAGCCGGTCAGACACATACCCAGCAAAACTCAAATCCTCATGATCAAATAACTAGTCTATTCGCTGAAGTAGATATTGATCGGACCTTAAAGAGATTTTGGGAGTCTGAAAAAATAATTGCACCTAAAATCCTCACCGAAGAAGAACAAAATTGCCAACATCATTTCGAAAGAAACTTTATGCGTAATTCCGCTGGAAGAACCGTAGTAAAACTTCCGTTTAAAATCCCAACTCCAAGCATAGGAAATACGAGAACGAGCGTTATCAAACGACTCCACGCCATGGAACGCAAATTTAGAAATGATGAACATTTTCGAGAAACTTACGTTGAATTTATGACCGAATACGAAAACCTACGACACATGGAACTAATTCCTGATAGGAAAGTTGATGTCAAATTCGGGTATTACCTTCCACATCATGACGTAATAAAACAGAGCAGCTAAACGACTAAATTACGCTTGTTCTTCGAAGCCTCTTGTAAATCAGATTTGGGCACATCATTGAATGATTGCTTGATGGTTGGCCCAAATATTCAATCAAGTTTGGTGTTTATATTCTACTTCGGTTCAGATGCCATAAATTCGTGTTGAAAAAATGGTAAGCATTTCAAAAAGTGTTCTACATCGTATATTGATCGAAAATTTGAACATGGGAAAGCAGTGGACAATGTCGGTGCCACATTTGTTCAGAATGCCATAAAACAGTTTCGCGAGGATTTTTCAATCGAGTGTCCACCTGAGACGGTGGAACAGTAGTCAAAACAATGGGCAGAAGGGAGAGAGTTGGCTCCAAAGAAGGTGAAGACAGTTCCATCAGGCGTCAAGTTTTTGGTATGCGGGTGGCTTAATTTTCATTGACGTCTTCAAAAACAATCATCTACGATTATTATGCGAACTTATTGCAGCGTTTGTGGCAAAATATTTCAGAGTGATCGAGCCTAGAGCTCTTTTGTAGTTTCAAAATGACACCATTGTATTCTTATAAAATAAAATTTTATTAATTTAAATAAACTCGAGAGAGCAAATATTTTCTGCAATACGATAATTGTAGAATTCATAAGAAATCTGGAGTAGAATTTTCCTGACTTCAAAAATTCCCGCATTAAATGCCACATACAGTCAACATGCTAGTTGGCCATACACATTCAACATTCATTGAAGTTCATTTTGAGTTTTGCAAATACACAAAAGTATCGATGAAACCAAATCTCAGAATTTGTCAAATTCTTTTCTACAGTGAAAGAATCTAGGAATCGCTTTACGAAGTTTACGTTTGGAATGAAATCACCATGAAAATTAGGTTACAATAACAGGTTTGACGGTTCCTGTTCTGATGGTTGGCGTCAGTAATGGTAGAAACGATATATTATCAAAGAACAACTGGAGTATCTGGAATAGTGCACACGTATGCCGATAAATGCAATTTCTCTACTATTTCGCAATTTCATCTTTAAGTCTTTTAATACATGATAGGTCTATAAGTATCAGTTTTAGTCTGGCGATGTGAGATGGACTGGAAATTTCTTTAGACATAGGTACATTTTATATCCGTTTTGTGCTGCTAAAAATTCATCCCAATCAGCTTCTTATTACGGTAAGGTGTAAGGTTTAAAAGGCGATCTTTTAAGATTTCCGTGACCCTCGGTGGTCTAACAAAAAACGTCAGACGATATTAAACAGGATGTTCTCAAGGACAGAACCAAAATATGATCACCTTTGCTGCACTTTCACGTGATGAGATACTTTCAGCTAGGTAACAGAGTCCCATTTCTGGGGCCGGGCGAACAAGCCGTATCGAGGATACGGTGACTAAGTTTCGCTCGATCGAGCTGTAGTTTTTCTTCATTAGATGGCCTGGATTATTCTTCTCGGGAAAATGGAACTATATCACTTTCGTGATAACACATTTCACAAAACTGCACATTTGCACTTGTCATTGCACTTTGATTAAATTACATAACTTAGAGTGACCATTAATAATTTGGATTCCAAAAAGAGCACACCTAGAGAAGGGATTTAGAATTTGATTAAATTCTTTTCTAGGTCTCTTCTTCTAGGTGAGCAAGTGAACATTTAAAATATGAAAAGAGTCATAACTTAAAAATGTTAAAATATAAGAAGGGAAAAATTTAAAAGTGTATAAGAAATAATAAAATATATTTAATATAAATATACATAAATAAAAAAAAAAATGACAAAAATATATAAAGATATAAGAAAGACGAACACGTACATCGTGTAAAATTTAATAAAAGAAATAAAAATAATTCTAAATTGGCATAAATAAAATAAAAAATCAATTCGAATATTAACAAGAATAATAATAATGGTTTAATCTCAATCAATTGATTAAGGATTGATAAAATAAAAGACGATTAGAAATGAAGATAATTAAAAAATATAAAAAAATAAATACAATAAAAGTGAAATAATGAATAAAAAAAAAAAAGAAACGTGATAAGAATATGTATATATAAAACAAAAGAAAGTGGCAAAAAATAGACACAAAAAGATTGAACACGTGTAAAAGTAAAATCTAATTATAAGAAAGAGCAAAAACATGTAATTAAAATTAGAAATAATAGAAAATAAATAATTAAAAATAGTGCTAAAAACAAGAAACACGATAAAAATTGGAAATATACATATACAAAACTAAGAAAATGACAAAATAAAAGTAAATTATAAAATTGGAAACATATGGAAAAATTTGCCATGAATGTGACAAAAAATAATATAAACAAAATAAACATTAATTCGTAGGAATAATTAAATTAAAGAAAATTGGGAGTGAGTTTAAGATTAAGTACTGTAATATTTAAATAAATAATAATAATAATAAAAAATAAATAAAATAAATTAGAAAAGCAATACAAAATAATATTCAAAACAAAAGAAAATAACAAAATACAAGAAAAGAAAATAAACGAGAACTTAATATAAAACAAAAGAAAGTGACAAAAAAATAAACACAAAAAGACTGAAAACGTGTGTAATAGTAAAATCTAAATATAAGAAAGGATAAAAATCAAAAATATGTAATTAATATAAAAAGTAATAGAAAATAAATATTTAAAAATAATGTAAAAAACAAGAAACATGATAAAAATTGGAAATATACATATACAACACTCAAGAAAATGACAAAATAAAAGTAAATTATAATATTGGAAACATGTGGAAAAATTTGCCATGAATGTAACAAAAAATAATATAAACAAAATAAACATTTATTCATAGGAAAAATTAAATTAAAGAAAATTGGTGTTGGGTTTAAGATTAAGTAGTTATTTAAATAAATAATAATAATAAACAAATTAGAAAAACAAAACAAAATATTCAAAACAAAAGAAAATGACAAAATACAAGAAAATTATAATACGAAACAATAATAAAAATATAAGTTGAAAAAGTAAAGACTGAAAAATTAAAAGACATATAATCAAAAAAGAGAAAAATAATTAAAATAAGAGAAATTTTACTTTGCGTTTTTTAGGAATAAAAAATGTTATAGTGAACTTAATAAATTAACATAATTTTCCAAAACTTCAGCTCTTTTTTGGATAAAAGAATCTGAAAGTTACAGGAATAAAAATAGAAAAAACACATACAAAATAGAAATAAATAAAAACAAAATTAAAGAGACACCTAATTAAAAATAGAAAAAAGTAATAAAAAAGAAACGTCTAATTATATATGTAATTTAAAATAAAATAATTAAAACATAAAACTAAAAATAAAATTAGATTTAATTTAAAAAAAAAAAAAATTTATTTGGAAAAAATAGTAGTGACATCTAAATTAAAGAAGGAAATTAATTAAAGAGGCATCTAGTTAAAAATATAAAAAATAATATAAAAAGAAGTCATTCAATATGAATGAAAGAAAATATAAGTCATTCAATATGAATGAAAGATAAATGAAAGAAAATGAAAAATTTAGAAATTTGGTGATGTGAGTGGAACCGCTCAAGCCAAGTAAAATAAATTAAAATAAAAAAAAAAAAAAAAAAAAAAAACTTAGAGTGACGCGTTGTATGGTTGATTGACATCGCAAAGTTTATATTTTAGCCGATATCGATTCCAGGCATTGTTTACAGAATAACGGGAAATTTTCTAGTAGATAAACCTTGCCCACATTGATTTAGTGCAGTTGCTTCTATTTTCTGTACCTGGTTGTCTTTTCATCACATTTTTTTCGACTAATCGCGACTTCGGATAGTGCCTCGTTACTAAGAATGTCAGTAATTAATTAGACATGCAGTTACCTTTACGAATTGAAAGAAAAGTTTTCTATATGCAGAGCAAATTAATTAGTAATAATTAATTTTTATATTTCTATGTCTACAGATTTATAATACCATAGAATTAATTATACATATTTTAACTCATCTCCTAGATCTCGATCGACTTCTTGATTGTTCCAGCCTCCGTTTTTTTCTTGCTTCTTCACGGCAACGTTGATGCTCTCGCCGTTGACACCAATGATTACAATATTCGTGTTCGACCGACAGCAGTGATGCATTAGAGTTAGAATCGTATAAACTTAAATTGTTTCGTATTCGTAAACTGCGACGGAGTGGTTGCGGCGGTGGCGGTGGTGATCTTGAACGTGATCGTGCTGTATATAACAAGGAGCATTCCTGTTTTCGAATTTTATTAATATTATTTATAGTCGTTTTAGAAATATTTGTGGAAGAGGTGCTTGGTGGACAAACGGTGACTCTCCGTTTCGGTAGGCATGTTTCAGAATCACATAATGATCGATTAACGCAAGGTGCCTCATTATGTGTCGATTCACATCGTGATCGATTAACGCAAGGTGTCGCATTACGTGTCGACCGAGATCTCCTTTGATTATCTTCACTGGCAATATCACACCAAATAAATATGATCAAACTGATTAGTAAAGCGAAGAAAACATATTCAAATGAATTCCAATCATCCGAAATTCGTTTGTAATTATCTAAAAAATATTGTGGCATTTTTATTTGGCGCAACGGAAGAAATACAAAACTCATGCTCACCTGCTACATAGTAAAAATATAAATCATGGCCATCAGGCGGTGGACACATTAAAATTGCGATTATAAAAAATATATATTTTCAGCATGGAAATAACAAAATATTGATTGATTGCTAAAAAACGAAACCCGTCAAGAATTTAAATATTTTTGTTAACGTCATACACAGGCTGCCATCTGTTGATTTTTATATAATGTAATTCAGAACTTTTTTCAACTAGAAATGTATGGTATAACCCCCGAGCGTTGAATAGAACAACTAAATTATGCAAAACTCTCTTATCGACATTGCTGTCAATTGATATGGCTGCGTGCAAATAATTTTTTTTCGTCATTTTTTAATGATGTTGTCGTGGTGACACAAATTTATTGCATATTTTGTTGTTTTATGTGGTTTTGTTATTGTTTTGAAGTCGTCTTGCTGTAATTTCGTGTATTATAGTCGTCAAGCTAGTAAAGAAAGTGTTAATAAAATTAAATTTAAGTTAAAAATTTAGTTTCAATAAATTTTGATTTAAGTGGTTGTTATTTGCGTGGTGGAGAAAATATTTCTAGTTTTCAAGGGGCCCGTGTGCTAAATCTTGTATTAAACATGGACGATCTAGGTGAGTAATCTCATAAGATTTTTGGATTTTCTTTATTTCGCATTGTCTTGTCTTTTAACTTAAAGAGACATGTTTGCGATATACTATAATATGACATCATCATCGGAATATTTCAATTTTGGTTCACCATGCTGTGGTTAATTCATTAAAATTTTGTTGTTTGCTTTTCGCGTTTTAATTTTTTTTTTCGCTGGGTGAAATCTAATAAAGCGCGGATGCCTGTATTAATGAAAACGTTTAAGTTATGATTAAATAAATTCCAGCAACTCCAGCGTTGCTTTTCTCCATAATATGGCAGCGCCATTATTCTCTCTCAACTTTGCTAGTTTTAATCTTTTTATTAGGGCCGAAGTGTCAAATTTGCTGTACATTTCATGGTCTTTTCAATTAAGCCTTAGATAATTTGTTGTTGGAATGTTGGAATGATAAATATGTACAATACTATGTACAATAAACAGTTAAAGACTAGTGATTGCGGACTAGAACGCGATAGTTGCATAAGATAATGATAATTATTCTTACCGATTAGAGTTTTTACTAAGTGGTAATACATATTACTTTGCCGGCTTTCTAAGTCGTGGCATTTAGTAAGCAATACCCTTTGTGAAGCTAGGAACCAATAACGGTTCCTTTAAAGTGAACAATCTGTTAACCTTTATCTGTTGCTAGCTTTGATTCTCAAAGGCCATACGAATTTGTTCTAACCAATGTAAACCTTAGACTGTGTGAGCATAAAGTTCATGACACGTATTACGTGTTTGTCCTATTTTTATATATGTGCAATATAATTATCTTTTGATTTATTCTTCTTAGTTCGTTGGCAAATATGTATACGATTAAAAGGTTTCGATGGTGCATACGAAGGTTGACATCACGTTATAAGTCTGTGGTCGCTTATGCAGCATTTTCAATAGAGTTTAATAATTTTTAATCCCGCTCCCACTAGAAATTTCCATCAAATCCAATTTTAAAAAATACTACTGTGGGCTAAAAAACGTAAGACTTTGTTCTTAATTTTAAAATTATTTATTTCTCCAAATCTATTTTGTCCCCCTCAAAGTAATCCCCCCCCCCCCCCCCCCCGGCCTCAATACACTTGTGCCAACGTTTTTTCCAATCCTCGAAACAGTTGTTACAGTCAATTTCCGGTATAGCCTCCAATGCGCGTAGCGATTCACATTTAATGTCTTCAATTGACTCAAATCGGTTTCCCCGGAGCGGTCGCTTGAGTTTGCTGAACAGCCAGAAGTCACACAGAGCTAAATCAGGCGAATACGGTGATTGCGGAACGATATGGGTGGAATTTTTGGCGAAAAAATCACGTAAAACCAATGCAGTATGAGAAGGTATTATCGTGGTGCAAAAACCAAGGTTTTTCACTGATCCTTCCAATATTTCAACGATGCCAGTAAGGTATCTGACTGTTAATCGTCGATTTTCGAGCACCAATTCCTTGATTTTATTAACGTGTTGATCATCAGTTGATGTTGATGGCCGTCCTAGACGTGGTTCGTCGTCAACACATTCTCGACCCTCTGAACAATTTGTACCAATCAAAAACACTTGCTCGCGACATACAATTATTACCGAAGGCCTTTTGGTTTTCAATTTAATGGAACTTCTTTGTTGAATAATTTCACTCATTACGTAAAAATCGCCGAATGCACTTTTTGTACTTCAGAAAGACAAGCGTATACTAAACACTAATGATTATTTTGATGTAACATTTGGCACAGATGTCACTGACAGTCATATCAACATAGGAAAAAAGTATTTCGACGAATGGTTTTCCGCGCGAAATTTGAATTATATTTGAACTACTAATTGAAAAGAGTTTTCATCCCGTACCCATTTATAACATTCATAAAGACCATGATATGACGCTGCTGCAGAGGTACTATGTAGCTGTCTGACTGCCTTGGCAGACCAAATTTTGGCCAGAGCTGCCCAAGTAGTTATTACACCTGAGATAGTACATAATAAGCCATCTGTCGTTCAATGAGCTCTTAGATTCACCCTCAAGCATTAGTTTATAGGTAGCGACCGGTATTTCAACATTTGATCTGCTTGGTGTGTTGAGGCAGTCGTGGATTACCTTATCTTGATTAGTTAAGTTTAAGAGACCCAGCGATAATCGGCCAGCTGTAAAAAGTGGTTTAACACGTACATCACAGAACCTCTCAATACCCATTTTTGACCCATCTACATGTTAACATGCCAACAATTTTGCCTTATGGCTGTGCCGTTTGCAATTTGTGTACCTAGTGGTTTGAAAAGAGAACGGTCATTGCTTGAGTGGCTGTGCCTGTAAAGTGCTCCACTAATCTCATATACTAAAAAGTAAGCTATCTAATGCATAATTCAGGTTTTTGGTGATCGTAGTTTTCTTTGTCTTTTAATTAAAATGATGGACATTTTTTTTTTATTTTTTTTTTTATTGTTAACTATGCGATCTGTTTTAGGGCTCAAGGCTCACCCTGCTCTTCCGCGGTTATGCTTTTTACGATTTAAGACCATCTATCTGTACATTGCAAGCTCCATGCCAGCCTATACTAAGTGGTCATAGATGTGTTACATTTCACCAAAGATCGAAATCTGTTAGTGAAATTTCACTTTGCATCCTGCCACTATCGGGATTCGAACCCGGTACCTTCCGATCTAAACGCTAAAGCTTTAACCCCTGTGCCATTTAGTCGGTAGATGGACATAATATTTAAAGTTTAAAGCCAATGTATTTGGCTTTAAAAAAAAAATACAGTCCGCATCTTTTCGCAAGGCCTTTTTCAGGAGTAAGGTTTTTCCGCATTTTTAATGTTTGGTGGCTTAATTTACTGTCCAACATGGTTATCCATATAAATGAAAAGGTTAAGGTGATTTCAAGCAAGGTGAACGGGTAGCTAATGAAAACGACCCATCCAACGCTTGCATCTAAGGAGATTCAGATATGATGATACTAGAATCATCGCCTAAGATATTCCGTTGTTAAAGGCGCCCTCTTTATTCATAAAGTTTCTCATACATATAAAGAGTCTATCAATAGAGACGCTCAAAATTTGTTAGGTTATATGAGCCATGTTGTTAAAGCAACACGAGTCATCTGTGCATGAAGTGTACGGAAAAATCCGAGGCAGTCAATTTCTCGTCCTTTATAAGAACTGTCTGCGACTTAAACTTAGCGAATTTTACGTCGGTACTTGCGTCTGCATCCGTATAAAATCGAACTGACCCAGGATCTTAAAGTAAACGACCACAGACAACGCCGTGTGCTTGCTGATTGACACGAAGCCCATTTTAGGATGAATGGATTTATGAACAAGCAAATTTTTCGTATTTGGGGGCGAAACCAATCCACACGAGACACACCAGCATCAAGTTCGTATTTCTTCCAAAACGAAACTGGCATTGCCATAACCGTCAACGGCGAGCGCTATAGATCGATGATAAGCAACTTATTGTGACCTCAATTGCTCTAATTTGCATTGGAATTTTAATAGTGGTCAGAAAAGGAATGATCGTCGGAGAATTTTCAGTTATTCTTTGATATTTGGGACAAATTTGTTGTCCTCCAGCTAATATTACATTTATATTGATTATTATTATTACTAACATTCAAGAAATAATTGGCTTCGGTTGTTCCTATTCGTGCTTCCCGAGAGTGTGTGACGTGGATTCGCATCGCTGTGCACAATACAGCTTCTCTCTTTTGAGTATCCATTACTTAAATTTCCTAAAATGCCACGAAGCTGATATTAGTTGATATTGTTCTTGGACCAAGACAGTATTTAATTTACCTCCTCTGCTCTTATTTTGATCATGAGCGTAATTGTCGCCTCATAATTTTTCCTCGTGTTGATTGTTGTAAGTCTGGACAGGATGCAAAGTGAAATTTCGTCAACAGATTACGATCTGTGGTGAAATGCAACACAACTATGACCCCTGTCGGAGTGCACAACTCATGGGCCAACCCATCTTCCATGCCAGTATAGGCTGGCATGGATCTTGCAATGTGCAGATGGTCTTGAATCGGTCCTATAGCCGTACGTCCTGGAGTTAGCCGAGATGCGTAAAGTAAGGACGTCAAAAGCATAAAGCTATAACCAGCGAGTCTGTAAGAAATTTAAGTAACAAAGCGACATCTGAAAAATGTATGTTTATTGACATTACTGACCAGCGAAACTCAAAGTACTTTTCGTTCAGTTTCGTTAAATTGGAATTGTCATTTAGCAATCCGTAACAAGAGCGAAAATTATCGCCCAAACTGAAGGAAATGTCAAAATTATATATTTTAAATGGCGGTATGTTGGTATGTTTATATTTTACAATTTATGTGTACACATATTTAAAATAAAAAAATAAATAAATTATGTACATATACTTTTAAATATTCGTAGTTGCATTTATTGTATTTAGTCATATGTGTAGTTGTCTCATATAACTTCTAATATCCGAATCTGTCTTTTGTGCGATTTATTTTTCGTACCATTTTTGCCCCTTGTCTTTTAAATAGGGTAAGAAGCTGTTCAATTTTCTCAAATAGATTCATTTTGACGAATATCGTGGTGTGGTTAGTTTGTGATTTTGCAGACTGACATTTCAAAATTCAATTGACAATAATAATCGTGTTACAGATTTGCTGGTCAAGCTGTCAAATATTCTGTAACAAACCGTTCTCGTTAAATTCTGTAAGGTTTCGTTACTGACTCGCTGGTTATAGCTTAACTGCGGAAGGGCAGGGTTACCCTTGAGCCCCAAAACAGATCGCATAGTTAAAAAAAAACAAAAGGTTGCTAGATTTGAAATCAAAATTTGTGATCAGGTTTTCCATATAAAATTTAAACTGATCCTGGACAATGGGTGTCATGAAACACGGCTATTATGTAGGTAACACGAACATTACGGTTATCAAATACACTGTGGTGCAGAACTATAGATGTACCTTAATTTTAACGCATTCAGTACATTCGAGAAAACGTTAAATGTATAATTCATGAAATCTAAGAGTGAATAGAAACGAACGAATAACGAATAATAACGGTATTGTATTGTTTTATATACCGTTATAATTAATTTTTGTTTTGTTTGCTGGTACATAACAATAGACGCATGTTTAGTATCTTCTAATTATTTGAAGGTTTGTGAATTTATTTTTATTGTTATTCCTTGCAATGCCGCGTAGTTCGTATTTAACCGATACAGAAAAAGGCGAAATTTCTGTTTTTTGGGAAGAAAGTGACAGTATTCGAGAAATTTCTCTGACAAAGTAATAGGGGAAGGAGTACCAAAAGAAAAGCTTTCGAAACGTGATAAACGACAAATTATCAAAACTTCCAGTAATTCGATGAAAATCAGAACCGAAATAGCACGAGAATGCCACTTAAATGTATCTCGTTGGACCGTGAATCGGGTTTTAAAACAATCTTCATACCTTGCTCGACAAAAGCTTAAGTCTGTGCCGAGATTATTGCCTCGTCATAAAAAAAACCCGCCTCGGATTCGTACGAAGAAATATGAGTACGGATTGGAAAGAGATAAACCATTCTCGCAGTTTGAAAACTATATTTTTTAATATTTTAAATTTCCTTTTAAAAAAAATGTTTAGATTATTTTTTCAGATTAGATTAATTTAGACGGTCCGGACGGATTTGATTCTTACTGGAGGGGCCTGCGCAAAGAGCAGAGACATTTCGGTGGCGATTCCTTTGATGGTTTGGGGAGCTTTTTGTATCGATGGAATGCTAGAGTTAGCTTTCCCATCCACCCGCATGAACTCCAGAGAATACTCATGCTCACGGCTAAAACCGCATAATGTTGTGGTATTGCAATGGCCAGCCTGCTTACTAGACCTAAGCTCAAATGAAAACATTGGGGAATCATAGTTCGAAAAATCTTTACTGAAAACAAGTAATATGAAAAGGTTTTGGACTTGAAAATTTCCGTGATTGAAGCTTGGTAGTCAATTGGTGAAGATGTTCGAGTAAGCTTAGTTGAGAGTATGCCGAACAGGATATTTTAGCTTATTCAGAACAAACGAGGCCCTACTCATTATTAATTTACTTTTAATTTTAACTAAAGTGAATTAATTTTTTATTTTATGTTCCCTATTAACGTGCGTCTATAGTTGTGCACCACTAGAAAACTAAACATTGAATTATTACGGTGAATAAAATAAATACATTTTCCAATTTCCTTTTTAAATTTTATTGTTTTACTATGTCCTTTTATACTACACCATTGGCTTCACCTCATACTTTCTTGGAAACAAAGAGTGTCCTAAAATGTAGATGCGTCTATAGTTCTGCACCACAGTGTTACACCTAGTACAACTTTTAAAATTATCTGTTGTCTCTAATTTTGCTTGTCGAAAACCAATTATGCGGTCATAGAAATTATGTAGACATACCACGATGTTTTACTAAACCAGTATAGCAACTCAGTGAAATTTATTAGAGAAAGCCTGCAATATTCTAAAGGTGGGTTCACATTTACAAAAATTTGTGCAGAACGCGTTCGGCGAAAACATTTTCGCTGCAAATTAGAAAGTGTGGATGTGTGCGACCACGAAAACCACACAAAAAT
Organism: Nephrotoma appendiculata; assembly: GCA_947310385.1. Taxonomy (NCBI): domain Eukaryota; kingdom Metazoa; phylum Arthropoda; class Insecta; order Diptera; family Tipulidae; genus Nephrotoma; species Nephrotoma appendiculata. The sequence goes on along the minus strand of OX371224.1, from coordinate 28,817,375 downwards.
GTATGCCACATTCAACGCACACGTTGCACTAGTCTGTTTAAACATTTGCGGCGGAAATATTTTTTGCCAAATGCGTTCGGCACAAATTTTTGGAAATGTGGACGCACCTTAACGATTCAAATAAAATTTGTTGTGCAGATCGGATAGTTTTAACAAGCCTTCTTTATAGATTTTTATTTTATCAGCAATATTTTTCTAAAAATGAACAGAATCGCTATACACGTTGATAAATATTATTAAAATTGACAACGATGTTATTCTTGAGAGAGATATAATTTTCGTTAAATATTGGGAAAATTATGTTACAAAATGTGGCCCTCAGCATCTTTGAACTCTTTGATTCTTCATAGAATATGTGTAATTGATTATTTTTTTTATTATTGTTGCTAATTTCAGTTTATTATCATTGAATTGGTAGTATTCAAACTAAAAATTTGGAAGATTTGGATTTTATAAGCTAGAAACGAAAAACCACAATTTTGATTTTCTCACAGTCCCTTGTTTAATTTTCCGGTTGGTTGACGCAGAAGTCAACAAGTATCTCTTGTACCCACTAAAAGTGGAATTTACCTGCAAATTAAACGTCAAATACTTTTCTCGCCGTGGCAAAGCGTTTGGCGCACTTTATTTAACCTTAACATAATTTTTTACTATTAGCCTTACATTAACCTTAATTTTTATTTTAGTCGTATGAATTAGATGCACACATAAACATCACACAATACAGCTGCACTTTAAAATAACTTTTGAAAAGCAAACAAAAATATTTTTCTTCCTCTTATTCAAATTCATTGTTTGGTTTATTTCTGTTGTTTGTTATTCTTTTATTCAATCGGCAAAAAAAATGCAAAAACCAATTTACTGTATCATTTTGCATTCTAATTCTCAGAAGAGTAATTCTGGAAACTATATAGTGGTACAGAACAACTATAAAATTCAAATTCATAATGAACATTATATAGCATTTTATGAATCACTTATCTTGATTTCTTGGTCAAGATCTTTTCTTGATTGCGTTCATATATAGCCGCTTAAAATATTATTATCGTGATAATAATCAAATTACTTTACAGTTATTTGGACCAACGAGTGTTCATAATAAATTCGGATCAAAGCGTATACATAATTTCACTCCAAATTCTAATAACAATCGATTTTGATTTTCAAAACAATTTTTCAAACTTCTAACAAATCCAATATTTCTACGATATCATCTATAAATTTGATGTTATACGTAATACTCATAATGAATTGTGGTATATAAATTATTCGTCAAATAGCATTATGTATAAACAACAACATATGCTATTATTTACATTTTCGTTGGTTTAATATCATATTATGTTTATCTATATATACGGGGTGTTCAGGTTTGGGACGTTAATCCATAACGTTATTTTATTTTCTCTTTTTGAACTAAGTTTTGTTAACAGAGATAAAACAACCTCCTATATAATTTGGTTGGCAGAATGAGCTAAGGAATCTTCTCGTCTAGGATTAGCATCTTAAACCCGGACACCCTGTATATGTGATATACACGAGTAAGGGCCCTCCAAAAAAGTATATTTTAAATTTGAAAATTTTCAAAGAAAAGAAGAAAACTCATTGTTATGGTTTTTGATTATTTATCCTGTCATATGTTTCCATGCTGTGTGAAAACTGTTTGTCGATGCCACACACACTCTGTCTTCCTCAATTTCATTGTGTACAATCTTATGCATATTTCGTTATTATCAGTTAGTCATCTTATCATTTTACCTATATCGTTCTATTTACATTAGTCTCTCTATTTTCAATTTCTCAACATGTAAAAAATATAATTTATGTAGACAGAGAACGCGTATGTAGGAAGGAAGCAGCATTATAATTTTATTTATACTTACTTTGAGATATTGTGTAAAATGCGACTACGCGTTTTTCTTAATTTATATTTTTACAAATTGCAGAAAATTGGTTTATGTTTTATTAAAATCTTAAATTAGACAATGATTGATGTTTAATTTATTTTGATGACTTTATAATGTGGAATGTGTCGTTCGGTTGTGATTAAGTTTGAAATATTTGAAAATTAATTAAAAAAGTCATATGTGCAGTTGAAAATTTGTAGTTTTTAAAGTCCTGTGAATTAGCTGAAATATGTTCTTCTACTCCGATTGATACGTGTGCGTATCGTATGTTGAACTCGTGCAATAAAATATTAAATTTGCAATAAAACCGCGCTATCACGCTTTCGAACGATATTCCTCTTGGCCGTCACAAAATTTTGACGGAAATGTCAAAAGGATGAGTATAAATCTAGTTAAAGATATCGTCAGCTGAAAATTCGTTCATTGCATTGGCAGTGCTTTTTAGCATTTGTTCCAAACGCCAAAGCTTTAATCATTTGCCATTTGATTGGTTTTTTAAAAGCTAAATCTCTGACTTCCATTAAACTTAAAAAATATATAATAGTATAATTTTGAAAATAAAAAGGATGAACATTTGATTACAACGTTCTAAAATTAAAGTACTAAGACTCCATAATCAAAAATGTGTACTGAGTGTTTAAAAACCCCGAGGTCGGTCAAATATCTCGGGAGTGATTTTTAGATAAAAATATTGTATGTACAAAAAAAGTATTATTTGGCGATATGTGTCTGACCTTATGATGACCTTGCAAAGATCATCTTAATGTTTAAGATCTACTTAGTATTACTTGAATTAATACAGTAGTTGGCATTCGTTTATACGCACTGTATTATTTCTCTTAAAAGTCAAATTCCAACTAAGAATACTTGTGATACATACATTCAAATGTTGTAGTAGTGAGAGAAGTAACAGGATAAATTTTGTTTATTTACATCTATTGTTCTAGTTGAGAAGTATTTTAGTGAGAGTGCCGATTTTGACAATATTTATTTTTTGCAATCTCTCAGTAAGTTTTTACTTTCAAACTATAACACAAATTAAATATAACATAACACGCTTTTGCAGAGATGGGTAAGGGAAAACGTTTGAATATAGCGCAAATTGAAATATTGAAATTAGGCTACTTTAATCGTTTCTTTGCCAAGGAAATCAAAAGATCTGAGGGATTGATCAAAAATTATTTAAAAAATCCAAAAACTTATGGTTAAGCCTACACGAGGAAATTCACGCCAAAAGTGGCCAATTAAACAAGAAGCGACCAAAAACAAACTATTTTGTAGCCAAATAATTCCAAAACTTGATTTGCCGGTCATCGAATTAACTGTAGCTCGGGTTCTAAGGACAACAAACACCATTAAATGGATCAAACCTAAATCAAAACCCCATCTAACAACCACACATATGGTACGCCGTTTGAAGTTGGTTAAAGAGAAATTTTGGTGGTGGGACTGTAATGATTTGGGGAGCGTTCTCAGAAAATTTTAAGACATCCATTTGCTGGATAACTACCAGAAAAAATTCAACAAAATATTGTGAACTGCTGGAAGATGTTTTTGATTCCATTTATTGATGATCATATTGATAGTGACTTCGTATTTCAACAGGACAACGCTGCGATCTACGTTTCATAGGCATCTAAGGATTGGTTTGAGTGCAGAAATATTGCAATACTAGAGTGGCCAGCATGTAGCCCAGACTGCAACCCCATTGAGAATCTTTGGGGTATACTGGCTGCAAAGGTGTATGCAAATGGATGTCAACTTTCGTCAATAAATAATCTGAAGCAGTGTATCAAGCAATGCTGGGATGAAATAAGTCCCAATGTGCTCCAAAATCTTTGACAGTCAATGCCAAAACGAATTTTTGAAGATATTAAGAATAAGGGAAGTGGGAAGAAGTATTAATATTTCATTCCTTGATACGCTTTACAATTTTTTGGTGAAAACATGCAAATGCGCATAAACAAATGCATCAGATTCCTTTGCAATTTTGTAAAATATTTGAATTTAATTAATGAAAATTTAACAAATCCACAAATAAACAAATTTTGTTTTAATTTTCGGATATATTGAACAAATTTGGTGCGTATAAACGAACGCCAACCACTGTATTACCCATTGGGCACCACATATATTGGTTCCTCATGATGTGTGTCCGTGTGTTGAAACTGCAGAGTTCCAACGGATCGATTTTGTTGACTTTAAATCTCCCCTTCCTAGTCTTGTCTTGGTTTGGCACTGTAGTTTGAATCGTTCAAAAACCAAAACTGAAAAATCGCCCAAATTGTTTACATTATTTTTGAGCTCTTGTTAATTTTAATGGTGAGCGATTGCCCGTTTTAAGAAAGGGGCAGTTTCCCATTGTCAGGATTATCCAAAACTATTAAAATAAAAATGAAATACTTTTTCATGTTTACAAATTGTTTGTGTAAATGTTATGTAAAATCACCTAAAACAAACTCGCCAAAAAATCAAAAGAAATAAAGTTTCTTTGGAAATTCGATAAACGCAATCTGTTTTCAGTTTGTCCGTTATAGAAAAAAAGGCCACATTATAATAGAGCATCGTAGCCAACGACTTGTGGCACGATGCATTGTCATGATGAAAGAGCACCTTTCTTTTGCATTTGTAGTTCTTTTTTGCAATTTTTTCCTTCAAGCGCACCAATAAAGCCAAGTAATATTCGCTTTTGATGGTCTTTCCTTCCTCAAAATAGTCAAAATACCTTGTGCATTCCAAAATACAGAGGCCTAAACCTTACCGATCGAGATTTGCGTTTTTTGTTGTCTCGGACAAGCTTCCTCAGGCTGCTGTTCTCTCAACTGCCTGACGTTTTGATTCCGAATGTAGTGGTGGAACAATGTTTCATTCATTGCCATATGCCGATGAAAAAAATTGTGTCTATTACTGTTAAAAAGTTCCAAGCATGAATTGTCGACGCGTTGCTGTTTTGGGTCCAATGTGAGGAAGCGTGAACGGCACTTTGAGCACAGCGTTCTCATGGACAAATGGACAAATGTTCATGCAAAATAGTGTATACACTACCTAAGACAATCGAGATCAAAAATCCTAATTAGCGCATTACAAAATAAATGTTAGATTTGTGCACTAATCTAGATCATAATCCGGTATCTAATACCGTAGACAGACACAAACTAAATAATCATGAATTCTTGATTATCGCGATATTTCCCCTGTCTTTCATGTCACGATTTGATTCAAAATAGGATTATTACGTTTATAGAACAAGATTATTACAATCGGGTTGTAGGAATAAGATAAAAGTGAAAAAATAATAAAAAATCAGTACAATTGTATGAGGCTGGGGAACATAAGTCATTTTCCTTGAACGTATACAGAAAAATTGTTAGATTGTAAATTAAATTTTAAAATTTTTAAACTGTCACAGAAATTATTTATACATTTAGTTTATATTAACTTATTGTAACTGATTTGATGTAATTCAAAATCGGTAAATACGCATTGAAATTGTTTTATTTCATTAATTAAATATGAATTTGAACATTTGCAGAGTTACAAAATCGAGTTGGTGTCTGTTACCATAATTATAAATCGCGATTTTATTTGTTTGACATGCAATCGCGATTGGAAGAAACCGCGATAATTTTTTTGTCTGTCCACGGCATTATACATATTTTAATCTAGATTAGTACACTAATCCTACTATATTTTGTAATCTGGGCATGTAAGGATATCTTAATTTATACAAGATTAGCAGACTTTTGAGAGGCGTTCTTGGAAAATAATATTAAAGTTCCGTTTCCACGTTTCCAAGTTCTAAATGCCTTTAGCCACTAATACCAAAATACAATGAGATTAGCTAAATCAATTTGTCTGACTGCGGTACTATATCAAAATACTTTTTATTGGCCCAATAATTGTGTCAATATTTTGGCCGACATTATTTAATAGGAATTAAATAAGATGAAAAATATATTATTGTGACTCACTTCAAATCGGGTTCTGCTTGTCGAAATTCCAACACTTTGTGGTCGTACACATTTATAATTTTGAGATACAACTCATATTTTTCTTTTGTTTTCATAGACAGCTTGTCAAAATTAGTTGTTTCGATCTTATGATCAATGATGATCCTAACTTAAATGAACTTTGATACGATTGTCACTGTTAAAATGATCTCGCAAGGTTGTTGTGTCTTGGTGATGGTGACTAGTAGTGTTTATTGAATATTTGTAATAATCTAATTATTTAAACCCTTTTTCATTTTTATATATTTTTGTTTCATTTCAGGTAAGTTCTCAATGTTTTAAATATACAATAATCTGGACCTATTGAGATTGCAAATAAAGCTAAAGTATGTAAAAAATATAGAGATTTTGATCCATGTATTTGATATTTTTTAAAATTCGTCCACTACACATAGTTCACAGTTCATAGTGATAAAAGCAATAACTTGCAATATATTACCACACTCGTATTTTCCTCTCGATATGACGACAATATATTATATTTGTTTATAAACGTGAACACACGATTTTCTAATAATAATATTTTGTGTACTCTTCAATCTATAAATAAAATTTGAAAAATTTTCGTCACATGTCGTCGTAAGCGCGCGTCGAGTTTTCCTAACATCTTTACATCATTTCATTGAAAAATTATGGGTTACAATAAATGTTGTTGTTATATATTATGATGTGTTGTTTGGTTGTACATACTATTCTATATTCTCTGTTTTGTTTTCTAAACTTTTCTAATCAGCCTTAATATTTTATTTTAGTATTTTATAAGTACTAGAAAAACCGTGATGGATGTAGTGTGTGCGCGGAAAGATTAAAAAAACATTTCACGATTTTATTTTTTCCATTTTACTATCGCGGTTGATTAGTTAACATTTAAATCGCGATAATTACGGTTGTCAAACAATTTTCGTCCGTCTGTGTCAGAAAAAAATTTATTTGTTTTTGTTTTGTTTATTTATTTATAATTATTAACGTTAATACATTTTATTTTAAATTATTTGTGTAAATTTAAAAGTAATTAAATTTTATTTATTTATAAATCTATTTATAAAATATGAGTTCAATATTGTTGTAATAGTGAACAGTAATTAAATAATTTATTGTTATTTTAACGATTTGATTTATTTGTGATTTATAACATAATAATTTCGAGTAAAGGGCATTGCTCCACCTTCGTTCACCATTTCAGGACTTTATAAATTTATATTTATTATTTTTTGTTTGTTTGTTACAAATTTCTAATGATTTTCTTAATCGAATCCTTGAACAAATATCAATCATGGTTATAATCTAGAGAGAGAAATAAATTTTAATTGAATTTTATAATTTCAAGTTCAATTTCTAAAAAAATGTTTGATTTGTCGAATTTCGAAAAAAAACATGTGGTTCTTAATCGCTATTGATTTTGTTTTTATTCAACTATATTAGAATAGTTTGGAATGTTGATCTAACTAAAAATAATTGTTGGTGGTATGATTATTCGGCCGGTGTATCATGTGTAAACTAAATGTCAAAGTAGATTCTAAATATGGAACCGATTTGAAATTTTATGTGGAATTTTTATTTTTAATTTGAAATAAGTTTCAAATTTTTCGTTATACTGTTACATTAAATTTACCATTTCAACGTGTGATTTAGTCAAATGTGTGGAAAATTTAATATGTAACAGAGAAAATTGCAAAATTGTGTTGTTCGTGTAGGAAGACGAGAACATTTTTTTTTTTTTTATAAATGAAATACATTTTATAATTTGTTTGAAAGTTGTAATTTCACACTTTGGAACCGTGTTTTAGATCCGGAAATTTGTTAAAAGGGCGGCCTTGATCACAGTGTTAAATAAATACTTATATCAATTTGCATAAACATCTCAGAATCGTTCTAATAAACGCTTGACCTTACGTTAGTATGAAGAACATGTTTATCTGCTGAATCATTTAACGACTTTACGATATGCAACTGTCTAATTACATACATATTCTAAGCAATTTAAACATTATGAAATTATGGAAATTAAATTTAAATTAATATTAATAAATTGTACTGTGTGTGATGAGTTATAATAAACGGCAGGATGACACGATTAAATTATTTAATCTAATCTAAATATTTTTTAAACAAGATGAGTTTATTGTGTTATATGCTTGTTTGTTTTAATTTTAAACATTATGTATACAAATTAATATGATTATTTAATAGTTTTTATATAGATTATGTCATAATCATAATTTTATATCGCGTGAATATGGTCTGCATATTGTCAAGTTCATGAAACTATTACGCGATAATAATTATGTTTTAATGGCATGCGAAATTATATCATTCTATAATTATGCGAATTTAATCGTCCATTTCCAACCACGATCAGCTTATCATCAAACATGGATTTTTTATTGTTTGATGCCGGAAATTGTAATAATCGATGATCTGTTTATAAATTTGTTTACCATTTATCACCAAGTACGTGTAGGATAGGTATTTTTGCACTAATATTTATTTTATGAAAGTAGAATACTTTTTGCTGATAAATGATAACAGTTCAATTTTACTTGATAATTTTGTTTGTAGACATTGTGTGTGTGTTATGCAAAATATATTAAATTGTGGTATTGATAAATTCTGCTGCATAGATTTAGTATTCCTTGATGCGAATAAAGTATGTATGAAAAAATTTGGCCTAATTTGTTTATTATTTGAAATCCAATCTTAATCCTCGGCTGATAGTTCCATTTAAAAAATACTAACCGTTTTTTTTTTAATCTTTGTCAGGCTCGAACACTAATCACTCGGTGGATAATTTTTAAATTGAAGAACTAACTTTTGGAACTATTTTTTGTGAACTTTAATGCGAAAAGAGGAAACTTACCATCAAAATAAGCTTCTTATAGAAGGCTTGAAATTACATCGTTGGACTTAGTGGAGATTCAACACTACTCTTAAGATTAATTTTAACCATTAAAAGTTTTCCGATAAATTGTTCCTGAATTTTTATCGATGAACTAATTGGTGCTTAATGCTGTATGGTTATTATTTATACTTTGATCTAATACAGTGGTTTCCAGATTTTATCGACACGTTCATTCAACAGATTACGCTATTCTATTTACTAATTGTTGTATTTTTTCGCTAATTTGTATTCTACACATATCGAGAGGTTCCGACTCTTTTACTTACCTCCAAAGATCTAGTTTTTTGTTTATGCTGAATAGACTATATTTTATAATATTTTCAAACCGAAGGAATATGCAAGTGCCATAGAATGTCATGAAAGATAATACTTTATTAGAAGAGCGAAACTCTTGGGGGCTGCAATTTAGTTCGTTTGTACGAGCTGATAGGTTTAAGAAGTAAGCTACAAGTTGTTGCTATACACGAAATTACCTTGAGCATTTTAAAAATTGGGAAAGGGTTTAAAGCCACGTAATCCATCCGTAGGTTCTAAAATAAACGATTGTTAAGTTTTACTTCTGACGTTATTTATTTCAATTGTATTGGACTACAGACTTGTATCACTTCTGTTGTCTTTATTCTTTTTCTTTCCCCGTATATTTTCGACGGTTCACTTTATCGTTAAGAGTTTTTATTAGGAAATAAGTTCAGTTGTATATTGCATGTCGGTTTTTGGTAAACTATTTTTTATTCAAGAAGTGTCTTAATGGCAAATTATTTAACAATTGACTCAGTAAAGTCGTAATAGTAACAATATTTTTATGACTGAAGATTTGTAGCCGTTCTTGATTTACAATTTACACTTCCCCAACCGAAATTAAATGTGTTGTGGTAATTGTTTTAAAATTTTACACCGCATTTAAATTAAACGAATATAAAAGGGCTGAGCTGTGAACAGAACTGGCGTCAAACGTTAGTTAACACCACAACAAAAAAATAAATAATTATAAACAATCTGGAATCATTTTATTGGCTATTTAATGGGAATTCCCAGGTTCATTAAATTTTATTACCAGGCACGACTAATAATAGCACTGCGATTTATCCTCATCACTAAATTTAGGTTTTGGAAAGTAGATAAAATGTTAAATCACCTTTCGCTCTTTTACGATGTACGTTACATCAATTTTATTGGCATTAATTAATTCTAATGAGTTTTCTAATATTTTATACCGGGAGGGAAATTTCCGTTGAATCATAATATTGATTCCGTTTTCCTATAATATTATTTTAAATTTAATGAAATTCATGTTACCGGTCAATTTATTATATTTTATCTAATCACACCTTAGAGAGGTGGAGGTGGATTTTTTTTTGTTTAGTTTTTATGCATTACGTATGATTGAGTAATAAATATAGATTTTCCACGCCTAAACTAACATTTTGTATAGTTTTTCCCGATCGATTTTCATTTCCTATGTGTGACTCTAAATTTATTTGGCAGACATGTGTACCACACGTAATGTAATATGTATTGTGCGGTTTAATTAATTTGAGTATAATTAGTCATTTGCTGCTGAGTCTTGTGTAGAAATTGTTTAAATTTTCTTCTAGTCTACATAATAATCATAAAATCATAATAACTACCTCTCTAATGGTCGTTAGATTTATTTTTATTTTTTAAGATTATTATTACTATTATTATATTTTTCTTTTGGTTTTTTATTTATAACTTTAGAATTTATTCTATTCAGTTGGATTTTTATAAATTTTGATGTTATGATGATGAAATAATCTTTTATTTCAAGTATTTTCCAATTAATGCTTTATGTTTTATAAATATATCTTTTTTTTATTATTATCATTAATAATAATTTTTATGTGTTTTTTTGTTGTTAAATAAACATTTTAATATAATTATTTGTATTATTTTGCACATGTATCATTGTATAAAGGCGGCTATGACATAAATGTGAAATGGCAAATTTGATTTGAATGAAAACATTACAATTGCGCTATGCTTCCCACAAAATCGTTATTTTATTTGTGAAAGTTTTTTGTTTGTTTATAATTTAATATTTTCATCGTGTACTATTGTAACCCATTGATGTAGAGGTGCTGATGGTGAGATACGCTTGTACGGTAAATACATAGATTAAAATCATATAGTTTTGATAGTTGATATGACAGGTTAGTAGCCCTTGGATATCACGGCTATGATTGGAAAACTAAAGCATATTTTGTGGGTACTCAGAGAGTAATACAGTTCAATCCAGATTCAGTTGTAGATTTGTAGGATTCTAGAGCGAAAATTTTTTTCTTACCTGATTTGTGATAAAAATTGTTTTGAATAATCGAAAATCATTCCTGCTTAAATTTCGGCGGAAATCTAACAAGATAAATCGTTGTTAAACATTTGAACTTAGTGCAAAAATTGAAAAAGCTCCCACTCAGGGTACGCAGATGCCCACTACATTTCGCATAGTTCCCTAAATTTATAGAAAAAGCAATAAGAATAAAGTTTTCCCCGAATAGTCAAATCGCCTGGTTTGTATAGATTTTTGGTGAAATATCTCTAAATCGTCATTTCGGTAAAATATGATCTGAACTAATTTTGTTTGAAATTTAATTTACAATGTTTATAATTTAATCGTTTTTTTGTAAATGCCATATACTTTTGAAAATATTTGCAAAGAACGGAATAGCAACTATGAAAGCTGCCACTTCCCGTAGACTGATTCCGGCGAAAAATCACTGTGATCTTCCAATTTGTGAAAAATGTTAAATATTAAGTTTAACCCCGATCAGTCAATCTGTCTGAGCTATAGAGACATTTAGTCAAAAGACTCAAGTTCAAAAATTTTCATGATTATTTTACAAGAAAATCATTTTTTGTTAAACTGATCATACGCTTAAATTTTGGAATATTGACCTGAACTGATTTTGTTAAAAAATTATTTTAGAATCTTTTAGTGCATAGTCGATTTTCCCATAATTGTACCTACTTACGCATTTATGTATGAAGTTTCATTCCAATCAATCAATCTGCCTGGGCTGTTCGGGCTGCATTTTAGTTGAAAAACAGTTTTTGCCAACAAACGTCATTTCCGCTTAAATTTTTGAAAAATAGTTTGGACCGATCGATATTGTTGCAAAATTAATTTACAATCTTTTAGTTTATAATCGTTTTTCTCGTAAATGTTATACTTTTCAATAGAATTACAAAAACGAAAAGCTATGGAAGCTTCCACATCCGGTGAACCGATTTCGACCTAAAATCACTGGGATCTCCAAATTATTGAAAAAAACTTTAGTATGAAATGCATCTCGAACGGACAAACCGTCTGGGCTGTAGAGAGGGTATAGACATATAGTCTGCACGGAACCACACACATACTCGGTGTCGGTCGCCGCCGTGCAAGATAACCATGTCTTCAAATCGCTCGTGCCGAATGTCTATTCTTCGGTGTCCATATCATTCAGTTTAGGCCACAAGAAGTTGCTTAACATAGATTTGTAGCGCTCGCCGTTTTCGGTTATGGCGATGCCAGTTTCGTTTTAGAAGAAGTACTGACCGATGATTTCGTCAGACCAAATTTTGCACCAAACAATGACTTTCTCGGGATGCCTTTGGTGCTCGGGAATCGCGAGGTTTGATATCTCCCCAAATTAGACAATTTTGATTGTTCACATACCCAATCACTCAAAAATGGGCCTCATCGCTAAAGATGTTTTTTGGCGAAATTTTGGGTTAATTTCCAGCTGCTTCAGCAGAGCCCAATCATGCAAACGGCGTATTCTATGGTAGTTTACCTTAAGTTGGTAGGTCAGTTGGATTTTAAAAGAGAGTAGACCCTTGTCTCGATACATAATTCGCCAAGTTGAAATCGCAGAAAGCTCAAATTTTTGTAAACAACGAGAAATTGACTGCCTCGGATTTTCCCGTGCACTCTCACGCACAGCAGCGATGTTGTCAGCAGGTATTGCGTTTCGATGACGTGCAGGTATTGGCTGATTATTTAGCAAACTTGCTGGCGAATTTAGCCACCAAACGTCGAATAGTTGACTCGGTAAGTCGGTTGTGGCGATAAAAATCATGCAATGCCCTATTAAGGGTTACTCGAGCATCCCTATTAAGGAGTACACCTAAAGGTTTTGTTTGATTAGAGTTCACTTATTTTCGAAGCAGTCGAGATTGCATTTGATAGTGAAGATTTCAGATGGTCAATATCATCCACCGATCTTATATGACTAGGTGTATGAAGAAGACCTGATAGTGAGGTGGATAACATTTCCTAGTATGTAAAGTATCTTATTAAGGTTCTGCATCATGGGATGGAAGTATCTTAAGTTTAAGATTAAAAGATATTCAGATGTGATTGGAAGTAAGAATATGATTCGTGATCCTACAATTAAAATCTAAATCGATAAAAGACATGGAACACAAACTGAATCAATCACTTCAATCAACTGGGTGATTCGGTTTGAAGACTCAAAATGGTATGATTAACGTTCACATTACAATTCAGTGGTGAGATACACCGTCTTGCATTCATAAATGAAAGTGGCGTTAAAATTATTTAACAGTATTGAATACGCTCTAAATATCGAGGTATAATTCTTAGGAAACTCCTTCATTCGGTATATGCATGCCTCTTGAATAATAAAAATTTCGGTTTGCGTTACAGAAACCAACTTCCTAAGCTCAATGTAACCAGATGTTTTGTGCGGCAATTTGATTATTTAGCACATCATCAAGGGATACCAGGAATCGACGATAAGATATAGACGGGGGCGAGTTATGGATCAGAGATAATCTTAAAGATAATCCTGTTTAAGACTTTTGTATCAATTGATTATTTTGGAACCAATAATAGTCTCGTAAGATTTTTGGCTCCTCTAGAAGACAATGCTGTTTGTTTGGCCTTGTGCTTATTTTCCACGACATAAGTTCAACTTGGAGTTTGCTTTCGGGCTTTAGTTGAAACATATCAATTCTTAGCTCATTAATACGGTGCGAAGGTTGTTAGGGGAACCGGGTTAAACTAAGGATGGGAATATCACATCTGTCTGACAGATTTTCAGAATTGCAGGATAAAATTTGTCGTTCTGCTGCAGTTTACTAATCAAGTTACTACTCCAGCGTGGAATATTCAATAAGTTAGCTTACTCCGAGTAGGTCACAATGCTGTGAGTAGCAAATAAATGAAAAGGTCGACACCGCGCAAGCAAAATATCTATTCGCCGGCAAAATTCGACAAAATCTTAAGCCAAGTAAATGTTAAATATTGATTTAGTATAACCGTCACCACTTCGACGCAGGGTTATACACAAAAATAAAAAATTATTTTGTCGTTTTGTGTTAAAAAAAAAATTAATTTCATTTCTCACATGTTTTATTAATACATACGCGTACCACATTGTAATAGTCAAGATTTACTCCTCAACAAGTTATTATTAAATATTTGCTGAGAATCATATGACGACGACGGTGGAAAATCTTACAAGTGCCGCGATATTTTTAGTATGTATATCATCTCTTTTTTTTTAAGTATTTTTTCAATCGATTTATAAATTGTTATCGTGTATGTCGTAAAATTGAATAAAAAAATATTTTATCTTATCTCTTAAAAACCTTATGTCATAATTTTGAAAATAAGAATATCCGTACATAATTTTTTTTTTAAATAATATGCTGAGACATAATATACGTAACACGTTGCTAGTTTAGTTTATTTATAAACTCGAATATTTTAAAAATAAAACAGTTGTCACAAATTTATTTCGTGATAATGAATATTTTTTTTTGCTTCTGAACCCATTCAGAAAATTATTTATACATAATTTAATAAATTTAATGTAATATGATTATAATTTATATCATATATTTTTCAAGGAAATGCATTTTCATTTGTATTGTTTATAAATAGATCAAAGGGAATTTATATTAATTTAGCGTATTTCCTAATGATTATGGGCCCTTCCAACTGGAGAAAACATTTAATATCGATAGTTTTTTTTTATTTCTAAAAAAAATTTGTTTTTTAACAAAGGGTTCTTAATTTTTTGGTGCCGCGATGGAATGCTAGGAAAAACAATATTTTACAACACAAACCATTAACCTAATTTTTAGAGCTGAGTATATTAATGGTTTGCTTGTTTCGAATTCTATTTGTTATTGATTGATTGACTTTTAAAAATAATATTTTCGAACTGTGTTATGAAAACCGTCTTCCAAATAAAGTTTATTTCGTTAATTTTGCATCTCTTAGTTTAATATGCCGCGAACCACTATTTTGATTTTCTCTTATAAACTCTGTATTTTTATAGAGACCTTCAATTACTTGTAAGGTTGATTTTTTTCATAATTAATAAATTTTGTTCACCGACAGAGATACCAATTCATGTAATCTATATATGGAAATGTAGCATTAATTTATTATTTTGGAAATATTTCGTAATATTCAAATAACATTTTATATATGAGAAAGGAATTTCTTCTCAACATACTTTAATTTATTAACTATAGCCACTTTTGTTTTTGACATGGCTGTTGCCAAACGTGTTTTTATAAATATTTTGAGTATATTTTAATAAAATAAGCACTACTTTTTGTTTACTTAGATTGTTGTGTTATTATCGCATTTGAATTTAGAAAATATTCTCACAAAATTATCATTTCGTTAATATTATTAAAAACTAGTGAAATATAGTTATTTTTAAGTTTTTATTGTGGCTAAAAAAGTGAACCAATTTTTAGAAATATTGGAGTGTGAATAATTTTATTTGAGACAACACTAGTGAAATCAGTAGTGATTAGTAAAATGGATAGAACCATGTATGGCCGAATGGATCCAGGCGCACGGCAGCCATACCGGTGTACCATAAAACAAAATGGAATATCACCAGCATGTAAGTTTTATATTTTTTTTTGATTGATTCATTGTTTTATTTTCCAAATGGAATTATTTAAAAATATAAAGGTGGACATATTAGGTCTTTACTATTTTTAAGGTTGTTTTTAATTATATTTGAACTTCATAATTATGATGGTGTGAACGTAGATTATTATAGAGTATCTTAGGTATACATAATCATGCTTTACTATTCAATTAACTTTGGAACATAGTATTGAAGTGGTACACTTGTTAAATACAAATATTTGTTAGTCCAAGGTGCGAGTTGGAATGTTGATTGAAAACTATTCATTAAATATTTTTTTTTTATTTCTGTTCAGCCAAAGAACAATATCATTGTAAATTTGATGAAATTATTACGTCATGCAAGGATTGTCATTACCACGGTTTTCGTTAATCCTTATAGATATCTTTAACATTTCCACAATCACGACCAGCCAATGGAGGGTTTAACTGAACAAGTTTAATTTCTACTGTAGGGTTCTTAATTAGTTGTATGATTAATAAATTATAAGTTTATCCAGGTTAAGAGTACAAGTGGTAGTATTTGTGCTTTTTGTTAAAGTACAAAATACGCATATTTTCAGAGCCACATAAACATATATTTAAGAGCTTAAATATTCCGCCATTTTTCCATTCATTCCGCGTTTCGAATATCCCATCAAAATTCTGCCAAACAATGTGCCACCAATAACACCAACATTAAGTAGGGACAACCAGCAACTGTTTAACAATCCCAGCAAAGGGTTGTTACACATCAACCAGAAGCTGCTGAAGAAGCTTGAAGAAGTATTGGGTAACAACAACAGTTCAATGGAATACATAAAGCTACAAATGGATCGATTATCCCAAGATATAAAGGTAATTAATGCAATACAAGAACAAACAACTCCGTACTTCCAAAATAACTACAATGAGACTCTAAAGGATAGAATGGATTCAATAATATTGTGATGGCAGCATAACCAGAAAGAAGAAACAACAAAACGTTCTGGGAGAAACCAGGGTACACTTGCTCAAAATACAATTACCAACGTTTAAGGGCATCAGCGGGGACAATTCGATCCCTGAGAAAGAGATGAGTTCTCCCTTCGAAGCACTAGTAATGTTCATTCTAGGCATACAACTAGATCCGGAATCCACTAGGCTATATACGAAACAATGTTAGAAAAACAAATAAAAATTCCACAAATGAATTCCTTTGACTTTCTAGAAAAGAGATTTCAATCACTAGAGGCCATGGGTATTGCCAAAGTGATAAACACACCACCACAATAAATGACACAACTAAAGCTGGTACATCCCACAACGGTAAGCAGCCACTGTCTAGTAAAAGAATGCCAAGGAAGGCATCAACTGCAGGGCTGCGATCAATTCAAACTAATGTCAACATTAAACAGAAACAAACTAATCAGAGAAACAATTACTTGTGTACGTTGTTTAAAACAAACATTCAAAGTACATCAAAAAATAACTTGTGCACGCCCACCACACTCTCCTGCAGAGTAAAAACATGACCAAGAAAGAAAGGGGCTACCAGCATTGTTCAGGCAACATTAATATCATCGAAAGCTGCCATTTACTGAACGTCATGAAAAAAAACACAGCTAACATTTCAGGCATAGGTGGAAACGAGTCAGGAATCTGTAGACACACAATCAACATGAAGCTAGTGCCAAAGTTCGATGGAGGCTTTAATTTAGACATCGAAGCTTTAATATAACAACGGACCAAATGGAGAACCTCATACCGGAAAGGATAATATGGTTAGAATTGCAACAGTTAAATGCAAGGACGCGACATACAAACGACCAATAACAAAGCTGTGTAAGCTACCTATTGATGGTGATGCAAAGCAGACGACATCACCGATGCAGAACGTAGCAACTAAGGATGCCAGTACAACTCCTACTGAGAATAACAAGCCGTCGCCTAGATAACAACCACAGCACCGCGAAAGACCTATAGGCGTTCTCTTAGTATGCTGTCTGTTCAGACTCGTTAGCGCCAACTTCGAGATTAAGCCTTTCAACCAGTCTACAGGCATTTACTTCGAGAAGCTAGGCAAGTTAGAAATTGTCGCTATGGATTGAAATTCAATATAACATGAGCAGCTATTGGGAACAAACCAAAAACTACAAGATAGCTCACGGTGAATTACAAGCAGTCTGTAAGGAGCTGTCCGGATTAAACCGTAACATTCTAGAACAGATGCAATGGCAATTCAGAACGTCAAACGGGGTTTTGCAGATTCAATAGGCATTATACTGAGAGACATGTTCGAAATTCTTAATCAATGTGAAACCAGTGAACATGAGAATCGGTTTGAGAATCTCAATAACAACGAGCACGTCACTGATAAGGCCGTCACTTTGACAATACGGTCAATATGGTGAAACATAGTACAAACCTCATTGCCACATCAATAAACAACTAAATAAAGAGGCTGAACCAACTGCGACAAGAAATAACGCAGATCTAGGAATATCGGACATATATAAGGATAGGCGTTCGATGTTGCTCGGCTTTCTCGAATTAACCCTAGTATTGGATAACTTAAAGGATACACGACAGGGTTTAATTGACTTGGTCTACGATATGCATAATGTACTACACATCAACACGTCCCAGCTTCCATAACCATTCCGGGACACGATATTCAGGATCTCGTGCATATATACCAAATCATGAAAATTTGCGGTAGGGCAACGCAACAGAGTATAATCATTGAAATTATCACGCTCATTCACATGGGACTAAACGTTGTAGTCAGTAGTTCATGTACCAGATATACATCACGATACTATTTAATCACAAATTATCATCTCACTCGATTATCGCCATAGCGTTGTTAAGCCTTGTCAAATTTTTAATCCAACCCAATTCCTATGCAAAATTTTACCTATTGTGAACCAATTAGCTATGCGATTTATCCATACAACAACGAAACAAAAATCTCTATACAGTGTGCCGGAGCAATACGATGAACGCAAACAACCATTGAACCAACCATCTAATCAATGGATATATGTAGTACCACACGAAAGTTTGGTCGATGTCATCTACAAGCATGAGATCTGGCCATACACCTGCAATAACTCTAATTAGGATTGACAAAACTTTGTTTCTCATTATAATTAACTTGCTAATTATTAAAATTAATAAATTTTATTTAGTTGAAATAGTTGTCAAAGCCTATACCAGTGGTGGCGCACTATTCGTCAAATAAAACTATTTTATGAAAAATCAAGCAATTCCGAATTACACAAACACAAATCAAATAATTACCAAATCGTATAAATAATTTATAACCAAATTAGTTAGATGGTGACTTTGCTGCGTGGCGCCCTGGTCGTTTTTGTGATTATCTAATGCTTTCCTTATATTACAATTACCTTCAATATAAGGATGCCAGCAGTCCCTGGGATATAGTTTTGTAGTACGATTTGTTTTTCAAATATGCTTTTGACATTGGATTACGCTTACTCCAGGAATGTGTTATACGTACCTAAGATTACCATTACGGTTGGGTTGTACGTTTCTTATTAATATCATATCGATGGCAACAAAGCAAAAGTATGATCTACGTTTTTCGTAATTTTACATTGGGCGAAAACAACATTTCATTAAAATTCAAATATAAAATATAACTGAAGTTATTTCTAAATAATATTCAAAATTAATTCTAACATTAATTGTTTAAAAAAATTTTGTCCTTATATTTTAAAATGCAGATACACGTCTTGTGTCTAAAGTTCACTGAAATGCATTAGAATGTATCTACATTTTATAGGAAGTATGTACATGCAAAATATAATTTCAATTTAAAAAAAAAATCAATTTTTATTTAGTTTTCTTTATGTTTGAGCATTTCAACTAGATTTCAATATGAATTTGATGCACAATTATTACTTAAAAACAAATTTATAAAACAATAAATAAAAAATATAAACAAAAAAATAATTCAAATTATTCTAGTTATATCACTGATATTAGAACTTTAAAACTTTTCAGCCTTTAATTGACGTTCAGTCTAACATCTCTTTGATTTTTTTTAAATCAAAAATGCGGCAATTTATCATAAAATGCCCAATAATTTTTATAAATGTGAATTTTCATTGATTGCAAATCTTCAAATTTTCTCTTGGATATTTTTTTTCGTTCTAAATTTAACCGAGGAAAATCGGTTATTTATTTAAAAATTTGTGATTTTGACTTTACAGGAAGTTCTACTGATTCGTCGTTAAAATTATTTTTTTATATATAAAATTAAACCATTGGAAGTGTATTCTAACTGCCGCAAATAGGTAACAATATTATTGCGACCCTGACGAATAGATGGGTACATCTTGTTTATCGAAAAAGTTTGATTGGCTTGCGTTTCATCGAACCAGTAGCAAACTACATCCCTTGTGACTATCATAAATAGTATAGTTATGACAAGTAAGTTTTATCTTAAAATACACTCTGCTTGAGTTCACCACAGGACAAACTTTAACGGCTTGTAGATCTACGTATATTAAGTGACATAATTCCTCTTTTGCAGCATTATTGTCGATCAGTTTTTCGTCATTTGCTCTGTTTTGCTGTTATCAATGTGTTTTTGCCACACTTCTATGATAAGATTTCCTGTCAGAAATTAACCGCAAGTATCGCATCTTTTTTCGGAATAAATAACGAAAGATTATTTTTTAACCCCATCCATAAATTTAGTTTTTGATAGGTGGGATTTGCCGGAATCTATGTAGTGTTTGCTATATAAAGTGACGATTTCTTATCAAATTTCTGCTTTAAATATAATTGTTTGGTTTGGTCCATAATGACTTGGTAATTTGTTCAAAGGGTCCGAAAACTCGCACATAAACACATGATTGTCATTGGTTGGAACTCAAACTTTGCCGGTCATCTGTTGTACAATGTTGTGCTGTGATTTTCAAACATTTTTGATTATAAATCCCTGCTTCAAACCAAAAATTAAAAATATTTTTCCATACTTCAACATGATGGTTTTCTAAACGGATTGTATATCGTAAAGAGCAACTGCGTCTAGAATTGTTTGGCTCGGTTGTTGTCAATCGCTTAGTTTCCGTTGCATGCGTGTTAAATTTCCAATTTAACTTTCAGAAATTGGTGAACAATTTTGCTCGGATTGCATCAGTTATCGCACCACAATAACCAGAATGTTTGACAATTTTTTCAAGTCTGATTAGTACATCTCGGTCGCAGTTTTCGATTTTCCTTAGCCACATCCTGCTTCTGGCTATAAGAACTACTTTCTTTTAAAACTTTTCTAAACCCAATATATTTTTTACCTATAACATTCGATTTTTTGCTGAACTCTTTTTGACCCTTTCTTTAAACCATTAAATATCGAGAGTTTCTCGTCTACTTCGGCCGCACTCTCGCAAGGGTTGTTTTCCTCTTGGCTTAATACATCATCATTTAGTGTGTCATTTGCAGAATCCGATTCTTCTAAGCCAGTGTCTGAGTCGGTTTTGGATGGCATATAGGAAAATGTTGTATCGCTTTCTTTTTCGAAATTCCTGCCTTCACTGGACTCATTTAATTTATGAAAATCTTGTTTTCACTTGTATGAAGAGGGTTCCATCAAATTCTATTATTTCTGTATTTTCTACAATGAAATTAAATGGCATAATAATTACTGTGCTTATGGTAGTCTCTGTATCCAACGTAATTTCATGGCACATGTTCCGGTGATTTTACTGAATGAGTTACAGTAGTCGTATCCAATTGCGAGCGAGGCAATTGCAAATATTAAATAATCTCTTCATTATCGTATGGACAATTGATATTGGTTACACTGGCGGCCTAATATTAATTATTGAAGGTTTTGGTGGTATTATATTTGAGAGTGGTGATGATGGTGATCGATCTGCTTTTAATTTTTCTAAAGCCAGCTTTACAAGAAGACCCTCTTTCTCCCATTGTTAGATTTTATTTTATATCCGGTCAAAAAAAATATACTGTGATTTCTAATCGTAGATTCATTAGCGTGTAACTACAAAATAAAGCAGAGTTTTGATTTTTCTTTTTGTCTATTTACAAGAAGATTTTGTAGAATTAAATAATATATTCATATTCAATAATTTGTATATTTTGCAAAAAAATGTTTTAATATATGTATTATGTATTAAACTCACTTGATTGTAAACACCACACACGTATAAATAGTAATAACATCCCTAGCTACCACATATTTCGTTACCGATTAGATGATAAAACGATTTTTGGAAATTTTGCAGATACACACTTTGCATTGTTGTCACCGATATCAAACTCATCTCGCCGTTAACGATGCATTATCGTTTATCTACATTTTCAGTTTTTTTTAGAGGACGATAAAACACTATTTTCGTACTAGCTGCAGGTCGATTCTGGCTTTTCTTAGGAAATAGTATATTGTATAATTAGGAGGAAAAGTATTGCATTCCCGGACGATAGTGGAAATTGGCAATCACGGGAGTCCGGGAATGCACTTTTCCTCCGAATTGTATATACTATTTTTTCTCCAATCGGACTTTAAAACGAATATAAACCCAAAATAATTTTTAGTATTATTCATTAATTATCATATTAAGAAATCAAAACAAAGTAAAAAATCGAAAATAACATAAAATTATTGCTTAGTTAGCCACGACATCATAAGACATAAATACATTTTGTTTTTTTTTTCAAAAGTTGTCAAGTTTGTGTACCTATTTGATTAATAAAAAACGTGTGAACGAAATTTAAGGGTTATGGACAGTGAAAAGAATTATCCTTATCTTGTACCCCGCCGGATATAGTGGAAGCAGCTAATTCAGTTACAGGTGATTTATTCCCGCAAAAATCGAAGGAAAAATACGAAAATGCTTATAAACGCTTTATGGATTATCGTCAATCTAAACACATCAAATCATTTTCGGAAAACGTCATTCTGGTATATTTCGCTGATTTATCTACAAAATTGAAATCATCCACATTATGGTCAAACTACTCAATGATCAGGTCGATGCTAGTGGTTAAAAATAATGTGGATATTGCAAAATACCAAAAATTACAATTACAAAAATTACAATTTTTAAACAATTAAAAATCCATACGGGAATATATTCCCGGCCTAGGCCAGAAAAAATATTCTCGTACTATTATTACTTGTTGCTTAGCAACAAATACAACATACTGGAATCATGAGCTTTTCGTTTCGAAAAAACAACGGAAAGATATATTTTTTCTTACGATCGGAGAAAAAATAAATTATTAACAATATTTACATAACGTTTTTGTCAAAATTATATCATTTTCTGGCCTACTGAGAAATCATTGATCTAAGTTTTTATAATTTAGGACATTTCTTCCGTATCGAAATTTTGAATAAGAAAAATATTCCCAATTTAATTTTGTTTTTGAAAAAATTTACACCAACTGTTTACCATAGTACGTCAGAATTTTTGTTTTTTGACAAAAATGCTATGTAAATAATTTTCAAAATTCCGTTTTCCTAGGGTAAACTAGAATCGTTCTGCTGATATGAAAAAATAATTACAAAACTTTAGATTTGACGGCTTATCGTTCTGTTGTGTAAGTACACACTATTGCACCATTAACGACGATATGTCGTATTCATATTGCTTACATAATTACCTCTGTGGCCCTATTCTGATAATTCCCCGGGAATAGGGAACTGGGGAAAGAATTTACATATAATTTCTGTTTAAATTATTTTTTCCTAGCATACTAAGGTAAAAAGTTAGTGGTAATTTTTTTGAAAACAAAATATTATTGGGAATAAATTTCCCTGCCAGTTTCGCTATGGAAATATTAAATCCCAATTTATAAAAATTTACATCAAACTTTTTTTCTCAGTAGGCCTAGGCCAGAAAAAAACAATTTAAACAAAAATTATATGTAAATTATTTCCCCAGTTCCCTATTCCCGGGGAATTACCAGAATAGGGCCACAGATCGACGGTTGCCAATTTACGAAAAATAGATTGATTTTGAAACGAATCAATAAATTTTACCCAAAAATTGGAAGGAACCAATTTTTGTATAATTTAATGCTCCCCAGCAAATTATCATTGAATATGTATATCAATACCAGCTATTCATTTATACCTTGATCTCTGAATCTTGAATGAATATTTAAAATTACAACAAACTATAATTTTGGTTCTATAACCAAACATATGAATCATATTTTAAATCACTAAACATGTTTTCCTCAAACTGTCTTACTCGTATTTGCGCTCTACCATCAGATATCATGGTGACCGCTAGCGAAAGAAGAAAATTTACCACTTCACTCGAAATTGTTTGAATCAGAGTTTGTTAAACTGTTCAATGTCAATTTAAAACATCGTCGTTAATTTACATCACTATCCACGCAATGCATCACACTACACCACGACGTATGGTAACCAACTTGTTAAATATATACCTACAATATATAATTCAACATGTAATAGAGTATGCTTTTTTCTATATTATGTGTCTTGACTAACCAGTAACACATTTGTGTACTAAAATATTTAATTGATTATGAATCTTTCTCGGTAGAATGCGCTCATGAAACTAAGTGGTGTTGGTGTACTACAAATTTTATTATGAATGAAATATTATTTGTATGTGATTTAAATAAATTTAGTTGATTATCGTATTTGTTGTAATCTAAATTCTGCAGTTTTATTTTTTAATTATAGTTATGATTTGTTTTCTACATACTTATATGACTGACTCATTCGGTATAGAGCTAAATTAATATTAGTTACACTCTTATTTTCGAAAATGGGCTACGTCCATTTATATGTTATCAACGTATACTATTTGTTTAATGGCATGAGGTGTGATGAGATATGATATGTAAATGATTTACCTTTTCAGAAAATTCAGTCTATTTTAAATTTTGGTTGACGGAAGCTAGTCCACATATAGAACGATAAAATTTAAATGCATTCTTATGATTTTTTGATATTATACATACGTGACAATATGTTTTATGTGACAGTTGAATGTGTATTTTATACATTCCTGGAAAATGTTTATGTTTCATCAAAAAATTTGTAAAAATTTGATTGCGTCATTATTACATCTGATACGTATGCTAACTTGCGATTTCTCATTATTGTGGTTGCAATATTTATTTTATAATTTTTCGTTTTTTTGTTATCGTCAAATTTAAATTAATACTTTTGTATTAAATTCAAGCAGTTGCTCTTCGTCAAGGAAACGTTTAAGATTTTTTTTTTTTTTTTTTTTTTAGAAAAATAAATATTTACTTTTTACGGATTGTAAAATCGACCGATCTTTAGTGCTAATTTGTGAATATTTTGTTTTGAATTAATTACTAAATTGTTTGATATGGATTTAGGTAAGAATGTGGCCCTAGCATTTGTTTTTGTAAAATCTATAATTTTATCTATAGATGTCTTAATGATCCATATAAATTAAATTATAAAATATAATGAATAATTAATCTGTATGTAGTTTTGAAATTTAAAAATTATTATATTTATTGAAGCGAGTCTTGAATAATTTATTGATTTGCGTTTTTTATTTAATCTCGTTGTTGCTGTAATTGAGAATTGTGGATTATTCATTAAAATTAAATGTCGAATTAGAGATAAGTAACTATTGTACTGTATTGTTCATACATATTAAAAAGGAAATTAGTCATCGAAATGTAATTGCGTTAAAACAGTCTCGATCACGTCTAAAATATTGTAAAGGAAATAGTTTGTGGTTTTAAACCAAAACATTATAACTACTTATGTATATTTAGTATGTAAAATTGTGACTTAATTTATTTGCTAATATTTTATTTTTTCTTGTTTTTCCAGGTATGTAATGGCAATTTAATAAGTTATATAAAATAGTAAGTAGTATGTGCTTGAAAGGATGAAATAATGCTGCTCTTCGTATCAGTATTTTGGTATTAATGCAATGAATGTAAAGTAAAACTATGTTCACTAAAATCGGTTGATAACTGCTGGATTCCTCCACGAACCTTTCAAATATAGTAAATTAAATAAGATGAATACCAAGCTAAATCGTAGAGCTTTAAATTATTTTCAGCTTATGAAAATGTGTCTTGCTCGTCCAGGCAATATGCAAAGGCGGTATGCAAACATAATGTTAAGGCTATCAAACATCATAGAGCAGCATATTTTATTTGCTAAAGCCATTGCTTTAAGCTCAGTTTTTTTTATAATATTTAATAAAATATTAAATGAGACTTATTCTGCTTCAAATTTATCCGATTCCCAGAGCTCATCAAACTTAGATAAATTGTCAGATTTTTAGTATGAAGAGAAAGGGTCAAACATAATGTAATTTCCCATTATATTAGATTGCGTGTGGTTTCTTATCGCCCGTACATTTATATTCTCGGAAAATCGGAATAAAAACTGTTTTAGGAAGGTTTTTAAAACATTATTATTTCCATATTAAATTAGTGATGTGGTCACTGATTTGATGTCTGAACATTTTTTACCTGACAAATAAACTTTCCCATTTAGTGAATGAGAGGCCCGATTAAATATTACATTTTAACTTTCAGTTGTCTTTAATATTATTTATTTTAATATGTATATTGGTACATAAGACAATAAGTTTTTGTTAGTATTATTAAATATTTAATACATTTCCCACCAAGAAGTGTTTTAGGGAAATTCTTTAAGCCTTTTGTATGATACGAGATGGATACAAGTTATCAAGAAAATAATAAAATTGTATCACTCAGCGGGTGCCAAGGTGGAAATTTCGTAATTGGTTTGTAAGATTACCTTAATTTTTTGTCCTAGAGATCTAATTAACTTATTTAGAATGGTTATAAAAGTTATAGGTCTATAAAGGCAACACAATTTTTTAATCAGACAGCAAAGTCACAGATCAAAATAATCGATTTAGATTACAACATAGTTCTTTTCTTCTTATTACTAGTGTGCACACAATTTGTAACTAATCCACTAATACCGTTGGCCGTTGAATACCTAATAACATTTGTTTTTTTGTTAACATTTTCAACTCGTAAGAGGTGGATGATAGCAGCATCA
This sequence comes from Nephrotoma appendiculata, assembly GCA_947310385.1. Taxonomy (NCBI): domain Eukaryota; kingdom Metazoa; phylum Arthropoda; class Insecta; order Diptera; family Tipulidae; genus Nephrotoma; species Nephrotoma appendiculata. The sequence goes on along the minus strand of OX371224.1, from coordinate 28,790,608 downwards.
TAGTTTCTAATTCGTTGTAGGACTTGCTCCGAAATATTTTCAGGCCCTGATTCATTGTCTTTAACGATTTTATAAAAGCTGCTAGAATTACCATTTAATTTTTCTGGGAAATATTGAGTAAGACGTACGCTAACTCGAATTTTTTAATCAGCATTCAAAATTCGTTTAAACCATCGTGCATATTTCTTCGTGTAATTCAGGTGGTGGCTTATGTTCGTGAGACAGCCATGATATTCAAGCACACCTATCATTTCTTGCGTCGTCTTTCATCTTTCTTAATTTTTGACTTTTAGATGGCCACATTTTTGTCGTCGATCGAAGATTTGACGCGATTTTCACGAGATTAGTTCTCCAGAGTTACATGCCGACTCTGGAATCCTTTAAACCTAAACCGTCACAAGTGATGGTGCTTTTACTCCTAATACACTTCCGTATTAGGCTCAACATTTTTACTGGCTTTAGTTAACGTTGAAACTTGAAGAACTTAGCAAATCGAATTTCTTGCTTTGTGCAAATGAAACTATTGAATTTTACTGCTATTTTTACTTGTTGATCGTGAGATTTATGATCAACTACGAGTACTCTGGAAAATAATGTTAAATATTTAGATGGATACTTCGAAATTCGAGCACTTGATCTTGTTAAATCGAGACGAGCCTATAGCAGCATCAAGTTCGAAATGGTTCTTTCTAAATGCTACATTAAAATTATTAAAATAAATAATTTTATATTATAAATTTAAAAAGACGAAAAAAACAAATGCTTGACAAGAAAGACTTAAAAATTAATTTAATTGTATGCGATTCAATCCGTGGATAATGTGTTCGCATCGACGCAAAAAGTGAGAAAAAGTGGAGTTAATTTAGCAGATCTTTCTGTTCATTACAAAGATGTGTTGTGAACAAAGCACTTTTATGTCCATTGCAACTCGATGTGTGGCAATTTTTACAAAAAGGTCGAGAGCGCATCTAAAGTAGATATTGGGCATATATTACCTGATTTTTTTTAAATTGGGTTTTGACAGGCGAAAATATATGAGATAGGTTGCAGTTAAGATTTTAAATTCTTGAGTTGATTTCGCAAGGCAATGTGAACTAGTTTTGTTTCCGGGATCCTGTTTGAGAAGCCCTGGTTTACATGGTCTCTCCTTTACACAGGGCGCACATTAAACGTCGTGCTTGCACTTCGTAATAAAACTAACCTATTCAAACTTCAAAATTTGGTCGATAAAATTACTAATTACACTAAAGTAAATTATCAAGTAGCCAATTCAGTCGGTATATATTTATAAGCTAAATGTAGCTGTAAGACATTTTAAGTCCAAATTAATTAAAAAAATGGTACATTTTTTAATTAAATGTTTCAACCATATGACACTATAGTGACTTTTGCTACAATAATCAAGACTATCATGAACGGTGCGAAATCGATTTATTAGTGCGCCGCGTATTCTGATCTGCGGATTCAGCCAGTCTGGAAAATCCATTAATACTCAACAGAGTTCACTAATTGACTTAAAAAATATTATAATTGTATGCAAATCAATCCATGGATGGGGAATACTCCGCACACGATCGGAACTCGTGACGTTGTATGCAAGTTTTCTATTGTTTATTTACCTACTACGCGAATAATTCCATGTCGATTTACCCAGTCGGAATATTTCTCTTAGGTTAGGTTTAGGTTTCCGTGGTTGACACTTAGGCCATTTTTGGCCCATTGTGATACCACGCATTCACGCTACATCATTAACCCATTCACCTATTCACCTACTCACACAACTACAGTATTACCACCTGCACATTGCAAGCTCCATGTCAACCTGTACGGACCATGGACGGTGGGTCGGCGCTGAATTCTGCACTCCATCAGAGGGTCTTAGTTGTGTTTATTAACATCACCGATCGTAATCGGTGATGAAAATTCGATTTGCATCTAGCCTCTGATGGGGTTCGAACCCAGTACCTCCCGGTCCAAGTGCCGAAGCTTTAACCACTGCACCACTTGTCCGGTTTCTCTTAGTAGGGGGAAAAATTATATTTCTTAATTTAAAAAACGATAAGAAATTTAAAAAATTATTAAAGTAGCTAGTCGGCGAAAAATTTTAGTAATATAAAGAATTGCATAGCAAATTGTATTCCGATTACGAAAATTTCCACCGATTTCAAGAATAGGGTCCCCGGTGTTAAACCGTATTCTTTCGACTGAGTGTGAGTGTGATATTACGAAAAGTGGTGACATCACAAAATGCCACGTTTTAGGAAACTCCTGTTCAATACAGCGTTAAGTTGTTAATAATGAACTTTCGTGTCCATAGTACCTCGATGTTGGCAATTTTTACACTACGTACGATCAAGAGCACAAATAAAGTACATATGTGTCAGTAATTAAAATTTTTAATTCTTAGTGATACCTATTTCTTTGATTATGTACATGATCTTCCAATAAGAGCTACTATTTTCAAAAGAGTATAAAGTAGCTTTTTAAAAGTTCCGTTAATTATAATTAATAATAAATCCATCATGATATAAAATGTCTAATTCTGCTTCAAATTCACTATTCAAACAACACAAATTTAAAATAAGTTTGAATTTATTCATTAGATTTAGCAAAATTAAAATTTTGAACACAAAAGCACAGTGGTTATGCCTAACAAACTCTCCCCGGCAAAACTATCGCAGATTTGTGTATCGGTCATTTTTACAACATGCAACACGCGTCATAAGGCGATGTGTTGCTTTTAGGCCTGGTTTCTTACCTCTTAAAATTATAAAAAGTTTCTAAATTTGTGAGTTGGAGATCCATATAACAGACAATATATTTCAAATTTGAAATAAATTATATTAAATAACGCTAAATCTAACGTTTGGTTTTCTTCGACATTCATTGCATGCGCTCATTAAAAATGTATCTTATTTTTAATTATTTTTATAATCAATGTAGTATTTGTATGTCTTAATTTTAAACGCAATTATTGTTGTTGGAGTTAATTTAAATAAATTTTAAATTATTTTGCTATTTTCTCAACCTACAATCAAATTTTTATGTTTGGCGTTGATCACGTTATATAGCGTAGTGTAAATATCGCAGCTACGCGTCTTTTATGTTACTTTTATGGACAATATACACCTTTAAAAATGCTGTAAATTTATTTTATGGTTTTAAAAATGAAATTTTTATTTTTGAAATTTTTTATTTATTTTGGTGCCAAACATACATATACAGCATATAGCATATAGACACATATGTGCAATAATATTCTCTCAAAAATTCAACGGCTGTGCTTTATATTTTCTTCTCTAGTTTTGAATAAAAAAATGGTATACATTTTCTTTTTCATGTTTTCAAGATACCCGTAGATTTAGAGGAAGACAAAATAATCTTAGATATTTTGTGTATTTTATTTTTACACAGTTTTTAGTTGTGTAGTTTTGAATGTTGTTTAGTTTTCATCTCGTCTGTATACTAGATTTTCTCGCATATTTTATTCTTGATTTGAATTAATCGAAATATAAATTTTTGTTAATTATTTAGTTAAACAATCGCGTTCGCGGTAATTTATATGAAAAATAGCACATAATTAATATTTTTGCAAAATTATCTATCATAGAGATAAAATTACTCAAAGCTGTTTGAAAATAAATCAGCTGAGGATTATAAAATATAAACAATTTTTTTTTGTCCAAATTCAGTGTGTGTTTACAAGACATCAAAACAAAAAAATTTAAATAATTTATGTGACGTTGTGGATTGTGTAGGTTACATACGAATTTAAATTTTTTTTATCCAATATCAATATTTATAAGAGAACCTTAGTCTTATTTCGCTAAGATTTAGCAATTCAACCAGATGTAATATTTTTTTTAATTAGAAAAGAAAGTGATTTTTTTTGGTTGTGTTATTTATTTGATAGTTTTCCAAAAACTATAAAATTTGGGGTGAAATTAATTGAACTTTGTTATAGTGTTTGGTGTTAAATAAAAGTTTTATTTTTATTTTTTTGTGAAATTATGGCTACACAAACATTTAGTTCTGATTATGATTTATTTAAATTTGATACTCGTGAACGAGAATTAAGTGAGTTTTAATTATAAAAATTTAGTTTTAGTGACGTAATTTATTGGGTCAATGTTTTGATTTTACTGGTTGATAGTGTAATGCTAAATTTATTTTTGTTTACTTATTTTAATTTTTTTTGGGATGAATTTGTCATCCCCTTAGTCATACAAATCTATGTGTTGAATACTCGCCAACTAGTAACATATTTAACTAAAATCTCAGATTTGGCAATCCATATATTGTTTCATACCTAATTTTCTTCGGTATGCTAGTTTACTATTAAATTGGCCGATAACCATATTGTTAAATGTTTTAAGATACAGTGTGACTACGATTATTAACCACACATTGGCGTAAAAAATTCTTGATGTTATAGGAAACCTTCACGTATATAATTTTTACTCGTATGCCACCAACACACATTATTTCGTACTATAATCAATTGGAATATTAAAACACCTTACAATATGTAAAAATACGATAAAATTTTTTGTTCTATTTTTATTTAAAGAAATCACTTTTTGATTTGTGGTATAGAACATCACATATTTTTTAGAATTTGGACGTCTATATGCCAAAATTATATCATTCATACTCATGAATGTATTTACTTACAATTAATAGTCATCGAGTTGGAAAATTGCCAGAAAAAAAAATTAAGAAAAGATGACAAAACTTGTATACGTATACTGATATTAAGTACATCAAATTTTCTTCTTTGTTGTACCGAGTTTTTATTATTCATACGTAATTCGGGGTGATGAAAATATGAAAACATATACAATAAAGATGCGATGATTAATTGTTTGTTGATATTTTAAATATTTGCAATGTTTGTAAAAATGTTTTACAATAAGTATTGTAATGTTGCTTGTTTGCATTTAATTTTCAATTTTGTGAAATGGGCCACTCGCGGGTTATATTTAAATTGTACACGCAATTGGTACAATTATTATTAGAAGACTGTTTCGTTACTCTAATTATGTTGTATAGCCATGTACTTTAATTTTTTGACCCAATATACTTTTTACATAGTTTTTTTGTATAGATTTTGTAAAGAATGTATGTATTGCTTACTCCCAAATAAATTGAATATTACTTATTTTTCTCTCTCAATTGAGATTAATTATGAGATCCAATAAAATTGAAAATATCGTAAACAATTCAAATTCTTCTTTAATTATGTTTTTCCTCTATTTGTCTATGAAAATTTTATTATCAAGACCACTGGTCACCCATCAATTTATGGTTATAAAATGTGGCAAGCAGGTTTTAAATACCAATACGATTTGCAGCCAATTTAGGCAACCAATTCATAGGGATATCAAAGAAGTATTTGTTGAATTTGAAAATTACTTCAGATTCAGATTGATATTTTCAAAGAAGAAATAATTGATCGAGGGCCCAAGCAATATATAAATGTCCGTCATTTGCAATTACCTACATCTTAAGATCTTACAAGACTGTTAGATGTTTTTCGGCCTCTCGAGGGCATGTCAATATTTGGTCCAAAGTCCCCCATTGTCAATAACAGATTTTATACGTCGGGGTATACTCTCGACAAGCCCTTCGATAGAGTCATGTGAAACTTTATTCCATTCCATTTCAACTCGCCGCCATAATTCGTCTAGTTTTTTATGTGTCTCACCATATTTGTTTAATCGACGCTTGATGAAGGCCCAAAAATGCTCTATTAGATTCTAATCCGGACTTTGTGCAGGCCATTTCATAGTTTGGAATTTCAGATCTTTTAACCATTTTTGCACTATTTTATCTGTGTGTTTGGGGTCTCCATCTTGCTGAAAAACGATTTCTTCCTCCGGATACGCACACTAATCCAAAAACTCCACTAGCTTTTCTTTAACAATATTTAAATATTCTTCCTTTCGTATATGCCATTGATCCTCACTAGTGGACCAACGTTCCACCAGGTGAAGCATCTCCAGGCCATTAACGATCCGCTGTTTCCAGTAGTAGCACTTCTCATCTGAAATCGATTTATTTTCGTTTCGTCAGACCAAATCGCCTGTTTCCAAGAAATGAACGAAAATGATATTTTGTTCCAACTCTCCTGATATTTTTTTCATTTTTAATTTTTTTTAAATTAAAATACACCAAAAATTCAAATTTTGAATTTAACTTGAAAAAAGAACAGGTTTAATGTTAAAACGTAATTTCAATTTATGAATGATCGAGTAAATATAAAACCAACAAATGTATTTAAAGGATACGCTAAAACGGGCATATTTGGATACTAATATGGCCTAAACAATGAATTTTAACATACTCGTATCTTTTTAATTAATTGAATTATTTTTATTTTTTTAAGTACATATATCTTATGAATAATATTACAAACTTTTAACCTCAAGTTACAGAAAAACCTCGATTTAACGGACTAATTGGGAAGTCCGTTAAATCCGAATGTTTTTAAGTTTAATCGACTATAGATTTGACACTTGTTCTGGAACATGGCCACCTAGGACAGAACTCGTTAATCTCTTAACCGATTACGGAGGGATTTTGTTTGTTGAATGGAAATGAGATTCATAAACAGTTTTTGGAAGAAGTTCTGGGATATGGCCATCTGGGATGGAACTCATTCATTTCTTAGCCGATTATTTTGGGATTGGGTAAGCTAGATGGAAATGAGATTCTTGGATGATTTTGGGAAGAAATCCTGGAATATATCTGTGATCTATATATAAAAGGGCATATGTCGAGTTATAACCATTTCAACCTTTTGAAATATTCGAATTCCTTGTAAAAACCTACAGAAGTCATCAATTTTTTGTAGTAAATAACCGATTATGTTGGAATTAGTAGTTGGATGGAAATGGGATTCTTTTTTTTGTGTTTTTTTTTTAATAAAGTATTAATTGTCCAGTGGATTTAATATCCCTTGAAGGTCAATTAATACTCCCATTTTCATTCACGCACAAACCACCCATTCAACGGATTGGGTATGCTGGATGGAAATGGCATTATTAAATGATTTTTGGAAGTAGTTCTGGACTAAGGCCGTCTGGGGCGGAACTCGTTCAATTCTTAACCGATGATGATGGGATTAGGTATGCTGGATGAAAATGGTATTATTAAATGATTTCTGGAAGAAGTTCTGGAATATGGCTATCTGGTACGGAACGCGTTCAATTCTTAGCCGATTATGATGGGATTGGGAATATTGGATGGAAATGGGATTATTAAATGATTTGGAATATGGCCACCTGGGACGGAACTCGATCAATTATTAACCGATTATGTTGAAATTGCGTATGTTGCATAGAAATAGGATTCTTAAACAGATTTTTAGGAAGAAGTTCTAGAATATGACGTCCTATAACATAAATTGGGCATTGTGGATGAAATGAGATTACCAAATAATTTTTGGAAAAAGTTCTGGAATATGGCCATATGGGTTATGCGCTCTTGTTTGCAAGTACCTCAAAAGTGTAAATTGTCGCTTGGTTCTAAAGGTTCTGAAGATCTCATGATCTTAGAAGTCATCATATTCCATGTTCCCGTGAACAGTTTTCGAGGTCGTTGTTGATAAGATTAATATAAATTTATCCGAGCCCTTTGTGTAGGGTTCATAAATTGATTTTTTATGAGAGTAAGTAGTTGACCCGCCGCTCAACCCACTAATCAAACAGAGTGGGTAACGTACTGGCGATAGATGTTGAGGCATCCAGCCTTTCCAGAAACATGTTTGATCACGAGCCGTTTGCTTCAAGGAAAAGGCCTGCTAATTATCGAGTTCGGCCCTAGTTTGAATTACCAGAATTTCTTAAACAAATCATTTAAGAGTTCCTTTTCCATTCGATATACCCAATTTCATCATAATCGGTTAATAAATGACCGAGTCCTGTACTAGGTGGACATATTCCAGAACTTCTTCCAAAATCATTTAAGAATCCCATTTCCATCCAACATACGCAATCTCATAATAATCGATAATCGAAAAATGGAAAATAAAAAATTGTCCTTTAAATCAAGCGTCCGTTAAATCGAAGTCCGTTAAATCGGGGTCTGTTAAATCGAGGGTTTACTGTATTTTTATTGTCTAAATAATAAAATTATAACTGTAGAAATTAAACTTAAAATGTTTTCATTATGAATCCATTTTTTGCTCGCGACTGTATTTCATGAGTAGTGAATTTCTAGAGCTTTAATTTATGGTAGAGTCGAATGTCAATCGAATGTCCAAAGAAATTAAATCTGAAAAGCAATCATAGATTTGCTCTCGTGATAATTGTTCAGCTGAAATATAGAATTGGCTGGGACTATAGTTCTTTATTAAAAGGAGTTTGTAAAATTTGACTAAACAATTATATAACTTAAACGTCTTTTCGTTTGCTAAGGCGAAAGGATTGATCTTGGCGGAGCCGCCCATACAATTTGTCTGATTTGGTGACGGGCAGTTGATGTTGCCTTCACCTTGGCATTTTAATAGGGTTTCTGTTGCTCTGTTTATTTATTAAATAATTTTACAAATTAAATATTTTTTAAATAAATATCAAATTTGACGTTATTTTGACAGAATACCGATCAACAACCTTTAACCTTCTCTCTGTGTATGGTACAGTCGAACATTGTCTGTATGGGGTAAAAAAATACCCCAATGTGTTTTGCACTTAAAAATTATTTTCCATAATAAAAATTATTATTTTTTTCTTGTAATTTATTAAAAATACAAAAACTCAATGTATAAGATAACAAAAGATACCTATAATTAATTAATTAAATTTTCATTATGCAAATTATTAAAAAGAAGACTCGTTAACTTCTTCATGTTGTTCAATTTCATCATTGTTTGTTTTGCGTTGTTTTGTACTAATTTTTATATATAGAAATGGATGGGGTAGTTTTATACTCCAGTACACAGAAAAAGTGCAATAAAATCAATCGATTATAACTCGGTTTTTTTATCTGGTGTATATCGAATTGAAGAAGGTATATCTAAATCGATTTTCAATAATTTTTAGTAATTAGTTTTTTATTTACATTTTTGTAGGTCTGGGGTAGTTTTCTACCCCGGTACACAGAGTGAAGGCTAAATGTTATTTTATTAAAAATTTACGAGACAGTAATTCTTTTGGTTTTTTGACTTAAATTTTCTTGAATGGTATTCCCGGAGCACAAAGTATCAGATGCTGCGGTTACAAGGTCATCAAATTAATGTCTTAGGTTATCAACGTAAAACAAAATTCGACAGAATAAATACGGCGAATAACGACTTTGGCACACATTTGAGGCAAAATAATTTTTTAAACTTTTATTAACTTTGTTTGACAAATAGAAAAGTTGAACCAAGTTGAATTCCAAATATTCATTCTGTTAAATATTAAGTAATTGAATAAATCTTTGTTAATTGATCAGGAAGTGGTCAAAACGTCATATTTCGTTAATAAAACTATTTTGATTTTTTAAAAGTTGGGGTTTTAATTTGTTAGTGGTTTCATCATGGTGTTTGTGCTAATGGTAACCACGGCGGCTCACGACGATACTTTTTGATCGACGATACTTTCCTGTTGACGACGTTTAATTTACCGCTCGTTTTTTAATATTCTATTTAAATTTTAGAAAAATGAATTATTATAGTTTTTGATTTTGAGTAATTATGAACTTAGAGATTTATATCTTGAAATGTTTAATTTTACGATATGGTTAACACATGAGTATCTCAACTTAATGTACTCTTTTATCCGAAATATCCGGTTTAGAACAATTTGATGTACTACTGAAAGATAAAACAAATAATATTTATGGCATAGAGAATATTTGGCAAATTAATTTCGGTTTTAAAGCGATTAAATATTTTGTTTATCACTTTCTTTGCAGACAATTTTGTTATTTTGCTGTATTTGTGCGATAAAATTCAAATTATTTGATAATTTGCGTTTCTGTTATTGTTAAGTACTGACTGAGTTTCATATTACAAAACAGTACAGAGAACGGATATTAAAATTATGATCTTTTAAGAATCTGTGACCAATTTTATGATTAAACTGTATAAATTAGTAATGAATGTAGGTAGTTTTTGGTAACTCAAATACTAGTTTTCGGTTTTTGCAATTTATTTTTGTAGGACGTCAAAGTCGTTTATCTCTACCCAAACATGAGTAAGTTTATGATTTATATTTTAAAGTGATATGCAATACTATTTTTATAATTATTATTGAATGATAATTTTGCATTTCCTACTATTACATAAACATTTGTGACATAATTTGCAACGATTAGAATGAAATTTCATACTTTGCTTTTTTAATTATAAAATTTGTAAAACACTAAATCAGTCACTCGTTACCTGCTTTCCACACACACACACATAAAGTCTGGCAATTATATTTCAATAAAATTGTAAATTTAGAGTTCAATCGCGCGCTCTAAATTCATGCGGTGTTTATAATTCGCGAGAAATACCAGCTACCTACTACTACTCTATATTCATTAAGATTTTAGAACATATACAGACAGTATGCAAAATGTGTATTACAAAAATAGTTGTGTGTGCTCCCATATATAAAAAATAAATTATCGTCTTATCGTTATCAGCGATTGTGTTTGGAATATGATAGCAAATTGTCATTTGTACAATTTTTTGTTTTTATTTTATGAAATCAGTTTTCGGTTTCAAACATTTTGGACTACATGTATAGTAATAATAATTTATTTGATTAGCAAGTCTATATAGTGTAATAGTTTGTTATTAGTCATTTTAATTAAGTATATCTGTATGTTTGTCGCATACATATACGTTATATAGTCCAGTTTATTATTTGTGTTAGTCGGTTCAAAACGTTTAGTTGAGTTTGATTAGTTTTAATTTAAATAGCTATACCGCAACAATTCTAATTTTTTATTGTCAAATATGTGTTCCAATAAAGTTAACCATACCAAAGAAGAAATTTTGGACTATGAGTCGGTTCAAAAAAATATTGATGAATTTCTCGGTATACATACTTTTACTTACCCATTAATATTTAAGGTAAAGGTTAAATGCCGCTGGAATACTAATATATTTCTGTTTTGTTTTTAATTTTTAGATGCTTTATTAGCTGATCTTCAAAATTCGGTACCTGGCCAAACGGTAGCGCAGCAGCAAGCTCATTTTAATGCACAGCATAGTACGACCGGGTATGGAAGTTTAAATACGGGTCGAGGAAAACAGTCACCTCACACTGTGCAATCGGTAAGTAAATATTGTAATTTAGGTTAAAGTGTTGAAATGTTTATTACCTTTGGTGGACTAAAACTGTAACGAAATGACAAATTAGTGTATTCTAGTGTGTGTGTGTGTGTGTAATGGAATAATTATTGTAATATTTTCTGTATCTATATACTTTACGTAAATTCCTGTGGTTTTCTATTTTAAGACTGTTCACTAAGTGTGTATTCGATTAAAATAGGAATGAATATTTATAATCAGTTCGATAAAATTATGTGCCATATAGTACGATCGCGCACATTGGCATGATGCTATCATTCAAGTGTTATATTACAACATTAATTTCAATCAGCGTTTACTAATCGGAGTTTCGCGGAACCAAAACAAAAGAAATTGAGTGTAATTTGAATCAATTTAGTGTTTATTCTTACATGTAGTTCGAGAGTATTAAATTGTTTGGCATAGTTTTCATTACATCAATAAGAGAATCTAAATCAAGATTATGTTCCTTAATGAATTAAATTAAGCTTAAGTTTGATTTGATTAACTCTGCTCTTTGTTTAAGTTAACATTTGGGTGAAATCTTTATTTGATTTTAATTTGTTTTGGTATTCAGCTTTTTGGTAATTGCACCAACTAATTTTCAGCTATCATCTATCGATATTATTTTTTGTGGTGATATTTGCCGTGTGTTGTTAGAAACCTCCTGCAAGACCTCGTTCAAAAAAAATTAATCATACTTTTGAATTTTTGTTTGATTCTAAATTTTTATCAATGTCGTCATCGATATATTTGTAATTTAATAGTATTTAATGATTACCAAGAATAATGTGTTTATATTTATCAACATTCACATCACCGGTTTTCATTACTGACCTGGTTTGTACTACTATAAAATATAATCCATATAATCTTAAGAAATTATGTGAGGGATTGAATCCTCAATGTGAGTCTCTTCAGATTTTTTGCGATTTATTATAGATATGATGCTTAAGATATGATACTAGTTGCGCTTTCCAAATACATATACGTATATTTTTAATGATCTCATTCTAACGCATGGTTTGTGCGTCTGCTAATGTTTTTTGTGTTATTTTGGATTAGTGTTATTTCTCTGATTTTCTCCAAAGGATATTCGACTCAAATTTTGTTTAAACTTTAAAAAATTATCTCAATGCTTGTTGTTTTGTGTTCACGGAACATGCGGTAGTCATCTCAGTGTGTCTGATTTTATGAATCCAACTACATCTGCTTTTTTGAGATATTTTGGTAACTATGATTTGCTCGCAATCTGTAATCAATGCCTTCTTTTATTAGACCGGTCATTTCCCGAACCACTTAACGCTCAAATATCGCAATTTGTTGCATGTCTTTAATATCCTTGACAGACTGGCGATTAACTAATAGAGTTTAGCTAAACCCGTTTACTAATATTACACTAATCTACAATGGTTGACAAAGTAGAGATTAGCAAATCCTGTAACAAAACATGTTGAGAGCTAGTCTGTTAAGAGTACTGCTATCAGCGTTAGTGGCTCGCAATCGAAGGTGTCTAATTACCTAGTGCTTTGTGGATAGTTTTTCGTGAAAGGTTGCGAAACTCAAAGATTGTAATATTTGTGTAAAATACTTGATAACTCAGATATACGATCATTGGTTTTATATCTACAGAAACTGCATTTTGTTCCGTTCCTACCGATCAAAAATATTTTATCTCTTTTACTTACTCATATTGAGTGTCTCCCGAGATAAATTATCCGCGTATTTGCCTTTCTGCGTTAGCAATATATTTTGTATGCGCTTCGATGAGCTGTTGATTCTTACGGCACAATAACTTCGTTCACGGGAAAGATGTTAGGACCCAAACTGCATATATTGTCTCGTATGCTAATAGCCAGTTTTCAACAAAGTTATTATGCGATATTTTTTAGAATTTTACCGATCTGCCTTTTTATATTGTGGGTAAATCAGAGTTATTTTCCCATTCTTCTTAGATTTCCTCACTAGACCATACAAGTAGGCAGAACATTGGATCACCGCCGTTTTTTAACATTTCGGATAAAATTCCATCTTCACCAGGAACCTTGTTATTTTTCATTTTTGACATTACGTTGTGGTAGATTTATTTCTGTGTTAATGTTGAGCTCGTGCCAGGGCATAATTGTTCGCTAGCAGATGTAGGGCCAGGTTTAGAAGAAGGGTAAACTAAATCCGTCATACTTGAAAGACGTTGTTGATCTCCATTACTAACTCCTGATTCATTGCGAATAGTGATTTTATGTTGCAATATGCATCTCCAATACTCGAATTTTCAATGTTAGCACATGTTGATTATACCATTTGTATTTTTTTTTCAATCTCCTCACAATCATTTAGCCGCTATATGCTTGTCCTGTATTTTACGATAAATGAAATGCTTCCGTTACCGCAGTTTTTATAATATTCCTCTGATCCTCTGCGAAATCAGACATCGGTTGATTTCTAGAATACCTGATGAAAGATCGTTAAAAGCTTCTATATTCCAATGTGAGGTTCGCTGGAAGAGACGGTGGTATGTTGTTGATAAATCGAAAAGTATATTTTGCAACTATCAGGAAGTAGTCGGAGTTGATGTTAGCTCCACGTGTCCCGTTGTTGTTTGTTTCACGATGTATTTTCCTAGCGCTACTAATTTGATCATTAAAGTTACCTAAAATGATTTTTACATCATGCTGAGTATTTTGTTTAGAATGCTTTCCTTAGTAGTCCTTAATTCGTGTCCTAGGTCATTGTTCAAATTCCAAATTTATGTTAAACATAAGGTTTCGTAACAATTAATAATAATTAAAATAATTTGTCATTCCCAGGTTGGTCTGTTAACTCAATCTAAATTTTGACTTTAAACACCCATTTAATATAGGAGTGCCGTAACACCCAATTCAGGAGAATATTGAACTGTTCTGCCATCTCATTAGTAGATAAGAGACAGTTTTAGTCTACTTTCGACGTAACTAAATGCGATTTGAGCCTTTTCAAAGGTGAATATTCCGGTTGATTTAGTTTGAAAACATTCGGTTGTGTTTTAATTGTAAATTTTTTAAAATTTAAACTCACTGCTAGCTGCACAGCAAATCTATTGGAATTTCGGATTATTAGTCCTGTTTGACTGTCTTTTTTGCATAAACTATAGAATTTTGTAATTTGGAATTTTTCTAATCTCAATTTTACATTTGAAATTAAATTTTTGCTTGGGATTTTGTTGTAGTAGTTATTTTATAGTTTGGAATACCACCATATGGTTCCCCTTTGAAGTCGGTCTCTGGTGTATTCATCGATTCGTTAAATTTCAAAATGTTTTTCAAGCTCTTTAGTGTGATCATTATCAACTTTAAATGGTCGTATTCCTCCAAGATGTCTGCAAATATTTCTCATTTTACTGTTGTGGATGAGGGCATCTGCGCCCCAAGCATTTCGAGCTCATTCTAAAGTAGCTTTAACAGCAATGTACATCTGTTAATTGCGGCGGCCAAACCGTATTTATAAACTCTCCTTGTGCTTCTCAAAAATAAATTTTCATTTAATATTAAGAAATAACAGCCTCTATTAAGGAATAACAATTCTACTTTTATATAAGAGCAGCTCAAACTTGGATCCATCGATATAAAACAAATATCCCCCAAGTTTAGGTAGCTTTACAAAATGCATCAGATGAATCGCTAGGCGTAAATTTTTTCAATTGTATTCTAACTAAACACATTTCACTTATGTCAAAAAGTCTTGCTCTTTCCATTTGTAATTCAACCGGAATTCGGGGTATGTCTGAACTGAACGTCGAATAATAGTATACATTTAATTGTTGAAGATCTCCAGAAATCTAATTATAATTTATACAAAGATTACGATCGTTCAGATACCAAATTATTAATACACACATTACATACTAACTAACTAACTTAATACAGTGTTTAAACGACTAATCTAAAGGAAAAATGGTGCTTCGAGTATGGTAATATTGCTTCTAGAAATCTGAAAAATGAATTTGCTAAGTTATTTACATTACTTTTGCAAACGAGTAGAAACTTTGCCTCAATTTGGTTTTGTTAGTTCAGTCTTTTGGGGCATACAGCGTAAATCAAGTTCGAATTGTCAAGTTGTGATAATTGAAATAGGTTATAAATTTCTGTTTTCATTTTCACTTCAATAAAAGTAATTTGTGTTTTGTTTATACTGCACCCGGTACCACCATTAAGTTGGCAGCTATCCAATTATTTAAGAAGAATTTTTTTCCATTCTATTAAAACTTAATCTATTTTCAAAATATTATTTAATTCAACAATAATAAAAGAAAATTTTTATACTAAAGTCATTTTCACTCTCTATTAGAATATTAACTTGTATATGAATATGCGAATATTAATTTGTTTTCGTCTGTTTCGTTTAAAAATAGCCAAATTATCAAAATACAACACAACGTATTGTAACAACAACTGAGCAAACATCACGGTCACCTGTATATAATAATGGTTCTAGTCCAACGAATTATCAATCACTATCTCGATCGAATACACCACATAATTCATTGCCAAGGTCAGTTACACCACAATATCAGCAGCAACAACAGCAATATAATCAGCAATATGCACAGCAACAACAAAATGCTGGGGGTAATTTATCCGAATTAGATTCGTTGTTACAGGATTTAAGTAGTGCTCGATATGGATCAAATACAGAAAAGAAAGGTAATTTTTTTTTCCATAAAGTACAATAATATTTTATTAATTGTTTTATATATTTTTTTGTAGATTATTATTCCAATGTTGCCAATGGTACGGCTAGTCCAACGAATCATGTACTAATTAATGAATCTACCAAGCGGCCATCTGTCGATAGTTTACTAGAAGAATTAAGTAGTGCTCATACTGTACCAGCCGTATACGCCGTTCCAAATGGGTAAACAACAAATTATTTTTAAAATTGTGTTAGTATTTCAGTTAAAAGTTTACTTAATGTGTAATTATTTATTTTTAGAGTTTCCAATGCCGAAAATTTAACACCCGGGCCACCACATGGTGGACGACATGTTACAATAACGGTCCGTGAAACTACAACGGAAAAAATTTCTGGATCACCAGTTGGTGGTTCAACTAGTCCAACGACACCGATTCAAGGTAATAAACAAGTTAATTATGTTACGTTATGCGTAATGCGCAATTAATTATGTAGATACAATGAGTGAAGTGATTTATAATGGCAATGTGCCATTTGTACTGTGGGCAACGTGATTTATTCTCTTAGGTTATTTTGACGGATTAGGGTTATGCGAGAAAAGGGCAAAGTACAATTCGCTGTTTGTATGTGTAGTATTGTTTGTATTAATTGTACAGTTTAACTATATTTCAAATTTTTTTCTGGAATTGAAGCCTATACAATAAAACACTCTGTTACGGAGGATAGTTGTAAATAAACAACTGAAACGTCGGCTCCGTAACAGAGTGTTTTATTGTATAGGCTTCAATTCCAGAAAAAAAATTTGAAATATAAAATAAAAAGCCTAATAATCATAGTTTAACTATATTCTGTATCAGCTGCATATATTAGGAAGTATCGTCAAACAGTATACATTTTTAAATCCCACACAATGAAATCGATTTTGACGGAATCTGAAGGATTCAAATATAATAGGCTTTACAAAATTGAATAATTTTAATGTAGAGGGCAGGAGCATTGAAATTATTTTTGGATGGAAAAATATAGGATTTTTCATCACATGATTACGAATGCTGAAGTATGGACATGTTGTACATTCATGTTGACGTGCAACATCTTGCTTGTTGATTTTTCTTTGCTTAATCAATTTTACATGTCTCGTGTATCAGTGTATCATGGTCTATTTACCGCATTTAAAACATATATTAATTTTATAGATTAAAATACAATACGTCTTATTGAAGGCCCTCTTACGTTTTGATATTTGTATACATCAATGAACTTTAGTTCTAGTTTCAAAGTAAATGGTTCTCATCTGACTCATTTATACATTATATGTATAATATTGTGCCTTAAGATTGTACAAAATATGATGACTAATCATCTGAAAAATTAAAGAATCGGTATTTCGAAAGCAATCTTCCAAGTCCGCCTCGCTAGCGTACACAATCTAGTGTATTCGAAAATTGGCAGTTCAAAATTAAAAACAATAAATAGATAGATTGCTTTCCTTCAATCCTTTCCTTGCAAGAATGGTGGAAATCCACTAATGCCTAGTTGAACTTGTGGCAAAATTAAAGTGCCTAATGGAATAACAAACGATATTACCAAGGTTGTTACTTACAAATAAATAAAATAAATAAACCTGTTTCGGCTGCTAATCATGAATTATATTAAAAGGAAAAGACTGGGACATTAAAATTAAAAGGGTTATTACATTTATAAATAAAGTGCGAGCTCAGTTTCTTATTTATTTATTTTTATCTTTCACATAATTTACTATTTATTTTATCAGGGTAACTTTGTGTTTATAACCGTACATTATCAATTCATAATCCACCAATACCATCGCTAGGCACAATTTTTGATAATGGTTAAGACCTTCGGTCGATTCAATTGCTTTAGATATTTGTGGTGCTTTCCATTTGGATGCCCGTATCATGAACTCATTCCATGAAAGTGCTCCGTAATTTCTTTTATTTTTATTATATTAGATCATGACATCAATGAATTGTAGTTCCAACCTATGCTGAAGTGAAACCAAGTGGTGAAGTCCCGGTAGTAAGGAACCAGTTAATGATTTAGCGAATTTTCGTTTACATGTGACTTCTGATGTTCAGACAAATTAAATTATCAGTCCTTCCTTCCTCTAGAGCAACTTGCTTTAATTTCTAATTCTCAAATACGCTACAACAATTTGAACATATCTCGAAAAATCGCAGTTTAATAAATGGAAACGATAAATCTCCGAATGATTGACACATGATTGATCGTTCTAAATATATAATTTGTTGATCTAGTGTTCCAATTATTTTTTTTAAATGTCGTTGATAAGCAGAAACGCGTAATAATAATGTATAAAATTAGGTGAAAATAATTCTTCAAAATGTTTCTTTGGAGAATAATACCGTTAGAATCGTCATCTTGGTTTCCAATCTCTTTATCAAATTTAGTAAAACCGAAAATTATTCCTAATTTTTTTTGCTACTAAATTTTGTATGATAATGAAAATATTTAGGAAATTCAATATGTCAATTGTTTGATATAATGTTAATTTAGTGATTTTCCTAAAACAACTACGGAAATAGACCCTATATCAAATTGAATATTAGTAGAGTTCCTTGTGACTGTTCAGATGACTAAAATTCTTGTTACCATATCCAAAATTTTGTTCTTATAGAGAAAAGTACAAAATATACTCGAGCCAAGAGTTCAGACTATCCTCTATCTATAGTTATGGTCAAGACTAAATTTGATTTTTTAGATGCTTTATTTATTAAAAGATGACTAGGGTTACGGTTTTCGGTTGCTTCACGTTTCATATTCACGCTGTCTCGTTGAGAAAATCTCATGTTAAGCTTACGAACTAACCCGGTGCTATTACATTTTGTAACAAATTTTTATATGTATTTTAAAAGAGCAGCAAGTAATAATAAACGGAAACCTATAACGATGATTTAATACCGGTTAGTGAATGAATGTCATAATTAATAAATAATTTATTAATATAATTTTGTTGGTGGGTATGAATCAACTCATTAATTTCTCATTAACATTTTTAGTTAGCCTCCTATTGGATTTGCTTTTCCATGTTATCCGTATTATGTAGATTTAGTACTGTTTGCTACACTAAACTTCTTTTGCAACTAAACTGCTGCTAAACTGCTAACTCAGTGCTGCATTCACAAATATGTAGATGCCAGTCCAAAGGACCCCGCACAAATCGTATGGAAATTGAATTTCGATCAAATGATTTGAAATTAGTTCAAATCAGAATAGTTTCTTCAAGTCATGCTGATCAAAAGCCTCCATGGGCACAAAGTGCCTAGATGCTGTTGAAGCCGAGTTTTAAGCGATGGAAAGTTGAAAAACTTCATTATTATACGCATCATATTTTTCCGCCGTAAATAAAATAATTGGAAAATTCTGGTTGTAATTTGTTTGTTTGTGCGATTTTAGCTGAAACAAAAAGGATTTTAAATAAATATTTCATTATGCGCACGTTAATATTCGTATATATATCTGCGATCGAAACGTATTAAAATATTAGTATTTCCATCGCTTAAAACTCGGCTTCAACAACATCTAGGCACTTTGTGCCCATGGAGACTTTTGATCAGCATGACTTGAAGAAACTATTCTGAAAATTTCAAATCATTTGACCGAAATTCAATTTCCATAAGATTTGTGCGGGGTTCTTTATCATTGCTAAACATTTTGATATCCAATTCGTGTTTTACATTGTTTTGAAAAAATATTATTTTAATATTGTCCAAAAATATTGTCTATTTTGAAAAGTTTGTGCATCTGCCGATGTTTATTTGCATCCAAATCATGCCTTTCGTTGTGTTTAAGGTTTAATTGGCAGGTAATTCTACCCGAGAAAATTTAGCAATATATTTATCTATTACTAATTTTGCATCATGATAGCGGTATGTTGTACCATCACTTCGAATCGAAATTCGAAAAAAGTCGAATCGAAAAAAGTGATGGTCGGCATTGTTGTATCACTTTCGGCTTTTATTGATTTTTAATCTTGCAACACTTTTTCTAGAATGAAATGTCAGCTACATTTATTATTACTTTGGTTTTAAATGATGAAACTTAATCATTTATCGCGATTCGAAAATGATATAACTAACATACCGCCATTCGAATTTTTTCAAAGTGATGGCACAACATACCGCCCCTGATCTTCTTACGGCATACCGGTCACTTAGATTGTAATGACATCACGCATTGTAACCATGTAAACGAATATTAGCTCTTACAACAAATGGAATGGGCCAGAGAGGTACTGACGCTGTGTGCCTGATATCAATTTTTCTGACTAAATTAGTGCCGTTTATAGCGTCTTTGGGAATTTTTCAACAACAATGCTATACGTTGAAACGGAATGAATTCCAACCAGAATAGTTTTATTACAAGTTTTTGTTGGAATAGGAATAAAATTATTCTTTGCAAAGTTATCCTACTGACCACTAGAGCAACTTTTTCGAGAATTATAATTTTATGGATTGGCGTCTTGATAAAAAAAGTTAATTTTAAATTTGTCAACAAAAAATAAATTAAATTTTTTATTTTTGTCACATAAAGAACCAAATGACATAAATCAACGATATAAAAAATGAACTCCGATACTAAATTAATCTAAAGAATAAGCCATATTTACGTCTATTTCAAACCCATGTTACACTAATAATCACCAGGCGGCTAACGAAAAGTCTCGCGAGCTTGCTTTTCAGGATAGTTTTCATTTGATTTATGAATGTTTTGTTAGTGTATATGTATAGTAAACATTGCGATATGTTTCAAGAAAAGATATACATTTTTCTTGTTGATTATTCTTATTATTTAAATTACATATTCAGGATTATTAATGGGCGTGTTCATTAGGCTAAAGATATTTTCGTGCTCTGCTGTGTAATAAATTATAATGTCTTGTACGAACTCTCCGTGAACTGTTATAAGCACAGGCATCAAAGCACAATGAAATCCACTGTCCTCCAATAAATATTATCCTGTAGGGGGAGATAATTGCCGTGTTTTTTTATTAGCGCCCGATAGATTTATCCGGAGCACCCAATTTTCTATGTCAAATCTTATATTTAGCGCGCTCTTTTTGCATATTATTAATTTATTTAACTCAACGAAGATTTTTTCATTCAACTTTGTAATTAAAAATCGATGTAAAAATATTTTGCTCCCTATTTATCGGGCGCCGCTATCGGGAGCCGCTATCCATTTTAATGTGGAAATTTGAAAAGGCCTTGTTTTGTATAACCTTTAAACCAAAGTTAACTTCATTCTCCTGTTCAAATTTTGACGTAATGTCAATTTTATTTTTTGTGTTGCATAGTTTTGAAAAAAAAATTATTCGTAATTGTTTAGTTTATTAGTAAAAAGTCGTTTCTGTGTATTTTTGAAGAAAACCAAGAAAAAATAAACAAGTGACAAACAACAATAAACACAAAAGTAGAACTGTCATTCGACTGTATGAATTTAAGTACAATTTTAGTTTTTTGATTAGTAGCGACACCAGTGAATAATAGCTACAGTTTCAGTAAAAATTTCCCATTCGGCGCTAAATAGTGCTCGAATAATAAAAATAAATTTCAGGTCTATAATTATATAACTTATACTACGCTGAAGTATTTGATCGTGCAATCCCGGCACCCTACAATATTAATACAATTACCATTAAAATCCATGTTAATACTTGTCACGCTGTAATCTTAATCATGATTTATAAATACCTCGGCTTTGAAGGTTTCTAGATATCCCAATTTGGACATGACAACTTTATATATTGAGCAGCCAGCATTCGAAAATTGCATTTGTTCTTGAGATGAAATTAGCCTCAATTTCCTGAAACTCTCTAAAGTAGGCATATTGGAAAGGAAAAAAATAGCTCGTTAGGTTGGTGAAAAACTTATGAAAAAGTTATCACACTTTCAACTTTTCACTTGTGAGAAATGCAATGAAGCTAACCGCATTTTCAAAATTGGTTGTTGTTGTTTTTCTGTTTGTCAATAATTGATTTTAACAAGAAATTTTTTTTTGAAAAATGAATTTTGTTTTGCTTTAAGCTTTTCATATTAATTGGGTATGCTATTCGTAAGACAAAAGTCGTAAGTTGTAAGTCATAAGCCATAAGTGTTCTATTAGGGATGCGTTGTAATACCGAAAAATTCTGTCAGGCACACATCATGAGTTTTTGATTAAAATTGTCATAATAAAATTTGAGAAGCATTTAACTAACGTACGTGCTATTTAGAATCAAAGAATGATGTAATTACATCGTTGATAAAAGATTTTATTCCGAATCTTGGGATGGTACTATTGAATTTAACGTTAGTTTTCGACGGTTACCGTTCGCCTATAGTAAGCATAGCAACAAAAATGAAAAGAACAGTCTGCTACTGTAGGATTACGATAATCGTCGATAATTTACCAGTACTTCTAAGAAATCAATTAACGTTAAAAATAATAGTCTTTCTCCAAAATCTTACAAAATTGATTATTAGTTCATTTCTGCCTGATTAATAATTTTATGTTCGTTTCCGGTTCCAGTTTGCTTTCTCTCAAAGAATTTTATTATTGATTTAAGCCACAATCAGGGAACACTTATGAGCATACGACATACCGTGTTTGGACCATTTAGGTGAATAGGAAAATTAAATTTTTAGGCGCCAGTTTTTTAGTTTTGACGAGAAGCCTATAAAATAAAGTATTGGTGGTCGCACGACTAACCGAAATGAGCCAAACAGCTCGATATTATTTAGTTTAATTCTATGTATTAAAAAATTTTCAAAATGTAAAGTCGTCTAGTTTAGACTGTAAGGGTTAATTCATAATTAACTACTAATAAATTAAGCTTTTTAATGAATGAGTTTAAATAAGAGCAGCTGGCGCTTCAAGGTTTTTATCGTAATAGACGATTCTCGTAGACGTTCTAATAGAATTTATTAAATACTGTTTGTTTACTATTTGTTATTTTGAATTTTGTCTGTATGTCTCGTGTTACTCTAATTCTTCGAAATAAGTGACAAGGCCATACAAAATTAGTTCATACAATATTTAAAATTGTGATGAAATTTATAAAAAAGCTACAAACTAAATTGAATTAAATTTTATTCGCCCGATTGGCAGACTGTTTTGAGTACACGAAAAAAAAAATTATTTTCCAAAGTTTATTTTTAACCAAAATTTGGTATTAATTTCGGCGAAAACGTTTTTCGTTGGAAAATTATTAATTTGCCTGTATTTCTTATTTTATAGCAAGAACAACTTTTTTATTTCTCTTTCAGGTGGCCATAATATCAATCAATCGATTACTAATCAGCAAATTACGCAAACGAGACACAATGTGGTTAATAGCGCGGCACCAGGATATTCTGGCCCAGCTGCTTCATCTGCCACTAAAGAGCTTGATGATTTAATGGCGAGTTTATCTGATTTTAAGGTGAGTTATAATTTCTTATTGATTATGAAATATGTAGTTTTAATAAATTTGTTTTAACATAATGATGAACACCTTGAACAGGTATCTGATATTCGGTTTGAGGACGTGCTTGGTATTCGATTGATGAAAATCGTTGTTTACTTTGAGTAGCGTAACCTTGCCGACATGATTCAAAACTAACACACTTCTGATGTAATACAAATTTAATTTATATATTTTTATTTTGCATTTAATAAACACTGACACAACCCAATGAATTTTCCAGCGCAATTGGAACGTGGCCAATATTTCTATATAATCGGGAGTTAATATCGTGTGTCTCTATATTAACATTGCAATTGTTGTTTTTGTATATTTTATGATTTTGATTCAAAGTGGGTTTTATGTAAACTAGTCTTCAAAATTGTGTTTGATACCGGCAAGCAAATACTTTAAACAACCGAAGCTTATTGTTATTTATCGTCTATAAATATAATTTATCTTATTACGCTGTTGTATTTAAATTTGTTGTTAGATAAATAAAAACAACAGGTGGTTTTTCTTATGGTGCTTGTCAATGAAATACAAAGTTTCTTCCATACGGATATATTTATAATTTCGTGTAATCAGTGCATATTACATTTTTTTGACCTTGCGGCAGTATATAAGATAATTTTTCCATCTGTAGATCTAGACTTGTTATAAATATAGATTTGATTAATTTTTTATTACAAAATTTTTAGGGATGTGGGTTTATTGGAATTTTGCATGTGTGGTCATATAAAAATTGTTTAGTTGGTTCATGAAATATAAAAATGTATTTCAATATTTTCTGAGGCCGTGTTTAATAATTTTACTGTAATTGCGATATCATATTTGAAGTCAATCCGTTAGAGTATCGGACAAACGTATTTTTATTTCAAAGAAACGTTTAATTCTCACACTGTGATATCATTCGCCCATAGCATTCGTGTTCGGTTAGGTAAAGATTGTAAAATCTATTTTAACAATATGTTTTATGTGGTCTAAATTTCAACAACAAAATAAAATTAAGTTTGATTAAATTTTTCTGGAATAAAAAATTTAGTTTTGTTGTGACGGAGTTTTCGAATTAGTTCCGTCCTCTTCTTAGATACGTAGATTAATCTGACTGTAAGAACTATTACTGTAACCCTAACTTAATTTTTAAGACATCACAGCTAGGCTTGTTAGTGAATCAAAAAATTCGACTTTCAGATATGACTTACGATTTTCCATAAATCAATTTGTCGACATACATAGGTTTGATTCGATTATAGTATAACGATCTCAGATTAGAATCTCTAACCAAATTGACTGTTCCACATTGTAGTGAATATGAACTTCTTCCCCATTCAAAGTCATGTTGAAGGAAATAGACGAATTGTTTCATTAATATGACAACTGATGGGCATCATTAGACATCTTGCACTTATTCGGCAACCGGTAATTCCTTTACCTTAAAAATTACGCGCATAGCGTGTGCGGTGACTAGTGCTAATTGATTCATTATTTCTTTATAATATAATGTAACTCGGTCAATGCTCCCGGCTAGAAGTGGCTCTACAAAGTTTTCATGTGTTTATAGCAATGGAAAAAGTTAAATAGTTTTTTCACCCTCACAGTAGCTTCTCGATAAACAGATAATGTATCCTCTTGTATAATATAGTTTGTTTCATTAATTAAAGTTTTATCGGGCCATTCTTTTTTATGACTTGACACACAGTCTCACGCACTTTCTTCCCGCACAATATCAGCATGAATAGAAAACTTTTCTTATTGGGCATATTACAGCTGATTTACGTCTTATTATAAACAAGTCTCATTGTAAGTGCGACGCAACCCTCTGAAGCGCGGGTTAAATTACTTACCGGACGTCATATTTATAAGAACGTTTCGCAAATGATGATATAATTCATTATTGCCCTACGAATTGCCCTTCCTTTGAAATACAAAACAATTTGATACTAAAGGCATCCGCTAATAGATCAGCAATGACAATGCGCTAGACAATGCGAGTCAAGTTTGTACATAAAATAACCATCTTTCGAAAACACAACTTTTAAGAATATCGCTAGCTGACGATATATGTCTCTAATACTAATAAAATAATGGTGTTGATAGTTTTTCATTGTTGAAGTATTATCCTCGGCTAATTAGTGCTTCCATCAAATAAAAAATGGTTGGAATCTTCACATTAGTGATAGTCGGCATATTTGGAACTATTTTACATAAAACGAGTGATCAGATCTATCGGAAAGCATGATCTATTAATTTTAACAAATCGGTTAATTTCACAGTTCTTATCTAACCCAAATTACTACGCACGGTACTATTTGAAAATGGTGTACATTTGTTTGATGTGAAATTAAAACGTTCTCTTAACGGCTACGGACCAAAGTTGTTAAATTACGGAAAGTTTGATAAGTTCAATCTCTACTATTCTCCAGAAGATGGCGGCAGTGAAGTTGAATCAAAATACTAGTAACATGGATAGTTCCCCGAAATACGTCGAACAATTCTTGAATAAAGAGTGGTACAGAGTAACAGTATCGAGGTTAATTTTTGGATTAATTTATGATGGGCCCATTAAATGCTAGCTAGGTCCCAGGGCCCAGGGCTGCTAGAATACACATACTGCTGCTAAGTAAGACCTTTGACATGACGGCGGAAGGGAGGGACGGATAATTTCGTCTTCCCTTTATTTTAAAGTAAACTAGTATTAAATTGCTGTTGCATTATCTCTCTCCCACGGGCCCCATCTGCTTGACCCTCGTATAATAGGAGCCACAGCGTCCCATACGTCGTGTCTGTGCTACAATTAAGCGTTACTGTCTCATTTTGTATTACAACTTTATCAACTCTTCTACGTTTACTCGTTTTATGAAAAAGTATTCTTTTTTACTTCCATTGAGGACAAGTTTACTTATTAGTACTCCGCATGATGTATCTATTGCGATCTTTACTTTGCTTGCAACCCTTTACTCCGTCTGATTCCTCCGTTTAACCTGTCTCCACATTTTTATTAACCTTGTGTAATCACAGGCGGTGTTAGAATTGATTGATTTAAATAAATCTCTTGAAGCTTGGCTTTACTAGCTTGTATTAGTAAAGCTAAGCTTCAAGAGATCGGTTTCACGTATTTCGGCTTTGCAAAGTAGAAATAGAAGCTCTTATCTCTAAACGTAGCTCTTTTTGCTCCAAAAACATACACTTAGCGAAATTGAATTAGCCTCGTAGTAAAATAAAAATTATGTATTAGGTTAAAAAAAAATTAAACAACATTTATTTTATTTACTTTCAACATTACAAAATAGAAATTATAATTTTTTGAAAAAAACTGCCAACAAAATTAATTTTATTACTTCAAATGTCATAAAAATATGCGAAATTAAATTAGCCTCAATTCAGAGACCATTAGAATTATGCCAAAATTGATTTGAAAAATAAATTTATTTTATGTTTTAATATTTTGTATGCCCACCTTGGCTCTTAATCACCTCTAATAATCTATCGGGCATGCTTAAAACTAATTTTCGAAGAACGTCTATTCGAATTTTAATCCAAGCTTCTCTAACGTGATTTTTTAATTCAGCCACTGAACTAAATTGCTTCCCATTCCGATAAACCTCGCGAGAAAGAATACCCCATAAATTCTTAATGGGGTTCAAGTCCGGGCTGCAAGCTAACCAGTCCATCACCTCAATATTCCGTTCACAAAACCACTTTTTGTTTTTTTCGATTTGTGAATGGCTGCATTATCCTGTTGAAAAACATAATTGGCGCCCATGAGATCTTCCGCGTGCTCAATTAACCTGATCTCCAACATATCGGTGTAATCTTTCGATTTCATTTTTTTAGAAATCC
This sequence comes from Nephrotoma appendiculata, assembly GCA_947310385.1. Classification (NCBI taxonomy): domain Eukaryota; kingdom Metazoa; phylum Arthropoda; class Insecta; order Diptera; family Tipulidae; genus Nephrotoma; species Nephrotoma appendiculata. The sequence continues at coordinate 28,763,363 of OX371224.1, read as the reverse complement.
AGGCAAGCGGAAGTTTTCCGTTGTAGCAAAATCCATCCCAAACCATCAGCGAGCCTCCACCAAAGTTCCTGCTTAAACGGATTTCTGTATGTTTCCTAAGATCGTGCCAGTATTATTGGGCACCATCTGGGCCATCCAAATTAAATTTCTTCTCATCGCTGAAAAGCACCGTTTTCCACTTTTCGTCCCAATTCATATGAGATCTGACAAATAATAATCGGGCTTCTTTGTGACACTCAGTAAAAGACGATTTTGCAACTCCTTTTCTCCAATCAGCTAACGGATTGCTGCGTAAAATTTGTTGTACTCGACGAACCGTAACTGGTAGCTGCATTTCTGCGCGGATTTGCGGCGTTGTCATGTGCCTATCGACAGCATTATGAAAAATGTGACGCTTACATCGGTCGTTTATTTTTGGTTTAGCCCCACTGCCAGCGTATATTCCGTATGACTTCTTTAATTTAACGTAATTATTGATGATCTTTGGCGACCTGTTCAGTTTGGCTGCAATTTGGCGGTTTGTTAGCCCTGAGTCGATGTATGCTTTCATGGCAATTATTTCTTCATCCGTCGATCGTTTTCCCCGTCCCATTTTACAATTTTTTATTAAATAATTTTTATTTTGAATAAAATATATTCTTCTCACAATCAAACACGTATGAAAAATACAATTGGGTGATTTCCCGAATTATTTAAATACTAATTTATTGTTTTTTTCTATGAGGCTAATTTAATTTCGTTGATGTTCGTTCAACAAATCATCTTTTTTGTTTTATTTTCTATAACAATCCTTTATTTTACACATTGCCCTTTGTGTTTAAATTTTCAAAGTTCCGTTGTGTTTTTGTAAAAAACGAAATAATAATATTTCAAATTTGTCTATGTATTGCTAAAAATCAATGTGAGGCTAATTCAATTTCGCTGAGTGTAGCTCACGCGTGCAACGGGTATTATACTTGAGATTGTCTGTAAGAGTCAATAATTAAGCTCCATGTAACGATTAAAAAGCTCAAGTAGTCGGAAATACATATCCTTGTGTGCAAGATATTTAACACACTTGGTTTAGAATATAGTCTGAACGTGAAATGTAGCACGAGAATTAAAGTTGGTCATAAATCCTTAATTTTTTGTGGAAAACTAGTTTTTCACATTTGATGATACCATGTGTTCTTGAATCATACTTGAAACATAACTTTATGGAAATTTATTTGGAAAGAACATGCTACACAGAAACAATAGCCATTTTCCAATCACACGTTTTAAAATTTCCAAACTAACCTTTCAATAATCAAGGTAAGCTAGAAGTAACAGAATTGCTCAAAATGTGTGATTAAAACACAACTAATGCAATCCAACGTAGTAAAATCTAGCTGAAACTAGGTATATAATCATTTTTTATCACGAAGCACACGCGACCTTGTCACACGTCGCGCTGCCACGCTGATATTTTTAACTTACTTCATCAAGTTTACACTTTATTGTCACTTCAATAAAACTCATTTTAAACACTTAATTTAAATTCGATTCAAATGAACATTTATTTGCAAACTATCTGTTAACAGATAGTTAAATAAAATGTTCGTTCTTTGGTTTTATAAATTTAAATTTTGATAAGTCGCAGAAGAGCAACACCAAAATATACCGTTCCGTTGCCGCAAATTCTCAGTAAAAAGAAAGTGTGTCAAAAACCCTTTAGTTGTATCCACCAATTCCAATCAATTTTGAAGCAGCATGTCACGGTTTGTTCTAAACCCCTCAAATTTTTTGATAAACATTTACGTATATTCCACATGTGATTTATTTTAAAAAAATATTGTCTTTTTTAGAAATCTAATATTAGATTCGTCTCAGGTGTAGGTCGCGTTCTGACGTCATAATAAATAAAGCACATATCTTAAAAATTGTATGTTCTTTATATTGTGAACCAAAAATTAAAATCGCGCGCTCAGTATCTGTATAGAGTAAACAGAAATATGTTATTTATATTTCTAATTATTCTATTTCTACTCGTACGAAGTGGGTTTTGTAGTTTATATATATCCAACATAAATTGTTTTTACAACAAATGACCCACAAACCATGGATTGTGTCCCCGACCTTGAATATTTACGTGGATTTAATATATATTGGATATACAATTTTTAATTTGATGCTTAATTTAATAAATTAATTAGACGAGTGTTGAAGACGACGGGCAATTCAAGGTCAATGGCCCAAATTCATAATAACCGTGATTTTTTATAACTTATATATAAAATGGAAAATAAATTGTCTGAACATTTGTTTCAAATTTTTAGCATCGTTTTTGCACACGAGACCACACAACTAAAAAATTTTAGTAGTCAATATTATAAAAAAATAAGATTTCTCATTTTTCTTGTTTGTGAAAAGAAAATTATTGTGTAGAAATGTATTTATGGAAGTGACATTTGAATTTAGTACATTCCGAAACATATATAATTGATTAATGGATGGTTCGATTAGGGATTGTAATTTTTCAGGCCTGTCATATATATCATAAAATTACAACACGCAATGACCCTTGTTTTCAAATATAAACATCGAAATAAATCAAAAATCGAAGCCAAAACCAAAATAATCGTACGTCGCGCGAAAATAACACATAAATTTATATGGAAATTACAATAATAATTGTTTATAACAGAAAACAAGAAAATAAAATGTTCATGTTTTGGCAAAACCCGAAAAATTAGATTAAGCTGGCTAATAAATTAGAAAAATCCGAAATTATTTTCAGAATAATACAATTTTTTACTATTTGGTTTATTTATTTTAAAAAAGTAATAATCTCTGTAATAAACAAGATATAAATACAAATTGTGTTTATGAACCTAAATTATAAAATAAAATCAATTTATTTAATGAATTGTGCACGCCGAGCCACTCAAAAGGCGAAACTAGAGCAAATAATTTACAATGTAATTAAAATTACCAGAGATTAATAATACGTTGTCTCAAGTCTGTTTAATTTGAGAGACACAGTTACCCACATGCGATATTTTATAGAGTTTATGTTATACAAGGTAGATCAAAGGCTCAGATATTATAAAATAAAAATTTATTGAATAAAATAATTACATCAAAAATAAAAAATCTTGCTCACCGTAAATCGGCGACCACCAATATAAATCGGCAAACTTTATCAGATCAACACTTTTTTTTTTGGTTAGAAACAATTATTATCCACCTGTTTGTCTATTTGAAATTTACATAAATTTTATTTATTATTCAGTAACCGATGTATTCGCCAATTGACAAATCTATTTTGGAAACATTGTGCTTGTAATAAAACCTGCAAAAAAATAATATTTGACAACTTTCCAAATAATTTATGTATAGGTACACAGAAAAATCACGTGAAAATTTTTTCGGTTCCGTTATAAATAAAATTCGATGGTTATAATAAAAATATTGCTATGGTTTTGAAAATAAACGAAGGTTGAAAAATTTAAACGGGGTTTAAACCGTCCTATTATGTTAGGATCCCATCACGATATTCTTGTGTCGGGTGTGGTTGAAGCTTGAACAAGTTTTACTAGACTCAAAATACATGATTTGATGATACAGATGACAATATTTCAGTCACTTCTAGATTTACAGCTTCGGTCGCCCGACAAGTAATCAGAATTGATCAACGACGATTTCCTACCCAACGTCCAACAGACGGTAATCGTATAGGCCGACATTATTTTGACCGTTTGGAACTTCGCTCATATTATGAGGAATTTTGGATTAACCTTTGTCATGTTACAATATTGGCAGTCGCAAATCACTTTCGAAGAATTGATCGAATTCGATTAATGGCTTAAACTTGGGATACAACTTGATAATTAACGTTGTGATTTCGATATTAGTTCTTCAAATTGAGCGTTTTATTTTGTTTTGATTTATGTCTGACAAAACGGTTTCATGCACGAATGACCAACCTCGTCGAAATAGAGATTGTCCTTACAAATTGAACTATATTTTTTCAGTGATTTTCGATCGAGTAACAGCAATTCGTTATTCAGAAATTGTAATTAAAAAATTCTGTAGCCCTTGAATCATTTCTGTCTGCTAGAAGTATAGCAAAGTACGCTAAAGTTAATTTCACTATTCTCTTATCTCCTGTTAATACGAAACAGTGTTAGAACTTAGAGGAAATTGTTTGCTTGTATCTCTGAAATCATTCACTTTTCGAAAAATTTTGTATGCACAAAAAATATTTATTTATTTACTTTTAACTACTTAATAGAAAAGTGAAATCAAAAGTATAGGTTCTAATTAAAAAAACTAACTTTTATCAATACCTCCAATACTAATGAGTTTCAAGATGACCACTAAACATCCTCCTAGACCCTGAACAATTTTTATTATAATTTTTTTTTTTATTTATTTATTTTTATTTATTTATTTTTATTTATTTATTTGTTTAATTATCAGAATGAAAAATTTTGCTAACTTTAACTCATTCGAAATCTAACACATCTCATTTTGAGCAACAGTTGCTCATTCAAAATGAGATATGCAGGTTGGAGTGAGCTGTACAATTTTAATCAAAAACAAATGTGTGTAAGCATAATATGCTTTTGTAATGAACGGCCAGTTTTGTAATATTCATGGTACAGCTATTATCATGCTATTTATGTTTGATAGTTTGTATATTGGTCCCTCAAGGTATATATAGTGTGGCTGATACCCTCTGACGCTCTAGTTAACGGGTTGTTAAGATGCTGCGATGCCTTTCAACTATGGTCTTTTAATCCCAAGTCATCCATGAAAAGTTTCATTTTATGCATATATTTTTCCCAAGAAAATGCATACACTGGCAATTACAATTTACTATTTACAAAAATTTAAAAAACGCAAAAAACCGAAAAAAATATCAACCGTTGGACTCGAAAGTGAAAGTTATCCCATTTTTATTACATATAAGTAAAAGCGTGGCATTTATTAAAAACACTCTATTTAGACATAAGGTATTGTATTGCACTGAAGATGGCAGCAGTTTGTGTTTGGGCCATGCGCAGAACTTAAAAATGTTTGACATTTTTTGAATTTGTCACATTATCCAACCATACTGTTCATTATGTTGAAATTAATGCAGGAGAATGATCGGAAATGGAACCAGTGAATATATTTCTTTATTAACAGTGAGAAAACAGAAATCTTTAATTGTTTTCAGATAAATAACACTTCTTGGATCCTGAGATCAGATCACAGTACACATAAAATGGGTAATATACTCGTCGGTTTCATTTTCGACCATTCCCGCGTACCGATATAAAAAAAATGGATAATGGTTGGAGAATGTGACCTTTTGAAAGATTTCAAAAAAAACTCCAGCCAATTTCAAAAATAAAAATACATTAATTATTCAATATAAAAACACATTAATTGTGAACTTAATCATTTATTATAAATGCGCTAAATACTTGTTTTCGTAACATCGATTCTCTTAAAAGTGTTTGGAAATCTCATTTCACCAAATTCATCTATCAAACTGAAATTGGGACAAAAACTCTTCAAAATATAAATACAATTAGAATAACCAGACTCCATTATTTGTTGCGTCATAATCGGTTTATTATGCACGCTACTTTAATACTTTAGTCAGAATCTGAATTATCGTCAGATTTTGAAACAGTCAAATCAGAGCACGAAATGTTTAAATCCAAACTAAAAGTCAATTGCACGATATAAGAAAAGAATTTAAAATTTAATAAAAATAAAATAAAATAAATAAATCTAACACCCAATAGTTCAGTGAAAACCTATCCTTCGATAAATTTTCGGTTAATAAGATTTTTAAGATATTTTTGAAAAATCCATGTTCAATTTCTAACAAAACAGCTGACATTTGCGGAACAAATTGCGAATCACATTTTACTATGATGCTATGGGGTTCGAAACTTTCAAAACATAAGATTTGACAATATTCTAAAAAGAAGCACATTTTACTTAGGAAGCAACCCTTTATAAAATTCGATGAAAATCGCGAATAAGCTTAAAATTATTTTCATCATTAGAGAAGAGTATTTACCCAAGTGCACTAATTCTCCGTTCCCAAGTACAAGTGGTGCCTAAAACAGAGTACGGACATCGTACGGAATCCATGTCCGCCCATTGAATTTTATTATTTATTATTTTTTTGCTTTAAAATTTGTATATTTTGAACTGAGTTAACCGCGAGTTAAACATAGTTGCGATTGGTAGATTTGTTTTCCTCTACGTAGCGCAGCCCACTGCGAGGCAGAAAAATTAGAAATAGAGACACATGTCAGAATTCTGACCGCAAAGCAAAATACATGTATTTCACATCATATAATCGTGTGAATTCTAGTTTTTCTGCTTTCATAATTCTACCCATGTGTTTCCTGCATAAAACCAATTTTTTTTAAAATTGCCTACTGAACAAAAAAATAAAAATCGAATTTAAAAATATCCCCGATGAAAATTTCTACCACAAAACGTTCTACAATATTTCTACCACAAAACGTGGGGGAGGGGAGTGCATTTTTTCTACTTTTGTGGTAGAAATATTGTTAATAAATGGCCTCTTTGTTTTCTGCGACAAAAATTGTCGTAAACATTGTATGGGTGTCCATTAAAATGATATTTTGTTCGAAAAGCCAAAAAAAATCTTAACCCTCGTCAGGCGGCATAGGTACAATTGTGCCTTTTCTGTTTTTAAATACTAATAAGTATTCTTCTAGAACCCGGAGAGAGTTAAAGCTTTGTGAGATCTCTACATTTTAATAATGTTGGAATTCCAAATATTATCTATTTACAAAAATTATGTCTTTAGTGACAATTTTCATATAAAATATATGAAAGTACAATTGTACGTCTGCCGACTTTTAGCGTTGAAAAATTATGCCGCCGGACGAGGGTTAAAACAAAATAAATTTATAGCTTTTATATTTTAATGTAATGTACAAATAAAATTAAATTGTCCAAGATCACTTTTCATAAATAATTTATAGAAAAGCTGATTAAACTCTTTTTCGTAGAAATAAATTTTTCCGCGAGAGCACAGGGATGCAAGTTTCAATTACACGAAAAAATAATGATAGAAAAGCAAATTACGCGTTCATTGTCTGTGCTAAAATCTAGTCTACCTCGGTACTATGGATTCGGGTTAAGCGACAAAGCGACAAAACTTTGAAATTTTAAACGGTAACTTGTATTATTATTGCAAATTTTCTGTAAAAAATGTGAGTTTTATTCAATATATTGATTTAAATTCGTGACAGATGGCAAACACTGTAGTAGCAAACACCGAATTTTGTTGAAACTCTTACTATCGAAAGTAATCGGGGAGTGGGTCGGTTATGTAGTATTTTTTTAAAATTACATTCGGTATCTGCAAGAGTTAGACGCCATAACTCCTGTGTTTCCCTTTATCATTATTTTACGATAGTCCTTACCTTTTATGAAACTCTATAACCACCCGATCCACCTGGCATTAAAATTGTGGTTTAGTATACCAGAGATGCTACTGTTAAATAATGTGCTAGGCAACCGTCGTTCTGAAACCACTGTTTGATCGAATTCGTTCCTGGGATGTTGGTACTTCGAGTTGTTGATCTTTCCGTCCATTCACAGTGTCTTCAATAAAATAAGTCAATAAGCTTATCCCTTATAATTCGATACCAAACGTTAAGTGGCCAATATCGATGTTCGACCTGTCGAAAATTTTGTAGTATTGAGTAGAAATCACGTCTGCATTCAGCATAGAGGCACGTATTTTCGGTTTTTTTCTGAGGATACGAGAAACACTTCCTTTCGAAAGTCAAACTAATTTGGTTTATACTTTCAGGCGTAAAACAAAGGATAGATAAGGACGTCCCTATATGATAAAATAATGTTTAAAGTCAATGAGATTAATCACGTGAGATTTCCTGGAAAAGCGAAACTTAACTAATTCTCACCGATAACATCTTCGAAGATTCTTAATTTTTTTTTACATCCAAACCTTCATACGCTTTGTCGAAGAATCCGAAGCCATCTGTTGGCAGTTAATATTTTCAGAAATGTACAGGTTTTTGGTGTTCAATCGTCTTCAAAAAATGTCATTAATATCGACAGTTTTTACTCTTTTGACATTCACACCATTATGCCAGTTATTGTTCTCTTAAATTTTATAGAATCGTTTCAAGTATTCAATTGGAACTCCTGGTGCTTTTCACTGATAACTATTATATGCTGTTAAAGATTTTGCGTTCTAAATTTCGTGTATCGGCACGCGCTTTATAACCAATGTATTTATATAAAACAGCATAAATCTATATTAATAGAATAAAACCATCTAATTAATTTAAACGATTTATAAAATAAATAAAAATCTATGAATTCAGTGTGTTTTGTCATTAAGATAAATTCGGGATTTATACTTGAAAGAAATAGAGAATCAAATATTAATTTGTTAAACCTAAGTCAAAACAACGAACGCAATCATACATATATAAAACAGGTGTTTTCAGTAATTTCAACAATCCATGACAGGAAAAATTGGACAGTTTAAATACGTACATTTTGTTATAGTCCATTATCGTTACAGACAATACCTAATAATTTGTATATTATCGCATATGTATTGTTTTCTTAATTTTTGAGTAGTTTTTTGCGTTAAAAGCGATTTATCGGGCTAAGAATCTAAAATTGGAACACGATCATTTGTGCAAGAATACAAATCCCGCGAGGAAAAATGTCATCAAATGAATTTTTTTATAAATATCTAAATTATTGCGTTATAATATTTATCTTCAATTTTCAATTTTTTTATGTTATTATCAACATATTTTCCTTTACTCTGTTTATCACTCAAAGTATATGTAAAAAATTATAAATGGGGAAAACTGATGAATGAAATATTTGATGCTTGTGAATTTTCATCTTTCTGTTCGAAACAATAATATTGTGAAGACAAATAATATGATTTTTCTTGATTTTCGCTGACTCTATTTTTATGTTACTTTATGATTTTCTATTTTTCGCTCTAATGATCATATGTTCTAATTTCAAATTTTATTTATGCGTCATCATGATTAGTTTAGTTTAAATTTTTTTTTTTTAGAAATTGAACAGGTTTTTTTAAGTATGTGAAAGCTAATTAATTTTTCAGTTATGTACCCGACATTAATTCACAAATTTATGTACTTTAATGAAATTTTAGTTTTATGATTGTTCTGGTTATTTTATCTTGTTTAAAGTATTCGGTTACATTATTGAAATGAATCAGACAATATACGACAATGCGTGTATACAAAAAAAAATCAAAATATTTCAATTATGCCGGTTTTTAAAAAAATGTATTTAAACAATAATATCGTAATTAACTTTACTGACTCAATCAATTTCGGTGTTGAAATAACCGTTTAAGGCGAATAATATAAAAACAAACTAACGTAGATTTTGGAAAATTTATTTTTCCGCAAAATAATACAACTTGTTTACTGTTTTATTCTTTAGAATTTTCTTTTTTATATAGATACACAAATACTGTTACATTTCCCCCACTAATTATTGTATGTGGACAGTAAAAGATTGCACACGACTCTCGATTTCTCATATTTTCACATAATGTAGAAGTAGTGTCCTTTCTTGGCTGTTGAATGTACACAATTTATGTGTGGAAAAACCACTACACCTATTAATCCACCGAACGTATTTTCAAAAATAAAAATTATTATTCGTATATTCGTTATACATACGAATTATTGATGCTGTGTGGTTTTTCGTGAGATGAAGCCGACGAATGATTTCTTAAATATTTAAGTTAACTTATGTATCAAATTTAAATTATAATTTGTTAGTTGAACATTTTCTTTAAACATAACAACATCGATTTATATTAAGTAAGAGTGGAAAATTAATTTAAAAATAAAAATAAAAAAAAATTTAAATAAAAATAATAATTTCCTGGTGTAAATTGAAATTAAATAATTTTCATTTTATTTTTATTTAATTTATCTCAGGTGAACGCTGGTTCTCACCAATTGCAAACGGTTACTGATTACGCGAAACCGAATAAAGGAACAGCCCATTTCCAAGAAACTGTTACTTCTGTCACGACAACAACAGAAGAAAACCGGGATCAGTTGGATTCTATGCTAGGAAATTTACAATCAGATATGAGTCGCCGCGGTGTAAACACAACACAAAAAGGCTGTTGTACAGCTTGTGAAAAACCAATTGTTGGTCAAGTAATCACAGCCTTAGGTAAAACATGGCATCCAGAACATTTTGTATGCAACCACTGTAATCAAGAGTTGGGAACACGGAATTTCTTTGAACGCGATGGTAATCCCTATTGCGAACCAGATTATCACAATTTATTCAGTCCACGATGCGCTTATTGCAATGGTCCAATTTTGGATGTAATATACAAAATATTTTCTGTGGAAATTATTTGGATTATTCATTAAAATATTTAATTTATTTAATTTAATTTAGAAATGTGTAACTGCCTTAGAAAAGACATGGCATACAGAGCATTTCTTCTGTGCACAATGTGGACAACAATTCGGTGACGATGGATTCCATGAACGTGATGGCAAACCATATTGCAAAAATGATTACTTTGATCAATTCGCCCCCAAATGTAACGGATGCAATCGGGCAATTATGGAAAATTATATTTCAGCATTAAACAGTCAATGGCATCCAGAATGCTTCGTGTGCAGGGTAAGTCGAAAATATTTGAAATATTTTTACATTTTTATTAAATTTTATTTTGTTTCTTTAAATAAATTAATTAATATAAAGGATTGCCGGAAGCCTGTCCGTGGAAAGTCGTTTTATGCATTGGAAGGTAAACCCGTTTGCCCTCCATGTGTTGGTATTGAAGACGAAGAATAAGTTAGATAAAAACATAATTTTGTAAATTTATGTTTATGTATGCAACAAAAGTCCCTGAAACAAAAAGCCCAAATATCTTGTATATGAACTGCGCCCTTCCCCCTTATACTTTTTTGATTTTCAGGTATATCACACAAACACACACACACATACACACATTACACGACTACACCATTAACAAAATCACATACACATAACACACAAAACACATTCTTCCTATACACAATACGGGAAGATTAGATTTTATGATTTAATTTTTTATTAATAATTGCGATAATTTTAAATTAGGATATGTAAAAAATTGTTTGTAAATAAAAAAAAATATTTATATATAAAAAAAAAAAAATAAAAAATAAAAATAGAAAAAAAAAAGTCTAAATCAAAAATAAGAAAATTAAAACTCAAAAAACATAGAAAAATTAAATAACTTCAAGAACACGAAAAGATAAAATGTTTTGTCGTAGGAGTGTTCTTGGTTTTATTTAATAATAGATTCGGGCGTGATTGCGTCATCAATCTCGCGTTTCTGTTTTATGACGTTGGTTTTCTTATTCTTTATATGATTTTGCTTGTTCCTCGTGGATGTTTCTATTTCGGTAACATCAATTTTCCATTATTATTTGATTGACAATGTGGATTGATATTCAATTTAATGGTTTTACTATGTCATCTCTGGAGAGTAAAACACGAACAAAAAACTGTATAAAAGATATTATCGCAATTATTTGTTTAAAAAAAATAAATTATAAAATTTATAGGATGTTTTTCGTGTACGAAATACGTCTTTCACGTGACTATGACAATTTTGTGACTTGATTGATATTGATTTGATTGTTACTGTAAAATATGTACGCTGTCGAGCAAACAGAACGTTACTCGCATTTGAAATTATTAAAGAACAGAGGATGTAAATATAAGAAATAAAATTGACTATCTCACTTCGATTTGTATATCACTTCAACTAGAAATGAGATTAATTTTTTGAACAGAAAAATGTAACAAGGTCCCAGATTCAGCGGTAACAGAAGTTGAAATATATCGGGGACAGGAAAATGGTTAGGCCGATTAAACCATTTATGACGAAACCGATTCCTAATGTTCTAATGGTAAATGTAACTGCGACAATATAAGACATTCAATATTTACTGTGTAACTTTAGTTCTATAAGCGAGTATCCAAACATATTAGTTACTAGTATGTATAGTGGTTCCGGAAAGCAATGACGTATGTTTAATGCTCTAAAAAGAAAAATTGGTCGTCTTCGCAATCTGAACTTAAGGAAAACCAACTGTTTTTCTAATGAGCGACTTTGTGCTAAATTTTACGTAGTAATTTATTCAAATTTTTTCTACTTCTAAAAAAATGTGCACGCTCTCCAAACAAAATTTTCATTAAAAAGAGTAGAAAACCGTGGTGTGGAAACCGGGGTTAATCCTTATTTAAGCGCAAGATGTGCTTAGACTTGAGGTATATTGACAACATCAGATGCAATCTTTTCAGACACATTCTAAATTTATGTCAAAAATTACCGGGTATTATAGTGAAAGTTGTTTGAAGCACCTATTCATGGTCTAATTTGATCGAACTACAGTTGTTCCGACCGATTCGATTGTTGCATGTAGTCGAATTGATTTGACACTAATTAAATATTCATTAAATATTAGGTCCGACGAAATTTAGAATTATATGTCGCTTGCTAGTACCAGAGGCAGACAATGTTGGTTTCGTTTTGGTTCCTATCAAAAAATAGGCACTTCGACAATAACATGTGATATTTGACTTGCTAGACGCTTTAAACTTTCCACGTGTGATTTGTTTGTCATTTCAATAGAAATCTGATTTCTTGTTTCGTTTTGGCGATAAACTGAACCATTTGCGTGGAAAAAGAGTTTTTGTAATACTACTGGCTCAATCACATTGAATAACTATATGATCAACGACATTAAAGTCGGATTTCGGTTTAGTTTTCTTTTGGCGCATTTATGTTTCGATTCTTTTTAAGTTCCTTGGGAACGTTCAATACAATTGGTTATGAGTTTTCCTTTTAAAAGCGATAGTTCATTACCTTTTACACAAAGCACCGGTGAATATGGAAGCAAATTATGTAACATGAGTTGCAATATCGCCGGTAACTTAGCAATCAAATTCAGTGGACGTTTTTCTATCATAAACGAATATGGAATCTTAAACATGAAAATTGTTTAGCGATCGAATTGCCTCAACACGAATCTGTAACGAAAGGAAAATTAGGAACGAATTTGTTAAGATACTATTTCTAATATCTACGGTAATCGCTTCTAATTGGCTGTAAACCATCTTTAGTGTTTCAAAGCTTTTGATGCTCGAATTTTCACTCGATCTCGGGCCGAATCCTGAACATTCAGAACAATATTAAGCGGTCATAAAATTGTATAGTTTTATCCGTTTACAAGCCATAAAAATTGAATTTCATTCGACAAAATGCAAGTGAATACATTTTAACGAAAGACATACGTTTCAATTTCATAACTTTTTTCTAAATGTGTATGAAAAGGAAACAAAATTATATTTTTGTATGTTGACTAAGCGATCAATTTATGACAAGTCACATTAGTTTCTCAAATGGGTTGTCCAATAACTGTCAACGTTAGCCGAAAAGTGTGAGACATGTAATATACCGTTCTTCTTTCAGATACGTCATACATGTTTCGCTTATGACATTGATATCATAAGCGAAACATGTATGACGTGTCTTCGACGTGTACAACACATTATACAACATGTCTGAGATAAATTTTTGTATGTATATAAACATACATGCACATATTTCTGTCAGATAACGATTTATCAATCAGACAATGTCACAAACGAAAATTAGTCCCATTTGTTGATAAATTTCTATATACGTGTCATGCTTGATTGTCGGTGATGAGTCATTGGTGTGACGTCAATAGCGTTCTTGCGGTATTTTGCACCAAATACATTATCCGCAACTTCCTTAAATGTTTTTATTGGATAATGCCTTCTACAAATATTTTACTCGTATTGAGTTCTACCAGATCACTGCATATTATTATTGTACCAGTGACCTTGATTATCAACAAGATGGCGTGCGGAATCGATTCAGTGATCGTTTGTATTCTTCTCATAAGTATCATTCTTTTTAATTCTTCTTTGACACTTGATCACGCGATGACTCTGGTCTACGACCATATCCTAAATATTTAACCGAATGGTCACATTTATCGTATAAGCACTTATTCGTAAGAACAGTTAACCGTATGCACATTTTACCGTAAGGACATTTAATCTTATGACCAAGTTTACGATCATTTTGTCGTCATACTGTTTTTCGAAATATATGAAATTAAAATTTTACAAAACAAAAAGTTCAAAGAACGGTGATTTTTCAACATGATTAATTCGATTATATTATATAAATAATTTTATTTTAAGTAAGTTTATGAATTAAATAAAATGTTTTCATAATAATTTACCAAGTATTTCGAAACCTCCTGGACATATACCAAATGCAAACGCAACTAAAATCAACCTGCCTCTTTCCAAAATTCTGATTAAATCGTAAATTTTAACGTACGGTATTGAACCACAACCAACATTATTTTTATTCGATGCTGGAAGGCGTAAACTATAGTTTGTAAGTTACCATCGCATGTTTTTTATGACACCAATCCGACTTCGTATAATCAAAACATTTTAAAAGGTAAACAACCATGATTTTACCGAGTAAACTGCACAGTTAAAGCTTTGTCGGTTGGATTGAAAGATACCGGGTTCGAATCCCGATAGGGAGGGGCAGGATACAAAAGGGATTTTTCATCATCAGATTACGATTTGTGATGAAAGTGAACACAACCATGACTGACCCCCTATCGGAGTGCAGAACTTATAGGCCGCGCCATCTTCCATGCCGATACTATAGGCTGGATCGGCGAACCCATCGGAAGATTAAATACTTTTTTGAAACACCTACCATTAAAACTAAATTTAGTTTGATTTAACACAAATTTTATACCTTTCAAAAATGTTTTAAAAATAAATTTATTTTATTTTTTATGTAGTAAATTCACATTTGTGAATAACGACGACACACACTAATGAAATTAAAATAAAATTTGGTTTCACAGTTACAGTTTTAAAATTATTCCTACTTTTTTTACAGTCGAACAACTATTTCACATAAAACAGTTCAACAAATTTAACAAAAAATTTGGTAAATGGAGTAATGAAGAACATATGTAAATAGCCAGCAATTGGTCCGTAAGGACAACCCAATTTAAACATTTTACGTACACTATTAGAACTATTTTGTTACCCTAATGAGTCTACGTATAAATGGATTTGTTTTAAGAACATTTTTGCTTTGTTAGCTTTTTGGATCAGTACTTTTCTTCTAGCTTGTTAAAATATTTTACAACAAATTTAGTAACAACTTTTGGATAGGGCGAACCAATTGTTTTTTAAAATGTAAGAGAAATTCACCTAATCTTAAAACATCTACAATATAATACATCCAATTTTGTTCTAAATGTTGGCATCACAAAAATATAGTCACGACGATACTTGGATAATTCCTCGTTTGTAGAAAAATAATTGTGTTTTGATTAGCAGAAAAGATATTTAAGTAATCAGATACATCTTTTGGCTCTTTTAAAAAATTAGCATACCGTACGTTAAAATTCTGTGCACAAAATTAAAAGACAAAATTACAAAAATGTTAGAATCAAATTTAATATACATACAAGCTTATAAAATGATTTTTGGTCAAGGTCAATCACGCCGGATTCAATTTTTTTCTGGATTCTTATGTAACTACGCCAACTATTATACTAATAAGATGATATTAGCGGTATCTGAAATTCATAAGTAATTATATAATGCTTTGGTCAAATGTTCTGGAATATGGGGTGGAAGTAGGATCATGTTCTTGTCCAAATATGTGTAAAACCAATAAAAAAGTTTTTGTTCAAGTTAGTACCGGTCCTTTGGAACTAAACTAATTCTTGTTGGATTATTATTTAACGATTTATAGTTTTTAGTTGAAAGATAGCAGAATGGTACATAGTGTTTGAATATTATATGTCATAGTGCGTCCAATGATAAATATGTTTTTTTATTTTTTTCTGGTTTAATGCCATCGCAATCGGTCTAGAATAGGCTATTATTTACTATTCAAAATCGAGATCAGTAAAAATTTATTTTTCGATCACTAACGATTGATCAAATTTTTTCGAGGCAATTGTAAACCTCTGTAAATGTTTGTAAACATGCGTAAACAACATCATCGTATGTTCGAATTTAAGTTATTAATAAACACCTAATCGTATGGGTAGTCAATCGCAAAACAATTTTCATATGGGCACTTAATCATTTGTGTGGAAATAGCAATCATATTTCTTAACCGATTATGATGAAATTTGGTATTGTAGATGGAAATGACCAAGTTCTGTCCTACTTGACCATCTCGTAGAACTTCGTCCAAAATTAATTTTGAAATCCCATTTCCACCAGTCAAATCTAAAAATATCATATTTGGGTCATAAATACTCTAAATAGTTCAGTCGCAGTTAGCGATATTCTAGAACTTCCTCTAAAAAATCTGATTGGAATCCTATTTTGATGGTGTGCAACTATATTAGATTTTCGGGATTTGTACATTTTCTTGTTGTACTTTTCGCAGTGGTTTTGATAATATGGATATTGTTTTGTGCTGGGCCGGAGTCAGAATCTAAATGGCTTCATGGATTTGATTAGTGCCTGTCCGCTGATTCTATATATGTTTTATGCCATAGCCACGTCTAAATCAGACCCGTTCAACAGCTTTTCTGTAATATACCATATAGTAATTAGTCGTTTTCTAATGCTACACCTTCCTTCACCATTGCTGGTTAATCTCTTCTTTCATTAATAATAATTTTAGTGGACTCACATTTTTTTTTATCGGACAACTCTAATGAATAGGCAGGGCATCATTTGGGGTGATTATCTGCTCTCAGCAAACGTATAACTTGACTGCGTTTTTCAGGTTTTGAATATTTAGGAAATCTGATGTTTTCATCATGAAAAAGTTTCTGAAGATTGTTAGATGGATGTGAGATTTTTAGCAGTTCTGGAACTAGATTTTAAAATATATTCTGAATTTTTAAAATACAAATATTTTTTTAGAATTTTTTTTTTTATCTATAAATGAACTATGTAATTAGTAATAGGAAAAATTGTTTTTATTGTAGGTACATACAAATTTCCTTTTTTACTTAATATGAATGTATCTGTTTTAGAATAGTCGGACTTTGCAAAGATTGTAGCTTTTGTGGCGATTTATTATGAATTTAAACAAATCTATACCCAAATCTGGGCCACCTACACACCATGATTACATCTGCCGGTTTCTTGATTATAAAAACCAAAATTATTTTGGTTGAAACAAAATGTTTCCATTTCCCATAACTTCTAAAAGTTAATATTTTCCACAAAGTCTGGAAATTAGGAATTTTTTCCTTTCCACAAAATCCCGTTGCTAAGGGCATTTTATTTTCAATGCCGAGGTTTTTTACATAAGCGAACAATTATTTACGAAATTTTAAGCATTTTGTACACGTGCCTTGTCTAAGTATGTTGTGTTTATGTAGGTGGCAAATCTTTAGACATTAAACGATTCATTAAATTTGTAAACTAAACAAAATATTTACAAAGAACAATCGAATTTTTAAATTCATTTTTTAAAGTATATAGATTGCGGCAAGGCAATATTTAACGTGTGTGGGTGCTACATGTTATTATATGAATTTATAGATAACGGTTCGATTATAATCCCACCCAAATATCCTTTTTGATTTTTAATTATAAAGAAAACTATATATGTAATACTTAATTTTAATTATTTTTTTAT
This sequence comes from Nephrotoma appendiculata, assembly GCA_947310385.1. Taxonomy (NCBI): domain Eukaryota; kingdom Metazoa; phylum Arthropoda; class Insecta; order Diptera; family Tipulidae; genus Nephrotoma; species Nephrotoma appendiculata. The sequence goes on along the minus strand of OX371224.1, from coordinate 28,745,611 downwards.
TTTTTTTTTAATCTCATAAATAAACGAGACAGTTTTTTTGTTTGTTGGCACAGTAATCAAGGAACGTGATTTGAAAACAAGCAAATTTTATATTTTTAGATAATTTTTTTTTTCACTTTTTATTATTTGGAAATGAAAATGTGTGCGTATGTGATTTTTTTTGTTGTAAATTATGTTATTTTATATTTTTTAAACGAAAAATTTAATTGTTGCATTAAAAATGAATTTTCGCTTCTTTTGCCGAAATTTTGGCGTTCTTGTATAGTGCGTCTTTGCCAAGATATGTTATACTGGGTGGTTGTTCAGGCAGGTGTAAACACGTTTATCTAAAATGTATTAGCTATGCATTCTTGAACTTCGTCGTTATATTTATTAATTTCCTAAAATAGTTTTATTAATTGAGTCATGCACACCTCTTGGCACTTGATTCTGTTATGCGGGTGGCAAAAAAGATCTATGACCACCTGGAAATAATATTTTAAAAATAACTTTATGTTGTAATCATAAAGATTTACGACACCATTAGTATACCGACCTACCTTATTTTGAACAAAATTCATGTTGACGTAAAGCATTGGACTAATGTAGACAATTCGACGCTACTATAACCTTGAAAATGATATAATTGAGCACGCAACATAAAATATATCATCACATCTCTAGTGGTTATTGCATTAAACCGAGGGCAAAATTTACTTCTTGCACATGTTTCCGACAAAAGTATAAAAATTATATGGATTTTTATAAGAAAAAATTACAAAAATTTTAAGTAAATAAACACATAATTCATTTTGTACAGAAGAATTTGCACAAATGACCTTTTAAAATTATCGATGACTTAATGATCTCGTAAACCGAAATCGTCCGTAAAAGTATAAAATTCTAAGTCGTAATACAAATGTATATACGGCTCAACCCTGTTCTATCAGTGTGATAATAATAAACGATTCTTTCTCACACCCGATTATTAATCATAATTTATAAATTTATCTTCTGGACGCACACAAATTTTCGTTATCTAAATTTAGTAGATGGAATCATAACTACAATGTATTGAGTAGTTTTGTTCACATCTAAATACAATAGTTCTCAATTTTATTAGCATACATGAAATATTGATTTTGTAATAATATTTGAGCTTAGGGATTTAATGCAAATGTGTATTAAATATGATTGATGTTATAATTATCTAATTATAAAATAAAGTTTCAGAATTTTTAAATGCGAGTATGCGGATGACGCCAACTGGGAATATTGTTGATTTAATAATTTCATATTTTATTATACGATTTTACATGTGTCGAAATGACTGAATTTTTTTATTTTATTATACGATGAATTATATAAATTAATATTTAAATATAAGGCTATCAGTCTGTCGGGAATTATTGTTTGTGTAATTTATTATTTTTTGTCTTTACGCTATTTCCCTGTTTTTAGCTCGGTTCTGTAGTATTGCCGAAAAGTATTATTGCCCGCCCATATATCTTAAAATAAATTATTAGAATATTTTTGTTTTAATTAAAGAATAATATGTTGTCTAAGATTGTCGATGAATATCTACTGCCTTTTAGAAAAAATACAAAATTTGTATGAGTTGCAGAATTTATTTCCGTTGTTTTAGAATTATTAGCTGTCATTCGCGAGAAATTAGTTGGATATAAATTAAAAGTAATGAAAACTATGTGATCGTAAATTCTGAAATACAAAATCTTTGAGGAACTCATAAAGGTATTATCACTTATACGTACAAGGATCACCAAATTAATGAAAGTCATCAGTAGTCATATTTTACCTATTTGTTCAAAATCATTAGGCGCAACCAAAGAGTTACACCGCAATTAATAAAGTTCTCGTTTACGTTATGGTTCAAACTTTTAATTTTCATTAGAATTGAGTTCGGGGTTTGGTATGTAATTTCTTTTCTGATCAGGTTCAATACTGGTTTCATAATAATAAATTAATTGAACGAGGTATCAATAAAATTATAAACAGTTTAGCTAACAATTTTATTTATTTATATATTTCCAATTCATAAAATAACAAAGAAATATAATTAAGTAAAATTTAACCAGGCTAGGAACCAAGCGCACATTAAATCGATAAAAAGTATATAAATAAAAAAAATTCTATGAAATATTGGAGAAAGCAGTGTCTGCTAAATTTATTTTGTAGGTCTGCTACAATTTAATTACGGAATTTATAAATATTTTATTGATTTTTTAATCGATAAAATTTGCGCTTAGCTCCTACCTAAATCAACATTTGTGGTTCAGTTTGCATATTAGAATATTTTCCAAATTACAGTCAAACCTGTTTTTGTGCGGTAGCAGGGATCGCATAAAAAATGCAAAAAAAATCTTCCAAACTTGACGAGTAGGTATAAAAGATAGTTTTCGCAACACATTTAAAAAGTTTTTTTTATGCGGTGAATAGGGTACTGCATATATACCGCATAAAAAAATATCGCACAAAAAAGACCGCACAAAAAATTGCACAAAAAAGTTCGCACAAAAACAGGGTTGTCTGTATTTTTAATTAAATTTATCCGCTTGTCCGTCAAAATAGGTTTTAAAATGAGAAAGTCTCACTAAACGTTGATTTGCCTCGAAGGCATAGCGGGAACAATTTTGACAGTTTCCGAAAATTTTGGTTCAGTTCCGGGTTCTCTGGGCGAATGATGAAATTCTTTCATTAGTTTACTCTCCTCAGATGTCTCTTGCATATGAACTGGGACTGTAAAAGTTAAAGAAAATAATGATTATTGCATAGGCGGTTTGGCCATATTGAATTTGATGTTCCCATAATTTTCTGACGTTCTATATTTTATGAAAAAGTGCAATTTTATTAAAGGAGAATTTCCATTAAATGTTGTGCGCAGGCGGGTTAACACTGTAGCATTTAAAAATCGATTATCGAGGCGCCAGCAATAATACATTTTTTATGCTTAGTTGTAATTGAGTGTACAGCGCGGACTTTTATTCTGCCCTAGCTCTGTGCAAATGTCAGAACTTCTGGCCTAACGCGCGATCCTGCAAATAAAAGTTAACTGCTGCCTTAAATTTGTACATTCTATAATTCAACGGAAATCCAAAACCGTTTAGCGAATTCCACTTCTTGGAAGTCCTATAAATCAATTCGCGCTTGGCTTCCTCAGTTCGAGGTTTCGACAGCTGCAACGTAAATCTATGTGCATTGACCGTTCCTCTGCAACATCTGGGCGGTGTTGTAGGCTCTCTAGATCTTTTGTAAGTCTTGGATTGCTTATTATTCGGATGGCACGCCGCTGAATCTTATCCAGTAACTGAAGAGCAACACCATATGCTCTACCCCAAACTTGACAGCAATACTCTAATGAAGGTCTTATACTTCTGGGGAACCTGGTGCTATTTAAAAAACCTGCTTCTATTGAAGAACCCATGTTTTCGTGAAGCTGATTTGGCCAATGCAACAATGTGTTCATTCCATTTTAAATTGTTGCAAATTTTAACAACAATCCAACGAATTGAGTCACAACCCACTAGTAGATGGTCTTTACCACAAAGGATATTCGTTGTGATTTCTTTTACACGAGAATGTTCATATTTGTGTACTTTTCTTGTTAAAATTGGCCTGATTTCTTTCTCCCCGTTCAAATAGTGTACTCAAATCGAAATTAAACGAAGTGAAAACTTCTAGCCGTTTATCGGTTAGTTCTGAAGAAGTAGGTTCCACCTCGAATGAAATAGAAGAGTGCATTCTATGAATAGGGTTAACAGTGCTATCCAGCAAAGCATTGATGTATAACAACAAAATCGGTGACAATACTGATACCTAAGAGAGTGTCATTTGGAGAGAGTGTCGTTGATGATTTCCCGTTTAGCACAAGGTTGACATTTTGGTCTTTGAGAAAGTTTTTTATCTTCTTGATGGTCCTAAATCCAAGCCGTATGCCATCAAATGAGATTCTCATAACAAACCTTGTCAGAAACTTTGGATATATCCAAAGAGCTTGCGAGGACCTCTCCATGTTGTTCTAGGGCGAGATTTTATTTGTTTGCGCCATACGTCAAAAGATCTGTTGTGGAGTTGCTTTCACGTAAGCCATACGGTTTATCTGAAATTATTTTTATTAATTTCAAGATGTTAGATGATGGTTAATTCATTTCACAAAAACACAATTGATATTGACTGTTAGTTTGCGGAGTCACTTTTATCACAACTTTCAGAAGTCTGAAATTGTTCCATCGCATTCTTGCAGGCGTCCTTGGGATTTTCTTGCTTTGTTCGTTTCTGCCATTTCTTTCACCCCACCAAAAATACGATTTCTCAAACTCTTCAAAATACACTTCTGTCTCGGTGATAACCTCCTCGTTTGAGGTAAAAAATTTTTCCTCCAAGCCATGTTTTCATTGTTGGGGAACAGAAAGAAATCGCAGGAAGCCAAGTCGGGCGAGTACAGTGGTTGCGGCAGTAATTCATAGCGCAGTTCATGCAATTCGGCCGCGAAAATTTCGAGATCGCGGCACCCATCGGTCCGAAACCTTTCTCACACTTATCGTTTAAAATATTATTTGCCGTTCCGTACGACACTCATACGGCCTCTGCTTCTTCGCGCTAATTCGGCGATCAATGAGAATCATGTCGTAGACCTTTTGCCGGGTGTTCTGGCCACTCATCAGCAAAAACAGGTATACACCCACTTTTAATTTCGTTGAACCAATATCTCATCGTTGTAATAGATGGTAAAGGGTCCCCATAGACAGCATCCAACTTCGCTTTTATCATCCAAATGACGCATGTTTTATTCATCCAAAAAATGAAAAGCGAATTACAACTAGCTGCCAAATAAAAACTAACCTGTGAACTAGACCGAAATTAGTATGGTGTCGTTTGTCAGATGACAGTACACGATGGTAATGTCTACTTCCCTCAGCAACGCCATCTGTTTTCAAACACAAGTACTTACTGATCGACCCTCGTAAGTCATTGGGAAACTCCTTCAATATTCGAACTGGAATTCCGTCAAATCTAATGGTCACCATACCGAAGACGCTGAAAAAAAATGGCCAACCGTCCATCCAGAGCGGTTTTATATTCGTGTGTTTGGTGTAAAATTTCTTACGTGTCGAAAACAAAAATCGATCCGAAGTCCATACCATTAATAATCGTGAGTTTCAATCACCAATCTATAAGTGAATTGACCGATTGAATCGGCAAAAAATGAAAACTGCCGTAATCGGGTATGTTGTTTTCCCCGATGATCGGCGCTGTATTAATATGAGAACTTCTAATTTAGAAGCAGTTTAGACATCAGGTAGCACTTAGTTTGGTTTCATATTAGAAAATACGAAAAATAATGCTAAAGCATAGAAGGTCCGATTTACGGGAAATCTTCACCACGAATAATCTAAATAAGCTATTCCAAAGTCGTGAAATGAAAGGTAACTTGTACAGGTCTCAGCGGCCAGCTGTCCAAAGTGAAAATGAGTCGGGAGGGGGTAATTATAATTGGACGAAGTAATTGCATTTTAAATAGAGTTGTTTACCAGAATAAAGCGCATTTAGTTGAGAAAGGTTGTTCGCTCTTTTAAGGAATATAGACCGAGGAGAAAGTGGAAGTTTGCGCTTCAATTTGGTATTTGATGATAAGCAAAACGGCGGCGAATTTTTTATTTAATCTATGTAAATATAATTTATCACAACAATCAGAAATTTGGTCTTATTAAATTTGGATGAATGTCGGTACAAAACCATTTAAAACGAAATATTTAAATTCAAAACGAGGTTGTTTGAGCAAGAAAGTTTGTAGTTTATTTTCGGTATGAAAATTATTCGAAAATAAACCACACGATCCTTATCAATTAATCAGATTCGTTATATCCATGCATTTTTGGTAAGATTTGGGATGGCAGACAACATTCTTGTAGGTGAAAAACCATATTAAAAATTCTGTGGGTTTCATTTTATTTGCAGCACAGCTGACTCGGTCAGATATTTAATGTGGTGTAAATTCCGTTGATCCCTATTGGGCAGGTGATCCAAAAGCCCACAGTTTTTCTACCTACTATCGAGGCAGAATATATGACACTAGTGCCACTCAACAGGCTCTACGGTTAAACACCCGCTATGGGGTGTCGTCTGAACAATAACTTTAAATCAATGGATTATAGTTAAACTAAAAACGTTTAAAAATGATTTCGATTAACTTGATGTATTCGGAGTCACAAAACTATCTAGAAGCTCGAACTTAAAATAATGTTTCTCGTAGTGAAAATCACAAGTTAAACGTTTATCTGGCCTTTCGTGAAAAGATGAATTTTGACGAAGTGCTCCTACTCTATGAAATTTTTTGATGTACTCTTGTTACGAATTGGAAGTTTCAAGGTCATCAAGCTTCCCAGCAAGAAATTCACTGATAACACACTAGTGACACATCAGCGATAGTCAAGCATGACACGCATATAGATATTAATCAGCAAATGCGACTAATTTTCGTTTGTGACACGACTGAGATGAATCGTTTACGACATGTCTGAGATGAATCGTTTACGACACATCTGAGATGTATATGACATGTCACACAATTATTGTTGAACATGTATTGCAAATGGATAAATCATATGAGAAACTAATATAATTTGTCATTAGTAAATCATTTAGACAACATACCATTGAAAATCGACCGGAAAGTATTTTTTGTCTTTTTCTTACGCATTTAGAAAAAAAGGTAAGAAAGAGCAAGGCATGTCTTTCGTAAAAAAATTATCACATGAAGTTGACAAATTTCCATCTGGGTTACTGCAACGTTGAACCTTTAAATCGCTATTTTAGTGACATCAACGAAAACGTTTAAGTGAGCTGTGCGATGAAGTTGATCGAGAGTTGGGTCGACTTTACTATATCGTAATAAAAATGAAAGGAAATAATTTTAATTCGTCTTCTTGATCGGTACTCAATATCGTAATTTCGCTGTTTTCTTACAGTAATCATTTAACGAAGGAAAACTATTACGATTGATGAACTGGCCGAGGTTTGCATTAAAGTAGGTAATACCAAGACGCCTGGGCCTGCATACATCCCGAATATGGCTCTCAGGGGTATTTCTCGATAGGTGGAAGACACATAATAAGAGTAAGGGAGAGAATTGTTAGGTCCAGCGACTTGGTTATGTTCAGCGACGATAGGATCGTTATGTATAAAACGTACCGTAGCTCATTGTAATGCGTACCCAATGCTGAAGTTGCCCAAGTATCCAGGTATTGTTCTGTTGTATGATGGTTCTGTTTCGATTAGTGGCTAAATTTAAGAAAGATGTAATCATCCGCCAATGATTGCAGTCAGTGCGTTTTGAATTACAAAACCAGGAGATCGATTCTGTACTCATTTATCGAACTCGGTTTTTGATTCGAACATTGGCGACGTCACTCAATATTTGAATCATCGGAGTTCAACTGAGGTTAAACTTACACAAAATCTCAGCCCCTTAGTTTCGTAATTTGTTATAGGAATATTTCAATAACTAATTGAATGGCCTTCAAAAATATTTTTTGTTCATCCGGCCTCATCCTTCGGATTGTTCTTAATAATTTAATATAAAAGAGAAATACAGGTAGCATCAAGATTCTATTTTTTTATAATTACGAATTCTAATGAACTTGAACAACAAATATGTATTAAAATAATAATCTGGTCGTAAAACGTATTTTAAATTCAAATTCTAATTTTAAATAGATGTGAACATATAAATAAATTAATTACTATGTCACTATAGTTAAAATATACGCGAGTCCTGATGTCGGCGTAAATCAATTTTTAATAGTATAATTCAATGCATCATCACTAATGACATTGCCTCACTGAGTTGACGATATCCATCGCATCGGTGATTTTGTGTTACAATTTAAATATGTTTATTATGTGGGTGGGAAGCAAATTTTTTAAGTAGTTGATTCGATGTTCCATTTCAAAGCAACAGCACCAATCGAGATGGTGTGATTGCTCCTTAACCTAATGATATCGTGATTTATATTATCCGGTCGGACTTTACTGCTACCACCATCATCGAAATTAAATTGTTCCAAGTGTCAGTTTTCCGAGTTTACGACTAATAAATTAAAAACAATATTTATGTCTTCTTTATTTTATTGTTATTTTTTTTTGCTTAGAAATAAAATGCCAATTGGCCGTAATGCCAAGATTATTAATTTGGAATTTTTTATTTTTATCATTCTAGGACTGTCGGCAACCGTTCCAAGGTGGCTCGTTCTTTGATCACGAGGGTTTACCATACTGTGAAACACATTACCATGCCAAGCGTGGTTCATTATGTGCCGGTTGCTCAAAACCGATAACTGGTCGCTGTATAACTGCAATGTTTAAGAAATTCCATCCTGAGCATTTTGTGTGCGCCTTCTGTTTGAAACAGTTGAATAAGGGCACATTCAAGGAGCAAAATGATAAGCCATATTGTCATGATTGCTTCGACAAGTTGTTTGGTTAATTATGAATTGTTAATTAATTGATTTTTTTCGTTTATTAATTATTTTACGTTACATACATTCTTCGGTAATACGATTACACAAACACGTCATATATACATTACGCTGCTGCTGCTATTATTTAACGATAATATTCTATAATGTTATAACTATTTAAAATAAAAACACTAACCAATTGTAATAATTTTGTTTATATCGCGAAATATTTCTTAACAAAACAACAGCGCTGTTTTATTAAAATCTGATATAAGATCTTATATTCGTGCTTTATTTTTATAATATTTTTGTTTTATACATAAACAATAAAAGTTGCAATAGAATATATTACTATTATACAATATTATTTCAGGTAAATAAATAAATAATTTTTTTTAAATTTTGTTAATTTTATTTTGTTAGGAATACCCCAATTTATTTTTTTGTATAAATATATAATTTTGTTGTATTAATTAAATAAATTATTTAGGATTTTTTTGTTAACAATTTTTATATATATAAATTTAACAAGGAAATGAAATATATATACTTACTTTTAGAAAACCTAAACAAGATTATTATTTAAGATTTCCATAGATAAAATACAACTTACAGAATTGGAATTAGTAATAGGAAAAAAACTTTTAAACTTTTGATAGTGGTGCATTTTTCTCTATCTAATGTCTGTGAGTGCCAATTGATTTTGAACCCGTTTGGATTACTAATCGATAGTTACTGTTTTTGTAAAGCGAGCATATTTAAAGAAAAATAAAACGAAGAATAAACAAATTGCTTGAAAATAATTCTTAAATTTCTTGGTATCATTATTGGAAGACACTAGACCACGAAGGCATACAAATTTCGGTCAAATGGACTAAAAAATATGGTAGTCTTTGATACTCTACAAAAATTTCATCAAAACGAACCATCCCATATTACCAATAATTCTCTAACGATTGTGTAAAAAAGAAGTATAAAGTGACAGGTCCGGCAGTTCCGCATTTTTTTGGTTTTAATCAAATATAAATTTGATTATTCAGTATTCGAAACGCTGGGTGGTTGTTCGAGTTGTTTTTTACTTTACAGAAAAATTCCTGTTGTGCTGGTATCCTTTCCTTTTTTGGTGTATTATAGTGAACCTAAACCTTTATAGTATCAGGCTCCATCTCGCTTTTTCGTTCATTAACCTTTTTAAACTTGAATGGTTACTAATTAAGGTAAAATCATGCACTTCCACATAAAGTCGAAACACTCGAAACTTTTTTATTAAGAGTATTGCCGCCAGGTGTTTGGAACCAGCAGATTTATAGTGACTTCTAGTTTTTGCGAGTGGGTCGTAAACGTTTTTCACCTACTAAATATTGTTTGTTTATTAATCAAATTGCTTGTGCCGCAGTGATTCATTTTAACAATTCATAGTATAAATGTGTATTAGGGCGACCAATTTTTCCTTATGTCTAATTTTCTACCGAGGTCAGGGCTAAAAATATTCGTTTCTATTAGAAACGCTCATGCAAAATTTCAGGTCGATAAGACCACGTTTAGGGGTCGCTCAAATTGTTTTTTTTTGCAGAAAAACATACTTAAACAACCCTTAGTGATGTTTAATATTTCATTTCAGTTCAGCTCGGTAAAATAATGCCGGTTCCCGAAACAGCCCGAAAACTAATTTTCTACTACGCCAACTACCTTATTTTGTCATTTCATTGGATTCGGCATACACAAAAATATTTAGAAAATATTAATGTATAGCAAAGCATTTACACAGCTATGATGATTTCGAAATCCAGGTTGAAAATCTGTAAATAATCTATTATTGTCAATACCTGACAATATTAGTTTTACAGATAATTTCAAAAGCCTTCCATAATAGCGATAACATACTTATCAGCCGGTAGTCAGAAATTAAATTAAGACTCGTAACATTTAGGGATGGGAATAATATTTGCGAGTTTTCAAGTCGAACGATAGATGGATGATTGAATTATGAAGTTGAAAATATCCTTATCTGGTCCAATTGAGTTTGATTTGACGGAATAAAAAGCGATTTTGACGTCATCATCGGAAACATCTTTGAAATGGAATATATTACTATAACTAGAAATTAAGTTTAAATAGGGACTGTTACTAGGTGATGAAGAAATACTGAAAAATTTACAAAAGTCATCAAGTTGTTATAACTTTTGGTCTTGGATTGAACTATACTGAGATTTCTAACATTGTTTCAGAAAAGCTGTGGTGGGAAGTATAGATCACACTGCTTACGAAGTAGTTGAACTTTGAATTTTGGATCACCCTGGGGGACTATTATGAAAAATTCGATATCGGATCCGAAAGCGGATTCTGCTATTATGAAAATCCGATATCGAAAAATCCGCCATTATGAAACTAAAAAGACCAAACGAAATCGGATATTCCGAAAATCGAATGTCAAAATCCGACTGTTATTTAGATGACGGATTTCATTTTCTGTTATCGAATGTGTGTGTTTCTTCAACTATTTCAATCAATATATTATTTTTACGAAATATAAAAGAAAAACTAAAAAATTAATTTAAACAATATTTAAAATGTAAGTATAATATATTTAAATAAAAAATATTCACATTTAAATGATAATTAATTATTAATTTTGATTTTATTAGGACTATAACAACATTGCTTATATTTTGGCAAATTCGACCAAACAATTTCATAATAGGAAAAGACGCGGCGGATCGGAATTTTCGATATCGGAAAAAATTCGATATCGAATTATTTCATAATAGCCCCGCTGGTCGCAACATTACGAACGAAATTTCTTGTACTGTTCCCAAGAAGCTTCCGATTTTGCTTGCTCTTAAACTTTATGAGCACAGTCCGTATCAGAAATGGCTAATGAGTTCATCCAAGAAGGTTTATCTTTGCGAATTCTAATAATACGAATAGGAACACATTTATTAATGGAACCCAAAACAAGTTGTAATTGAAATGCAGGCAAAAGATCTGAATGTGTTGCTAAATGTATTAAAGTCTCTGTAAGTTATACTAATGTTCACCAGCTCTTTTACATCTCTAGTTTCCACATCCCATTAAGGGATTTTGTCGCCTACGCCATGGTCCTCCATCCGTCTCGGTCCATCGCTATCGTTCTACAATTTCGACATCTTAATACGAGTAGGTCTAGTTCGACCTCGTCACGCCAGCGCAGTCGTAGTCTTCTTCTACGGAGTACTCCGGCTGGATGTTGATGGAACACTTTGTAAATCATTCGTTGTTGTGGAGACCTAGCAAAGTGGCCGAGCTATCTAACTCGATTGGATTTGATGAATCTGAAAAAGTCGCTACCTCCGAGAAGTTTCTTTATTTCATGGTTCATACAAATCCGATATTCATTGTTCGCAACTTTAATAAGACCAACAATTGAAAGTATAACCTTCCTTTTGAAGGTAGCAATATACAATTATTAGATGTCATCCCGAAAGTCAGCACTTATAAAGCGCGAGCTTGCACGACTGCGATAGGTGTTTAGATCGCAATAATTTTGATTGGGCGTAGACAACTCGTTGTTCGCAACTGTCCTTGATGTCGCAATGTTTTCGGCCACGAAGCACGATATCATCTGCATATCCAAAAATTTGGCTTGATTTACTGAATGTACAGCGCGAAGTTTCAATGTTGCTTTTCCTCAATACGCACTCAAGCGTCAAATTGAACAGCACAGGCGCAGCTTCTTCACCTTCGATACAACAAAATATTATGTCATGATTGATACCAGGAAGCGAAAATTGATATCTATGTTACGGTAAAGGCTCAAAATCGGTAAATGTTCGAATAAAAAGGACGGCGACCTTAGAAGATTAGTCACCACCTCTAACAACTCAAGGTATTCCTTTAAAATGTCGGTCATGATTATAGCAAGGCATCGAGATATACAAATTTTGAGATGAGATGCATTACACAGCCCAAAACGCATCACCTGGCAAAATCGTCTTGTTCCGTGACGTCTTAGTCAGTGGTATTGCCAAAATACCTCTTTTAATTTAAGTTCTGTTATGTATTTCATCTCGGACAGTCGTCTTAATAACCCAATCGGAAGCGGATGTACATCTTTCTCAGTAACTGCGTTTAATCTCTTGCATCTAAATAAAAGCGACCTTTACCATTAGCTTGTCTTACTACGGTTACAAACGAACTTCAACCACTTTTGCTGATCTCGATTAAGTCCATTTCGAGCATTCGGTCCATTTCTGCATAAAGAAGAGTTCTTTGTCAGAGTCTTTAATAATTTCAATTTCACGTTGATGAAGGGATGTTTTACCAAGACCATTCTTTTCGGGCGACGGGAATAAAGGTACATCATGTGACGAATTAATAATTTTCGATAAAATGCATTGCGCTATAAAAAGACGTCTTTCGATTATAAATTTAATGACTTGAGTCATTTTAGGGTTTGGCGAGATCGATGGTTTCGCTTATCTCAAACAATTTTAGTGGTTTGGATTATTCGGATCCATTGCAATTTTCGAATTTGGCGGGGGGCGTAGATCCCTGGAAAGACTCACTCCCACTCGGTCTCAGGTTTCTTGCACTTTTAACCCAACAATTTTGGCAGAACTGTTTTCTTACATTAGATGTCCAAAACAAAACACGTTTAAGATTTCAACGGTATAATCTTGGTATTTGTGGCCAACATTTTTGCAGTTCCAGCATATCCAACGTCATATCATTATTATTATCAGGTTTTCGTTGGAATGCTTCAACAGCACCGTTTCGATTTGGATTTTGCTGTGGCCAAGAATTCGCTTTCTCTGAAACATCTGGTGTTCAACTATTAGGCCATATTGGATTAAACGGGTCGATTGCATATTTCGTTATATTTCGTCGTTTCGGGACAAAATCAGATAATCCAGAGTTACTTGATTCGGAAGTGTCACATTTTTCAGCATCAGTATATTCCCCACAGTCTAAAGCAATCTGATAGACTAGTTATAATTGAAGCTATTGGTTATGTACTTATACTTCCACTACTTCCGCGATTAACACTTGACAGTATCATTCAATTGCTGTAGCACATGAAAAGAATGCCATAAGGTATAATTTACGTACGCGTCCACTTCAGCATAGCTTGGGTCAATCCGTTTTTGTGGAGAGAGTGACGTGAACAACAAGTTCTGTTCAAAATTCGCACCAAAATTTGTACGGGAAATTGTTTCAAGAACAATTGAGTTTGATAAAATTCTCTCAAGAAGTATGACGTATGTAGATATGCTATGTATGTATAAGAACCAAATTCGCCTAAGACCAAATCAGTGGCATAGCTTCTACTGCAAAGAATAGATACACTGTTTATTGAAAGTTTTAATCACATATATTGAAATTCAACCGATATCTGGTTGCAGATGCATCGCTTTCGTCTACTGGAAACTCCAATATTGATTTAACAATGTAGCTTTATTGGGCTCTATTCTTCGGTTGAATGACATTTAGTGACCACAGAACCATTTCGTTCTAATCTTCGATGGCTTACAGTTTTACACAACATTTCATATTCTGCTATCTGTGCTACTCGTAATAAGTTGATTGCTGCTTGTTACTTGTGCAAGCACAGAATATACCCCTCACGTATAATACAACTCCGATATTTGACATTTTAAGATTGCTTTTTCGGGTCCATTTGCTCACACTTCGTTGGCTCTGGAATATGTACTTCTATGAAATGTTTACAGCTCCATGGTACACAAATTTTACGCTAATAAATCAAGACTGCCAGAAGTTCTAAACACTAGTCGGAAGTGAAAAGGAGTTACTAGTTACCAATTTTTTAAAATGCTTCAGCCGAAACAAGTCACAACGACTTGATAACTTGAACACTGCGAGATAATACACCTTGCTTAGTCTATCATTGTTTATTAACATTATTAAATAGCTGTTTAAAATTTGGGTACTTCCCTGAGGTGTGGAAATCGGGTGAGAATATTACTAAGAAACTTGAGAGATAAATATATATATTTCGTTTAAATCTTATAGACCTTACAGGCATTACACCACGAATTAAAGAGAGCGGGATTGCCTTAAACAAGCATTCAGATACTAAAACTCAGAGTTCCAAATATGTAATGAATATATTTGGACGTACCCGGGGCATTAAACTATGATCTTCTAAATAATGTTATAAATGTTATTTGGAGCTACTTCAATAATCGATTTGCAACAATACATAATAAGGAGAGCACCATACTAGGTTTGTCTTTAAAAGCTGCCGGTTAGTTTAGAGAACCTCAAGTTTAGTTGGGGTGGTTGAAAGGTTTATTAAATATTTTTCCTAGAAATTAATTAAAAGGGTCGAGATAGGAAAAAATAACAACTTTACTGGTATGCGGCTTGAACAATTAAACATACCGCAAAGCGAAATACCATACATTCCACTAAACTAATCGTATACGTTATTTGCGAGAATAGAAAATATTACCGTCGTATATAAACGGTGAACTACTGTAATTTATACAATTAAACAATTTCAAATTGATGAAGTATCCATTGAATAATAAAAACAAACAAAATACTAGAGGCAAAATCGTAGCAGAAAATTTAGAAGTTCAGTTTCATCGAAAACTTTTTCAAAATTTGTCGTACAGTTTTTATAAAAAAAATATATAAAATAAATTAAAAAAAAGTAAAGTTGCGAATGCTTAACAAACCATCGTGATTGTTGTTGTACATACTCGTATATAAAAAAAAGTTAAGGTAACCAAAATTAACAAAAAAAGTTTAATTATTTTGCAACTTATTTGGTATGAACTGGAATTCAGTTTTAAATTTTATATTTTATGCCATCCTACTTGTGGGTGTACCATTTTTTATTTTTTTCATTTAGCCGCTCTTAAAAGGATGGCATATTTCATGTCCCCATGCGCATGGGGTAAGCTAACCGATAGTTCACCTTACGCGGAAACTAGTATTACAACTTATATGGTCGATTTTACGGCTCCCTCTTATAAAATTCACGAAGCCGTAAAAGTAATTTTTTGTTATGTTATGTAAGTCCGATAATTCTTAGATTAATAAACCCGTTTTGTTTTTTGGTATTTTAGATTGCGATATTAGATCGTGAAGAGGCGCTAAAAAGGTTGGGAATTAAATTGAAACCAATTACTGCTTTCCCAATTGAAGAGTGTTGCGAAGAAAAATTTGAAAATGCCACAGAAGGCGAAGAAGAACAAACCGAAAAAGATGAATGCCAAAAAGAATGGCAATGGTAACGGAAAAAATGGTAATGGTAACGGAAATGGAAATGGAAATGGAAACGGGCATGATGATGCAATTGCTGATGGCCACGTTGAATATGGTGAAGAATACATAAGCAGCTTCACAATGGGTCCAGGTGGTGTATATGGTGGTCCGCCTGGTGATGGCGGCAAAGTAGCATCGGCTGATGAATGTGCGTGTATGACATTGCCCAGCTATGGTTGCACATGGCCATGCTACTACCATGCTCCGTTTTAAGTTCGACGCGAATGTTTTTCTTTGCTAAAACAATTTTGTACAAATTTATTAAAATAAATATTGACATTCAATATAAATCTACCTGTTATTTTGATATTTCTCTTGACAGTTGTCTAATAGCATAGAAAATTAGTTTATCATAGATTTCTCATTTTTTTAAATCGAGCTGAGTAAAAAACTTCTGATAATTTCAACGTCATAATTGTATTTGTGACTTTACATTGCGCGCAATATAAAATCATTGGAATTATCTGACATTTTTTACTCGACTATCTCTCTAGTTATAAAAATGAGAAATCTATGGTAACTTATTTTTCTATGCTAATAGTGTTCAATTGAAAAGTTTGTAAGAAATTTCAGGTTCATTTTAGTCCATGGTAATGGAAACCGTCGCAGACTCACGTTCGGTTGGTTGGCGCAGTTTTTTCAGCTAGTTAGCTTTCAGTGGCTGAAGGGGATGTTTGGTACACCGCACGAGTTTGCCCCGGATCGTAAATTCAGGCGCCCATTCGAAAATTATCATTAATGATGAATATTGAGTATCTCGTAAAACACTTATACAAGTTGAAAATATAATCATTACCGAATTTTATTGTGGCGATCTCAGAGATGAACATTATTCAGTTGAATATCTTTTACGGGATGAGTATTATTCACCATTAATGATGATGATTTATGAAGATTTTTTATTTATTTTTTTATTTATTTATTTAAATTCAAACCTGCGTAACAACAAGAAAAAACGGAAAGAAGGTAAAATTAATACCTTAGTTCTATCTGAATTTGAAAATTTAAACTTGTTTAAAATATACGAAGGTGAGTCTGGATAGAACAAAAGTTTAAAAATGAATAAGACTACTCGAAAGTCCAAAAATTTCTGTAGCGATATTCCAAAAATACTGTTTTTTACATGGGAAATGTGATCATAACGACCTAAGCCGTAGATATGTCGCAAACAACTATTGTAAACTCGGACAATTTTACCCATCAAAGAGGAGTTTAAACTCGAGAACACCACATCACAATACGAAAGTTAGCATAAGACTAACGAACGAACAAGAAAAATTCTTGTATTCCTAGGAGTGTTGTTTACTACTGAGTAGACGCAAAGTACCAAACATCTTCAAACAAATAGCATTAATGTGGTTATCCCAGCTAAAATAACTTTCCATCAGCAATCCCAGATTTCTAACAGAATGCACATAGGGAACTAAATTTTTATTGATTTTAATATCATCTAATACCTCATAGTTTATCTTTTTTCTGAAAACAATTGCCTGAGATTTATCTGCATTAATAAATAATGAGTTATTATTTGTCCAATGAGCAATTAATCCAAGATCATCATTTATTTTTTTAATTCCTTCGTTTAAAGTAGCAGGATTAGTACAAGGTAGCTCAAGAAAAATTTGTATGTCACCTGCAAACATATGACGGTAACAATGTAGCGGAAGCTTAGAAATATCATTAATGTACATTGAGAACAGAATAGGCCCAAGAATAGATCCCTGTGGAACACCAGCTTGCAACGGAAGTTCGGAAGATTTACCACTCGATGTAACAACAAACTGAGTACGGTTAGTTAAATTTCCAAATTATTAGTTTGCTTCATCAGAAAACCCAAATTTAAGTTGTAGTTTTTCCTTCATTACATCAAATACGATCGAGTTAAATGCTTTAGAAAAATCTATTACAACTAGAGCAGCACAATTTCCTGTATCTAGGCATGATCGTATAAAGTCTGTGACATCCGAAAACAGTGACATTGTACTATGTGATTTTTGAAATCCCGATTGAACTGCAGACAACAAACTGTTAGCTGAAATGTAATCTTTAATTTGATCGACTATAATTTTTTCAAAAGCTTTAGAGATAATAGACAATAATGAAATCGGACGCTTTAGAGATACCGATTTTGGATCTTTCGTCTTGGCGATAGCAATTACTTTGCTAATTTTCCATTTGGCAGGGTAGTAACTCGTCCGAAGAATATGATTGAAAATGTTAACCAACCAAGGAAGAATAGCAGGAATACAGGATTTTAAAAATTTAAGCGAAATGCCATCAGGACCCGTATACCCAGATTTCAAAGCTAAAATCGAATGTAACACCAAGTCTTCATCACAATCAACAAATTTGAATTTCTCTACAGTAAAATAAACGTCTTGGTCTAAGGAATCCATCATACAGTTGTTAGACGTATCATTATGGCCTAAATGAACAAAAGCTGCATTAAGTTTTTCCATAGTGTCTTTGAACAAATTTATTACAAAAATAACGTTTTCTGGCACCTTTAATGATACCTTTAACTATTTTATCATATCTCTTAAGGGTCAACTTATTTTCCCAATTTGGATTTAATTTCCAAACATTGTAAGATAATGACCGAATCTGAATCATTTTCAAAATATAATTAGTAATCCAAGGTAATCTGGAATTATTGTTAATTTTGTTATTTAAAAACTCCACCTTGACATTGGTATCATTGCTTCATAAAACGCAACCAGGTCTACATTTTCAATATCTTCCTGACGAAGCACTAATTTCAAATTTCTATATTTCCTAAAGGTAACAAACTCTTGCTTACAGCTGACCTCAACATTTAAGTTAACTGCAATCATTTCGTGATCTGACACGCCTTCACGTTTCGAGAAGTCTTTAATAGGATATGCAAAATTAGACATAATTCGATCAATAAGCGAACCTCCATTTTCAGTATTTCTTGTAGGATTAATCTGAGGGGTTGATAGATTATATTGGTTCATTAGAAACTTGAATCTTCGACATTCAGACGGATTAAGCAAATCGATGTTGAAGTCACCCATCAGCAATAAGTTATCATATTTTTCGTTAAGAGATAGTAACATTTGATTCAATTCGTCCAAAGGTAATCCTTTATGGTGGATATATCTAACTTCAACAGCCAATTTAAAAGAACCTAAACACAATTCCAAGGCAATATGATCCAAGTTATAGCAAGAGCCTTTATCTACAATTTTGATTTTCGCACTTTTCACAAGATCATTCCTAACATAGAGAGCTACTCCTCCACCACCCCGCCCACATCTATCCTGTCTGAATATTTTATATCCTTCTATTTTTACCGACTTCTTAGTGTGATGGGATTTCAGCCAGGTTTCAGAAATATCGATAATATGATATAAACGTCCACGGAATAACAATTGTAATTTACCAAGTTTAGCTGGTATGGAATGAACATTCAAATGACAAAATTAACCATTCAAAACTACGTCTGTTAGATGAACAATTTCTAGCTGATAACATAATAAAGGAACCACAATAAAATGGAATTACACATCATAAAAAATTTCAATAAACTTGAAGAAATAATTACATCAAAATTACTTGATTCATAAATCAAAAGAAAATAAATATTTATATTTATTTATTTATTTATTTATTAATTTATGTGTATAAACTATAAAGTTTTTGTACAACAAAGAAACAGAACAAAATAACAAAAATAACAATACAACATAACAACAATTAAACATGACATAATATAAATTATAAGCATAATATATACAAAATATATACAATCATATATATACGAGTACATATACAAATATATATACACTATATACATTATTTACAAAATCAATTTTAATCTTTATTTGTTAAATAGCTAAAAACCTTAGTTTTAAAAATATTAACTGAACTAACACGTTTTAGTTCCAGAGGCAAGCTGTTCCATGTGATAATCAGGTTCATCAAACTAGAATGGTTATAAATATTCGTCCTATTTATAGGCAAGTTGATATTACCCGTACGCAAGGACGTAGAAAAATTTAACTTTTCATATAAATATGTCGGAAGTCCTGAATTAATAATACGAAATATAAAAACAGCAGTTCTGTAGCAGTAAAACTCAAACAAGTCACATCCCAAAATAGAATCCTTAAAAGCTGAAATATGATCAAACTTGCGGAGGTCATGAACATATCGTGTGCAATTATTAAATGTCATCTGAAGTAAACGCCTAGCAGAACTATCACAATTATTAAATACTACATCACAATATGTAAAAATTGGTATAATTAAACTTTTAACCAGGAATATCCGCAGATTAATGGGACAATTTTTTTTTATTAATCTAAGTGAATACAAACTATAATTCACACGTTGACACAATGAGTTAATGTGATCATTCCAACTAAGTTTAGAATTTAATATTAAACCCAAGTTGTTAATATTTGGAGCAAATGAGATTATATCATTATCCAAGAAAATTTCGGGCATCATATTAAATGAATTACTTCTAGTCAGGAATAAAGCTTTACTTTTACGCGCATTAATAAACAGTGAATTATTTTTAGACCACACCGAAATATTTCTAAGGTCAGCATTAAGTTGCATAACAATCTCATTTAACCTTGAAAAGTCACCACCAATATAAAGTTGCAAATCATCAGCATAAAGATGAAATCGACAATTTACAATATACGAAGGAAGATCATTAATATAAATAGAAAATAGTAAAGGCCCCAATATAGAACCTTGAGGTACACCAGTGATTACCTCACACATATCAGAAACATCATCACCATGCTTAACAAATTGTTTACGATTACTCAAATAAGAATGAAGTAAACTAATGGCAGAACCCGAAAATTTATAATATAAATGTAATTTTTGAAGCAAGAGTATGTGATTAACACAATCAAATGCTTTTGAAAAATCTAACAGGACTAAAATAACAAATGAATTTCCCTTATCCAAAATTGTTGATAAATCATCAACAATATGCACAAGAGCGGTAGTAGTGCTATGATTAGATTTGTACCCCGATTGGAATTTGCTTAAAAAATTAAACCTGTGCAAGTGTTGATTGATTTGAATTTTCATTATCTTCTCAAGTACCTTCGATAAAGCAGGTAATATACTTATCGGCCGAACATCATCAGTACTACCAATAACATCCTTCTTAGGAAGAGGAATGATAGAAGCTACTTTCCAAAAATTAGGAAAAACAGATTTCGTCAAACACTGGTTCAAAATGAAAGTGATTTGAGGTAAGAATAAATCAATAAATAATTTTATTAATTTGAAATTTACCTTATCAAATGCTATCAGATCCGATTTGATAGTTTGAACCTCATTCAACACCATACGTTCATCTACACAATCAAATACTAAAGCATCATTACCGGTACAAAAAAATTCAGAATGAGGTAAAGGCAGAACACCTTTATTGTCAGTTAATTTACGGATCCCATTCAAAATTTCCACAGCAGAAAACACAATAGGTGTATCACTTGATTTACATGAAACACCCAGTGATTTTAATTTATTCCATAATACTTTAGAGTTATTAACATTACCAAAATAAAATAATTGTTTAGCTTTCCTAATAGCTTTGTTTGTTTTATTTCTAAAAAATTTAAATGATACAAGGTCATTCTGTAAACCAGATCTCTTGAAGGATCTGTAAGAACGCTCTCTACATTTAATTAAATCCAAAATATTAGCATTTAACCAAGGAGCAGAAAAGCATTTGTTAATAATTCTTTTGCGAGGAACACAAATGGAATCCAAATATAAAATATTTGAATTAAATGAATCAAGTAAATTATTTACATCGGAAAACCAGTAAAGATTTGACCAGTCTAATGAACAGAAACAGTTTATAAAATACTAATAATTTACATCATAAAATATACATTTTTACATCATAATATTTACATATACATATTTACATCATAATATTTACATCTAAATATAATTATTTACATCATAGAACAATTTATAACTTTTAAATAATACTACATATATGAATATGAGAATGACCGAGAAAATGAAAATTGAAATATATTAAATATGAAAACATAAATAACTATAAACTATAAACTATAGAGAGAAATTATAAATTTTACTTGTGAAAAAAGAAATTAAATTCAAAAAGGGTAATAAAAATACATAGATAAAATTAATCTTAATAATAAATATTGCAAGCACTTACATGAATGAAAAGGATAAATAAATTTCACAATAAATAGTAATAACGTTAAATACGCATAAAATTTATTAAAATCATTTGAGGTTATCCAAGATTCCCATCGAATCCACATGGGTGAGTTCTTCGCCATTATTGGTTCTGATCCACACAGTTCCATTTCTAATGTAGACATTGTTGACTTTATTGACCTTTTTTAATTTTCTTGCAGTATAATAAATATCAGAAGTCTTCTTGTCCAGGTGTTCATTGATATATATAACATATGTCGGATAGGTATCCTTGAAAATTTTTATATTAAGATTCCGATTCATAATGGCCTTTAGATATTTACGAAAGAAATCCCATTTTGTTTCAATTTTAGTAAATTTGGAGAAGATCGAATTAAATTTGGAGAAGGTCGATTATCATTAAAATATTTTTGATGCGGGAACACCCACTGATACAATTTTTCGTTGGATTATTAATGTTTAAATGACTGGCTATCAGCTGAACAATTTCGTGTTTTAAAATAGCTAAGTCGTTAGGGATACCAAATATGATTAAGTTTTTTCGTCTCCAATCTTGTTCTGACTTTGTTTGGCGATTTTCGAGCACTTAAATTTTTTTCCTGAGATATTCAACAACGCTGGAAAATTTATCAGTCGCAATCGCGATTTTCTCTTCGATCATCTTTTCAACATTCGGCCTCATTTTCTCGATTAAATGGAGTATAATAAGCTCCTCATTTTTTACCGTTTCAGTTTTAAATTGTTCCAAAGCCAGCCCAAAAAGTTTCTTTGTATCACCCTTAACATTGCTGAGCGAGATACAGATTCTGCAAAACCATAATTTATTATCAGCTAACTCTTTAAATTCCGTAGGTACTTTCCATGAAACCATTTTTACAGGCATTACACTGTATCCAGTTACCATTTTTATCATCAGACTTTTTACAGCTAGCCTCGTGGTTATCAGACGGCATGTTAAAAGTGAAGTTATGTAACCCGCCGTTTATAAAAATCGAAGAAAACAAAGAAAGTAAGCACTTTACACAAGATAAAAACGTTAGAGATTGATTACAATCCTAATTCATTCGTGCAAGTTATCTTGCTACCAATAATTATTAAATATAATTACTAAAATTAAATAAAAATACACGAGCTAATAATTTCGACGCTAACACTTTCGCGGCTCCCTTATTGCTTGAATATGTTGCGGCCAACATTCAGCTTACTTTTATTACGGATGTACGTTGATCTCGAATATACCACGAACAATTTAATTTACGGCAATTTTGGTAAAAACGGTCTTGTATTTATAATCAAAAATCATTAATCCGGTTTAAATTAAATAAAAACTGACATGGAGAGCTTATTATAATACATAAATTATTTATTTATTTAATTATTGTAAAGCTTATAGAAGTTCTTCTGGAAGTAGCACTTTCAGAACACAGATTTTCACCACATTTTGCAAGGATCTCCTAATTTATGGGAAAAGCTTAAGATTGAAGTTCGAACTGTTAGGGATGTCGCGGAAATAAAGTATTTATTTATCAAAACTCGTTATTTCCGGTAAAATTTAACAAAATGACTGAACGATTAAAAATTAAAATATTGGAAATTAATTTTGAAATAAAATTCGTTTGAAAATTAATTTACAATATTTTTGAATTCAATCGTTTTTTCATCAATGCGATTTTGGTTAAAATTCATTGGGATTCGCAAATTTATCGAGAAAGCTTAATGATGAGATTCTCAGGCAGTCTGTCTGGGCGGTAGAGACGACATATATTTGGTTTACACATACATACAACTTTTTGAAAAATAGTTTTTCGTACTTCAGCGATAGTAAATCTGCAAAAATCTTGAGGTCAAACAATTTCATGATTAATATTCTTTACAAGAAAGTTGGACCTTAGCAAATTTTTCTTAAAACAATAGATTTTTACCAAAAATCGTCAGTTTCGCTTAAATTTGGAAAAATGGTCAAAACCAATTTTGCTGCAAATTCAAGAATCCTTTTAAAATATGTTCTAAAAACGAAAAGACGGGACAAACCGAAGACACCATCTCGAAAACCATTTTTTTCGATTTCGACAGATGTCACAATGCGTTGAAAAGGGTGGTGTTAATAATCAACAATTTTGGTGTTAATAATCGACCAACTGAGAGAACATTTTATAGTATCATGCATAAATTATAGTGTGGTCGTGAAGCACATAAATTCATTATCATGCACCGCAATTAAACCTCTCAAAAACCAGATTACATCGAATCTTAACAGAAGGTTTGAATACTTACCAAATTCAGTTAACGCAAGAATTAGAGTCACCAGACTATTTACAGCGCCGCACGCAATATCTCGTGTAATAGGAAGGAAGAGCTATAGTGCGAGATAATAAGGCATATTGGTGGTATAGCGGAACAATTAACAAGGATATAATCTTAAATATGAAGAAACGGACTGATAAGGGTAGCCGAGGCCGCGGCGAATATTAGCTGACAACATATTTTACGCAAAGTTGTATACCGATCAATAAGCATGGTTCAAGAAATAAACCAAAATCATTCCAACGCAATAATTTTTTTCCACTTGATGTAGCTCTTATTAGCCCCCAAGAATGAAAGTATCACTTAGTCTATATATAGAAAATAATTATAGACTTTTGCTTAAAATGGCCAAACCCATGCTCAAAATAAAGAGTTAAGATGGCTGAGTTTATCCTAAAAACAGAATTTAAATTTAGTTAGTATGAAACTTAGTCCAGAGTTCTTGTTAAAATCCTAACTGTATCCAATTTGATCAAGTTCGATTAAAGCATGACTGAGTTCCATCAGAATTCACATTTTATTTTTAAATCACTTGACGATCTAAAGCCTCCGGGAATACGGAGGAAATAGTCCCGGCCAAAATATTTTGTACACCAATACGAAAAATAATAAATTTAACAGTGTAATTTTTTAATAATTTTTTTACCACAAACTTCACTATCGCTCGCATGATTTTTACAAAAAATGTTGGAGGAATAATACTACCATTGTTTTCAAAACCATCGAGTACCAAAAACCGATTGTGTTGGGTTCAGTTTTCGAGAAAATTCATTCGGCGGTCATTCGGAGAGGGTGGGTTCCATTATTTAATTTTTTCTGTTTCACTCAATTTTGATAAAAAATGGTGAAGGAGAAGTTGAAATGCCAGAAATCGATTACAGTGGGTTCTTACGGGCCCGGAACCATTTTTTTCGTCTCGATCGATTTTGGAAAAAATTGCTGTCATTTTCTAATGGCAGAAATGAATATTGAATTGTGATGAGGCGTAATTTCGGGAAAATTCGCTTAGGAGTACCTTTGGCGGGGACCAAATCCCATTGTGGGATCATGTTGTGGAATGTTGCACGACATTGCGTGATTTTGATTGATATTGCATATTGTTGCGAGATGTTGTGTGATGTGCCACTATTTTGCGTCATGTTGGCTAATGGCCTTCTTGTAGCATTTTATTTGGCTTCAACGAATTCGGAAACGATTACAATGAGTTCTGATTTCTAAATAACTTGTTTAGGAGTCTTTCAGATGGGTTGTTACCATGTTGCTTGATACTGCACCTTATTGCGTAATGTTGCACAATGTTGCGTTATGTTGAATCACAATGGGCCAAAATGGGCCGAAGTGTGCGATAGCAACCACTGAACCTACTGCGTTTTGTTGTACCATGTTGTGCGATGATGCAACATGGAGCTGCTTGTTGCAACTTGTTGAGGGATGTTGTGTCACGTTTCCCTAAGATGCATAATGATGCACAATGTTGAATCATGTTTTGGAATTATGTTGGATGTTGCACCATATTCCGTTATAAGTACTATATTGCGTGATGATGCACCAAGTTGCGTAACGTTGGACTATGTTGCCAGATTTGTAGAGTGTTAATGTTCCATCGTACTGCGGAATGTTGTGTTGGTTGCGTTACGGAGACATTGTATGGTTGCACTAATGCATCTTGACCATTTGTACCATTCACTGTCTAATTAATGTTTTCACCTTGCTTCTCTTTTCACATTTTTCCGTTAATTAATTTTTTTTTGAGTTGCACGACTTTTAGAAAACTTACTATATTGGGTGTTCTCGAGTACCAGAAACCGTTTACAATGGCTCCTTATTTCGAATAATTTCATATCCGGTGGAAGCTGGATTCTCACTATTAAATTTTTTTTCGGTTTCTTATTTTTCCGTTTTATTTTTTATTTTTTGACGTGTTCGATTTTGATTAAAAATTTTTGAGCGTCCTACAATGAGATTCGTTGTCTTTTTTCCATTTTTCTTCGGCTATGACGATTTTTATACAAATTGCTGATGAAGACTTTTCGAATAGCCATGATTGATCATAATTTTTTTCGGTCCGCATGATTTTTATATAAAATGCTGGAGGATTGTTTTCGAGTACAGTTCGGTTGATTTTGATAAAAATTGCGGTAATAACGGTTTTTTAATGGCAGAAATTGTAAGCGATGTGTCTTAATTTCGAAAAAGTTCATTTAGGTCGTCCGGTGGAACTAGGATCCAGACTTTTTTTCAAATTTTGGTTCAAACGATTTTGATAAAAATTTGTCAGACAGGTTTTCGAGTGCCTAGAATTAATATCGATGGGGGTTCTCGGTGAGCCGTTTGCTTTCTTTTAACATATTGTTTGGCTTCAATGGTTTTGATAAAATTTGACGGGATAGGGTTTCGAATGCAAGAAAATCAATACAAGGCGTTCTGATTTCAGAGTAACGAATTTAGGAGTCTTTTTTCAAATTTTTTGTTGTAAAATTGCTGATTTGGTTTTAATTTTTGTGATGTAAGAAATTATATAACACTTTGCTCAGCTTCTGTTTTTTATTATTTTATTAACTTAATATTTCGCCATCATTGGCATCATCAGAATAATAGTTTTAATAAATTTTAATTTAAACAATCATGATTCGTCACTATGTTAAAAATTCCGGTTGCACATTTAAAATATTAAAAATATTAATAAACATTGATACATAGTTAATAAATAACATAAGAAATATAAAACGTAAAAAATTTAGGAGTCATCCGAACGGGCTGTCATGTTTCACAATGCTGCATGATGTTGTGGTATGTTACACTATGTTATAAGATGTTGCATCACGTTGCGTCATATTGCACCATGTTGCTTGATATTTCATAAGTTGCTTCATGTTGCATCTCGTTGTGTTATGTTTCACTATGAGGTATCATGGTGCAGAATGCTGCATCATGTTATGGAATGTTCCTAGATTTTGCACGATTTTGTACCATGTTGCGTCATATCGTTTCGTGAAGGCTCGAACGATTTTGATAAAAAATTTGGGAAAGGATATTTGCGAGTGTTCTAAAACGACTGGAGCGGATCATTGTTTTTGGAAATTTGTTTAAAAGGGCTCTGGTTTAGCCGTTATGTTGCGTCTTGTTCCATAATACATTTCTCAATCGAAAGGGATGGGACTCGAGATTAGGGAATCCAAGTCGGTTCTATCCGACTTCGTGTAGTTGGGCCATTACTTACCCCAGAGACTTCGGGAAATGCTGCAAACAACCGAAACCGACAACCCTCCTATGCATCTCAACGAAAATGAAAAAAATAAAAACGTATGTTTGTAGAAACCGGTGGGGTAATGGTAAACACACGGAACCGAAAGTCGGGTACCCGAAATTCGGGTAATTGGATTCCCTAGCCGGGTAATTGGATTCCCTCCAACGTATGGGGGGGATATCTACGTTTATGTTTTTTCCATTTTCGTTGAGATGAATAGAGGGGTTGTCGGTTTCGGTTGTTTGCGGCGATGCCCGATGGTTTCGGGTGTCTCTGGGGGTGAATAATTGCCCTACTACACGAAGTCGGGTAGAACCGACTTGGATTCCCTACTCGAGAAAAATGATGAAAATGGAAATTTAATATAAATTTGGGCATGCCTTTAGAAAATTGTCAATTTAAATTACTCTAAACCATTTCTTCACGCTTTGCATGTTAAACATATGATAGGATTTCAAAATGAGTTCCTGATGTCATTTTGAAAAATAAGCCATTTGAATGGAACGAAGATCTTTGTCAAACGAATTTGATTGAATGCCCTTAATTCATTGCCCCGGGTTCATTAAATTGTATAGAACTAAGTAAAAGTAGAAGAGCTTTTATATACGAACCTCTTCGTTGGCTTAGATCCGGTAAACTGTTTTGAAAAGAAATAACGACTTCTTAGAGAAAAGCATATAAAACGGTGGTGCATGAAATTCAAAAAATTTGTTGGATTATTTGGCAATATTTTAATTTACCATAATGGAAATCAACCAAAGGGCACAGTGGGATTGCAAAACTCATGGACCGACCCATCTTCCATGTCAGTATAGGCTGGCATGAAGCCTTGCTATGTGCAGATGGTGATAAAATCGTACCTATAGCCGTCCCTCATCGAATTAAAAGTAACGGCGTAAAACTAAGGACGGAAAATTTAAACCGCGATAGAGTTGGAAGATCCTTGGCCCCAGAACATATTGCAGGGATAATAACAAAATAAAAACATCAATACTCGTATCATAATGTAGGCTGATTCGCAAAAAATTGGTTTAAACTTCATTCAGAAGCTCATTCACAGCAATAAACATTGAAATCAATATCAAAAAATAAAAATATTTTCACACATATTTTAATAGTGTAACATAAAATTTAATATTTTTTTATGAATATAATAACATTTAATTTAAACATTGTATGACAATTAAATTAAGATATTTAAATTTTATTTTTATTGCAAACATTTTAAACATTTTTTCGAAATTAAAATTCCATATAAAATACACAATTTTACTGTGAACAAATTACACATGAATTACGTGATTGTATGACATGTTACGACAAAAAAAATGTAATTTTAATTTTAATTATAAGATTGGAATATTAATATCATTTTAATGTACATTACCTACATGCTCTTAAATTATTTCCGTTATTATACAATTTGAACCAAAAAAAATACACTGTGACATGAAACTGTAATAAAAAAAAATTTATGTTCGTTACAATAAATGTTACGTTACTATGTTATTCATCTTACTCCTGTCTGTTAGTTCTTAATTTAATTTTTATGACTTTACAATGTATACTAAATTATATTTAGTAAGTGGTTTTATGCTTTCGTTTATTATACATATATGTATGTATGTAGTATGTACAGGAATAGATAATAAAATACTGTTTTAAATTGAATTTAAATTTGCAGTGTTAATAGCTAATGGTATATGAAATACGTGCCGAACAGGATTACATATCGCTTTTATTTCAACTACTCCCGGATAAATACAATTTATATAATTTTAATTAGTTTTTTATTTACACAACTTGTTTCAAATCACCAATAAATTTATTGGTGTCCCTCCCTCTAACTAAAAACATATATGTATTGAAAATGTTTACTATAAATTCATAAATCTAAACACAAAATTTAATTAGAAAAGTTAAATAGAATTTTTTTTGTTTTAAATTTATTTCGTTTTAAATTATAAAATAATTTTTCGAATGTCATATGCATAAAACACAATCTTTTGCAATTTAATGATTTGCAGATCTCATTCTTTATCGTATAGAGTTTTAGTAATTTTTCATTTGTACATCAAAGTGATTAATTAGAAAATTAAGAGATTAGTTGTGTGTAATTTTTTCTTCTTAAAAATTGCTCTCAGCAATAAGTTGAAATTCTATATAGCTTTTTAAATTTAATTTATGCACCACTGTAAGTGACAGAATTGAAAAGTAATTATAGCAAATATTGGGATTTAATTCTTTTTTTAGGTAAAACTATCGCTGGAGTAAACTATTTAAAATTGTTCGTGGTGGTGGTTCCGCAGAAGCTCTCTCTCTCTCTCTTTTCGTTTCACATGTAAAATATACACGTTGTCTATTTTTTAAGTGAATTAATTAATTGGAACTTCCACAACGGTTTTACCTACATGACAGTGTAGGAGCTGTTTGAAGGAAATAAATAAGTATTTCTAGAAATGTCTATTCAAATTTGTGAATGCCATTAAATTATGTGTATTTTACTAGATGAGCGATCAAGGTTGATACGTGTTATGTAATTGTTTATGTTTAGACTTAGGATATCTTAAACAACCATTATATTATAACCATTGAAACAACCTTTTTAGTCTGGGTCTACTTTTAACACTAAGTCAGATCATGCACAATGATATTCTGAAAGACGAAAAGAAACGTTCACTAACAATATTTACACGAGATTTACGATTCACGGCATTATGGAAATTCTGTCTAATTGTGAGCCTACCGATGAAACCGATGAACGTGGCACACATTCTCATTAGAATTTCGTTCGAACTTCCCAAGCAAGTGTTCACAAGCAGAAATTCACGAGAGGTTAAAAAAAAGAATTAGAGGCAAGCAAACATTAGTGCCAAATAGCCCAAGGACAGTTAGAAGATAAAAATATAATTTACTATATTACCATGGACATGCA
This sequence comes from Nephrotoma appendiculata, assembly GCA_947310385.1. NCBI lineage: Eukaryota > Metazoa > Arthropoda > Insecta > Diptera > Tipulidae > Nephrotoma > Nephrotoma appendiculata. The sequence continues at coordinate 28,715,199 of OX371224.1, read as the reverse complement.
CGAATATAAGCTGAGTTCAGCGTTATAATCTATTAGAGTTACTACTCCGAGAGATTTGAAGGAACGAGTGGCATGTGAAGATGCACGGGAGTGAGGGAGACCACGGAAGCAGATTGTATAATCAGAGTGGTCATATAGAAAGAACAAAATAATAGTGAAAATAATCAGAAGAAACACGAGAATGTGTTACAATTGTTTTCAACAAGGACATATAGCCACCAATTGTATTCAACCAAAAAGGAAAGCGACATGTGAAAGATGTAAAAAATAGGAGATATGAAAGAACAATGTAAAGTGAAACTAGAAGGAGATATATTGTATATGAATGGTCAAACGGAGAATGCAAAAATGAACACCGAGGAGCAGGTGATCGTTAAGGGCGAAGGACAACTGAAAGCAATGGCGGTTATTAGGAAAATGTTAGTTGAGGTCCTGGGTGTTAATTGGTTCCAGAAGTAACGTAAGTGTTGTAAAAGAAAAGTTAGTTAATAATTTTGATTCAAGAAAAATGAATAATGAGAACGTGGTTGGGATTAACGTAAGTGAGTTAGTAATTTTAAGAAGTTGGGTGAGTAATATTATAATAGAAAATAATGTGTTTAAGGTTAATTATCGAGTAGTGCCCGATAAAACAATGGATATAGATATAATTTTGAGAAGGGATTATTTGAAATTAAACGGGATTAATATGGTGAAAATTGTGGACGAAAACGGAGGAAATAATTTTGACATGGATATAATATGAAGGTGGTAGTTAACACTGATACGGAGTTGTTAATGATGAATGAAGTGGTTTTTAGTTGTAGGTGACACATTTGAGACAGTCAGTTATAGTAATTGTATTAACGATATTTATAACGATTATTATTTGAACAAGAGTACAGGCATAGAAAAATAAGTTTACCATAGATTTCTCATTTGTATAAAACGAGAGATAAAAATGAAATTCCAATGTCATGATTGTATTTGTGATTTTAGTCACAAATACAATCAAGACATTGGATAAACTTATTTTTCTATGGTACAGGTGTCGAAGATGGATTATCTATTAGGCCGAAATAAGGTTACGTGCGAATAAAATAGTAACGTGAAGTCCAAAACGATTTGGTTATTATGAGAGTGGAGAGTTAAAGAAAATTACAGATGAGTTTATTAGAGTTATTAGACCTAGCGAATCACCTTATACTGTAATGCCACATACTTATCATGGACATGTCGACATCATTCGCGTTGCAATACACTTTGCATTTCGAAATAAGTCTACGCGAAATTATTTAATGATTTGAGAAATTGCATGAAATTGTATTTTGTTAATAAACATATTTTATATTTCAAAATTTATTTGCTTTATCATGATTTTGTAACAAAAATAAAATATGTTTATTAGGAATTACGAAATATTGTGATAACTAATATTAAGTTTTATATATTGATCGAATTGATTGAGTTAAATAAAAAATATTATTGTTTGAGGCGCCGGCATTGATGATCAATTAACAAGGCTAACAAAAAAGACAAATATGTAAAATATAAAATATAAAAGCCAAAGTAAATCTTTAAAAATAAAAGTTAAAGGTGAGTTTTACTAAATATAAAAATAACATTACAATACCAGTCGTGTAGTTTTGGTTAAAAAAAGACAATAACTATTGCATGTGCGTCAATTATAGACCGTTGAATAAGATAGTTGAAAGAATTTACTATCCGATGCCGGTGATAGAAGATATTGTTCAACGACTGAGCGGAAAGAAATATTTCTCGTCTATGGATTTACGAAACGGATTTTATCATGTAAGTTTGAAGGAAGAGTCGAAAAAATATACAGCGTTTGTAACGGATCAGGATCAGCTTGAATTTAATAAGTTACCACTTGGGTATACCAACTCTCAGGCTCATTTTGTAAAATATATGCAACTTGTTTTAAAACCATTAATAAATGATGATAGGATTATAGTTTTCATAGATGATGTTCTTGTAGCAACAAAAACTTTAAAAGAGCGTTTTAGTTTGTTAAAGGAATTATTTAGCATTTTGGCGACAAATAACGTTAAGTTGCATGTTGGAAAATGTAATTTTATTAAAACAAAGATTGAGTTCTTGGAATATAGTGTGAGTTCGCTTACGTTGAACGACAGACACATAGAAAGTATAAGTAAATATCCCATTACAACAAGCGGAAGAGCCTTACAACGTTTTATTGGTTTAGTTATAGTTATTTTCAGAGATTTATAAGAAACTTTAACTTGTAACTAAAATCATATTAAAGCGTTTAGTCAACTGAAGGATTTGTTAATGGAAATGCTTGTGATATGTGTATATTCGGTAAATCGCGAAACTCAATTACATTTGGATGCTTCAAGTTCGGGATACGGTGCGGTACTTTTACAAAAACAAGAAGATGATGAATTTCATGCTGTAATGTTTTACAGTAGGAAAACAACGGAAGCAGAGTCGAAGTACACAGGTTTGAGCTAAAGACATTGGCGTTAGTTTACAATATATAGAGGTTTAGGCCGTATTTGTTCGGGAGAAAGTTCACAATGGCTATTGACTGTAATGCTTTAAGGCTAACATTGAATAAGCGAGATATGAATAGTAAAATTGAGCATTAGGCTTTATTCTTAGATGACTTTAATTTTGAAGTATTACATAGAGCAGGCGATAAAATGAAGTATGTAGACGCACTAAGCAGAACGTAAATTTATTGTATAAAAACCGAAGGGAAGGTTTTGTTTTTGGAAAAAATATATATTAGCAGAGCCATCTATGATTTTGAAGAGCCGGAATATTAAAAAGAGAGCTTTCAGTAGAAGGGGAGCTTTTATTGAATTACTATAAGAAACCGTGGTAATTGGAAAATTTTTGAACATGAATATATGAATAAAAAACTAAACAAATCATCTAAATTTTAATTTTATATTTTTAATAAACTGTTCAAAGAACACATATTTGAAAATCAGCCATCATAATGTAGTATTTATTTGGTAAATTTAAACTAAAGCGGAGCATAAATATAATAATTTTCTATAAAAATGAGCTTTCCGTTTAGTTGTGTAGGTTTATAAAGTAAGATAATAAAGGGTGGTGCCGCGGATTCCTCTTACATCCAATTTAAAATTTAGTTTTATAAAAATGTAACTTATTTGGTAAATTCTGGTCACATGCACACCAGATTGATTTTTGAGATGAACGATGCACTTAATAGCAATCTAAACATTCCCCATTTATAACAAAATTAAAGAGAAACCGTGAGCTGAAACGAAATTTTATGAATCATTGACCCCTCCCAGTAATACAAATCAGTGCACAATGAGCGCATAAACAGCATATAATTAGAGCGCTCAATTTTCACTTCAAATTGATGCACCTAATTCCATGCTTTTCGTTTTTTTGCCGACCGAAAAATCGGTTTTGTTTCCCCTTTAACTTAACGGTTTAACTAGAAACAATATTTATTTTTTGTTTTATATACCAAGTGTACACACTCGCAGATACAACTACATATTTTTAATTGTGTATACTCATTTTATATGTTGTCCATGTATTCTCCATCTGAAAACACTTGTAAAATAAACATCATACCATGTACAATGAATATTTTACACATCAACCAGAATCTACTTAAAAATATATTTAAGTAGATTCTGCATCAACTCACACGCACACCTCAAATGAAATCTCCAGACTGATAAAAATGAAATAGAAATTTTTCTAAATGAAATTGATAAACAAGAAATTAAGTAGGGGTAATTATGCAATGAATCTGTATGTATTATAAAAGAAACCGAAGTAAATTTATTTGTTTTCTCACTTCGACGTATGCAAATGGTTCAATCTGTTTCATACTGCTATCAACGTTTGTTTGCTGGGCCTATTGTGATTGTTGTGTCGATGTCGATTTTCCGACGACTACTAAAATTGGTATTGACCCCAATTATTATTGTCGTGTCGTTTTACAATCGACACGACTCGGTGTTGTCGTCTCGTTTCTCATTTGGTATTATGTAACAATAACGAAACGACATATTAGTATTACCACAGGAACCTTAAAATAAAATACGTAATTGTGTATTTATTATCCAAAATTAACAATTGTGAATTTTATTTTTGTTTAAAATAATTGTCAGTTTCATTTGTTTTGCGTTTTTTATGTTTTTTATATGTTGCAGTTGTCAGATTTATTGTGTTTCCAAATGCACGACCTGGTGGATTAAATGCTTTATTAATCTGGAGCAAATCTATTACGGTTTCCTCCAAAGCAGTAAATGTGAAAAACTTATTAGGGCCACCTCCCGTTGTCTTTACCTCCGATTTATTATGAGCCATTTTCTTCCGAATTTTAAATTTCATGTCACTCCATACATATAACGAATAAAGATATATAATGAAATTCATCTTATCATTTAAATACAGAATTACGGTGTAACAAACCTTAATCCAGTTATTCGTGTTTCTTGTAAGAGGCCCCAAACTGTTAAGTTCTTCTGCGAACCGATCCCACAAACTGCTCTGCTGTCTTAAAATCTTTTCCCGATTTAATATAGCTACGAGCAAAGTCAGGGTTTTGGCTCATTAAACTGATAAACATTCAAACTGTTGTTTGTTGGTAATTTAAAAAAAAAATAAGACATATTTATATTTATTACAAATAAATATAAATATGTCTTACTTTTTTTGCAATTTTACGACAAAGTGCGGTTCACAATCGACACTCATAATACCAATTTTTGTCGTCGAAACGATATCGAGACGACAACGACAATTATAATTGGGGTCATTATGAATGTCGCTATCAATCGACGTTTGTCGTGAAACCGTCATTTTTCTGTCGTTCACATTTTTGTTCACGACTAGATATTGTGAGTTATGTTTAACATAAAATTAAATAAAACACAATTAAAATTATATTTTTATAAGAAAAATTTATTAAATAAGTTAAAATAATTATGTATTTAAATATAAATATGTGAATGGAACGATATAATCCAAGAATAAATTGTTAGTCCTCTACCATCAAGCAGCAGATTTACGTTGATAAATAAGCGGAAGCAAATTCTGCTCCATGCACTCTCATTATCAATAAAAATTCAGATATAAATTGAACAGCACATATTTTATTATATTTTTTATTTTATTTAAATTTAAAAGAAAATCTGTTTAGTTAAATAAATTTTAAATACTTAATTATTTTGTGTACCAGTACGGTTATTGTCATTTTGACAGAAGCTTTCTACAAAAAAGTTCACAATTGCTCAGTTAATCAAAAAAATTCGCAATGTTAGGTATTTATTTTAATGCAATGTGGCAACGCTTATTAGTCGTTTCGTTTCAGTTACGCAATACAAAATAAAAATCGACACGACAAGACAAAGTCGTGTCGTTTGTCGATCGACACGACAACCACAATAAGGGTGATTATGTAGAAACAATAATATTATTCATATAATAAAATTTTTACATCAAAATCTATTTACGAAAATTATTTTTGTATACAAAAAATCAACGATGTCATGATTTTCTTAATTAAAAATTATTACAAAACAGAACAAAACGTAAAAAACTTCAATTTTATCCGATTGCAAAACCGAGGTTTCTGTAATTTTAAAATTCGTTTACAGATGTCTCTGTAATAAATTTACTTGAAATTACAGAAAAGAATAAAATAATTAAACAACTATTTACGAAAATAAACCATTATTATTGTAAGTTAAGCGCGAAATCTTTAATATAATAATTTAACATAATTAATAAAACTCAAAACAATTATAATTTTTATTTATAATACGGTTGGCATAAATAAAGCTTTTCATCGCAAAATATTTGCCATCATCGTTGCTGTGCGCTGAAAAACAATAATAGAAAAATGTCACATTTTTTCCAAATGTTTTCTTTTCTTATTTCAATTCGTTCGTATGCGGCTATTTTCAGTTCCAGGAGATCTCAATAATCTATTGAACCAGGCAGTATACATAATAAATTGTTAAATTTTAGTTAACAAATATTTAGGTTTTAATATTTAGCTTTAATTTATACTTAGTGACATCTTTTGATTGATTTATTAATTGCGAAAAGCTTCCTAATATAATGTTTTTATTTTATGAAGCTCCGGTTTGTTTATACTACAGCATGAAACAGTATAGCCTGCGAGTTTGTTGCGATGAAATTTTTAACACATAACGAAAAAACAGTTTTCGAAGTTTGTTCATCAACAATGTTGTAATATAATCCAGAACACAATAACCCCCATATTACATAGCTATTCAAAAAGCATTTTTTAACGAACGTTTGTTTTGGGAAAGAATGCTGAAATTTTTGATGGAACACTCTATACTAATTTCTTACATACACATATAAACAAATTCTTATTTCTACAATAAAAAAAATTTTTTTGTGGTAGACTAATTTAAATATTTTTGCGTTAATTTGACATAGTATGACCCAATTTTAAAATATGCTTTTCCTGAATATTGAACTAACCATTCAAATTAAAAATTGAAACAAAGCATTAATGTTTTTATATACAAAAAAGCTTCTAAAAAAATATTAAAATACACTGATTGGTATGAAAAAGAACAAAAAGCTTCCCCTCTATGGAAAGCTCATGAAAAAAATGGCGGAATCTTACGGCTCTTATATTTAGGAGGCTCTGATATTAGACAGCTTGAGGATAAAAATATTCAGAAAACAAAAAATCGAATATTGGTATAGTATATCGAAAAGAGGGAAGTAGAATGCAACTACTGGTTCCAGAAGGTATAGTTAGGTCACTTTATATAAATATCATGATAATAGGGGACATATGAAAAGTGATAAAAACTGTGAATTAATAAGACGACAATTTTATTTTGAGAAAATGAAGGAACGTATAAAGCGACATATTAACGAGTGCATAGTATGTATAGCATACAACCCAAAACCTGTAACTAAGGAAGCATTGTTACATTCAATAGATAAGGGAAATTGCCCATTTGAAACGTTACATATACGTAACGTCACTTGGGACCTCTGGAAAATACGAATAAGAAAAATAAGTATGTGTTACTAGCAGTGGACGCATTTACCAAATATATTAAACTATTTCCAACCAGAACACTGAACACAGCGGAAGTATGTGAGCATTTATTGACTTACTTTAGTTGTTATAGTGTACCAAAGCGGGTAGTATATAGGGGAACTGCGTTTACTTTAAAAGAATTTGAGAAATTTGTTAAAGAAAAGGGGATAGTTCATGTAAAGATTGCTACAGCATCCACCAATTTGAATGGTCAGATTGAGCGTTACAACAGACTTTTACTACTGTTGTTAGCGAAACTGACATGTTAGCGAAACTGACACACAACGAAGTGCCTTCTAAGGTATTGTTCGGTATATTGCAAAGAAATTCGTGCATGACAGAGATAGATGGTAGGTGTTTAGATGTAAAGGATAGGAATGTTTTAGAAGTTAGTAATAGAGGGAGGAGCTCTACGGAACGGCAACAGGAATATAATAAAAAGTATTATGATAAAAGGGTTCATAAATCAGTAAAATACGAGGAAGGAAATTTAGTGATGCTCCGCGAAAATCCGATAGTAGGTGTTAACGACAATTGAGGGCTAAGTTTAAGGGACCTTATAGAATATGTAAAGTGTTGGATAAGGATCGGTATTTGGTTAAAGATGTTGATGGTTATCCGGTTTCCGGTCGAACGTTTGAATATATATTTGATTCTAGAAATATGCGGTTATACTCAAGAAATAATGATTAACAGAACAAAATACAGCAGGGAAACGGTTTAAACTACGAACATTTAGAAGATGACGAAGTGATCTTCTAATGAGGTCTTCTAATGATGAGATTATGATAGTATTGAATATCTAGATTCAATATACGAAACAGAATATTTAGATGGAATAGGTACAAAGGGCCGAATGTCGAAGGGCCGAATGTCCAGTGGCCGAATGTCGAAGGACTGAATGTCGAAGGGCCGAATGTGTCGAAGGGCCGAATGTCGAAGGGCCGGATGTGTCGAGCGGCCGAATGTCGACGGGCCGAATGGGTCGAAGGGCCTAATTTTTTTTTGTTTTTAGAAATATAATTTTTTAAATTTGTTGTTTTATAACAAAATAATATATTTTAAGAATATTAGAATATTAGAATATTTTTTTATTTTTCATATTTATTTTGATAGAATATTTTGTAAATTTTTTTTTATTATATTGTACATAAATGAATTTATATATTTTAATATTTTTCATCTTTGAATATTTATGAAATTCCACGTATTCGGTCAGCGATACATTTTGGGGAAGGAAAATTTTGTCATGCGCCACCAGAGACATTCGGCCCTATTTGTCAGCCTTTTGATAATAGGTATATGGTACAAAAATTTAAAAAAATAACTAAATTAAATAATTAAATTAAATAAAAAAAATAAAAAGAAAATATTTCTAAAAACAAAAAAAAAAAATCAAAAAAAAAATCGGCCCTTCGACCCATTTGGCCCTTCGACCCATTCGGCCCTTCGACACATTCGGCCCTTCGACACATTCCGCCCTTCGACACATTCCGCCCTTCGACATTCAGCCCTTCGACATTCGGCCCTTCGACACATTCGGCCCTTTGAAATTGGGCCCTTCGACATTCGGCCCTTTGATATCATACCATTTAGATTAACATAAAACTTCCAAAATGTATTTAAATCCAATGTTTTATTGAAACATTCATAGGATGTAAATTTAAGCTGTATATAATATAAAAAATAATGGTCAGATTGTGACTTAAATTGAAATCCAGTTAGGCAATTTGGCTTAGTAATTATGTTAAAAATTATAAAAATTTAAATGTGTGTATAGGCATATAGGAATGAATTAATTAATTATAATATGTAATATGTCAGCGAGGTCGCTGAATTAGTCAGGATAGTCGAGCTGTAAGGTTATATATTTATATTAAATTATGTATACAAGTAGGCACATATAAATTCATGAATATAGCAACCAGGGCTGGGATGTTGTACCATCACTATTTTCAACTTTTTTTATGTCTCATTTTTTACGAGTAAAATGGTAGCCTATTTCACTTCCAAAACGACACATTTTCTAATGTGTTCTCAGCTTGTTCGAGTAAAACATCACTCTATTTCTTTTCTACGATATCTAAGACTACTAGATTAATCGACTCTATTTATTACCAAATAATTTTTTCGTGATACGTTTATCGAAATGTAGAAAAGAGGGAAAGCTCACAATTATATCGAGAGGTTGAAATCGCGATATAAAACACATTATTGTTTACGCGAAATAGAATATTAATTGATTCCTTAAAATTGAGACATAAAAAAGTCGAAAGTCGAAAATGAATTATGTTTTTAGTTATAATAGTGAGTTCTAGAAAGAAAGAAGGAATTCTATTGTGAGAATTAAGCTTTTTAATTATTGGAAATTAAGTTTGTTACTTAAAATACAGAGAACAATTTTTAATATTGTATAATTTTTGATATAGTGGAAAACATTTTCTCGAAATAATAAAATTGTTTAATTCAGTTGTAGGTACAATATATGCCTTGGTGAGCACAGCACCTATCATGGTATTCTTTAATAATCATATAAATCTGTGTCCACAAGTCAAAAGTGTTAAAGTCAACTTAAGTTTTGACTGTTATTTTATATTTTCCTGAACTTACCACGAACAATCCATTTAAAAGTCTGTAAAATTTGGAATTATAACAGTATGATAATTCCAAAATTTACAGAATTTTAAATGAAATGTTCAATGCAATAATTGATCAGTCGAAACTTAAGTCGACTTTAGCACTTTTGACTTGTGTACACAGAAATATCCTCTTTACTTTTTAAATGAATTTTATCTTAATTATGATTGTTGGTGTATAAATTATCGGGTTTTAACGTATGTTGATTGGATTGATCTGGGTTGACGTTTAATTTTTTCGTATTTGCATTATTAACAGAAGGAGATGTGAATGGGAGTTCAGCAGACCTTTCTTTGAACTGACTCCATCTAATTACATCGATTTGTGGTTTACAGAGAACAATTCGACTTATTGCATCGGCATTGCTATTTACACATAATGGGTATTATGTTGTTTGACAGTATAGAGGCTCACTGAGTATTTCAGGAAATACAACTCCAGTGCAAAAAAATAGGAATGATGAGGAAACATGAAGCTGGATGTAAAGCAGGCAATACGAAATTGTTTGAAGACAGCCTCAATGTGTGGCCACTATATAATATGTGTCCCGCCCCTGTTGTCGAAACAATAATATTGAAAAATGAGCTTGGATTAAGTAAACAAAATAATTAATTTTTGTGATGGCCGGAGGACTATTAACTTGACAAATGTTTTAGGTTATATGCTATTTCGGAATAACACAATTCTTGAAATTCGACGAAAAAACTTTTGTTTTTTAAAAACTAATTTTAAAATCACCATTAACCACTAATTTTAAAATCACCAATCCTGAACAGTGAAAATTACAAATGTTATCTGTACGGAAGGTCGAATTTCAAAATCCCGAATTATAAAAATCCCGCTTTTTCAATATACCGCTTTTGCTGAAATCTTAAATTATGGATTTTTAAAACATATTAAAATCTTTCTTATCTTAATTTTTATTAAGAACTGGGCCATTTCTAGATCGAATTATGGGATGTGGTTTACATTTTAAGCCGAATTTGTCAAGAATTTTTGAAATGAGTTAGGCCATTCCTCAACCAAATAATATGAAATTCGGCATTCAGAATTGGATTGGGATTGTAACTTTGTTTTTGAATGAAGTTTTGGAAAGGAATGCTTTATCAGCTTAATACTATTTGCAACATCTCACAACATTGATTATTCTAAAACTCTGATTAGTTTGGTGTTATTATTCCTGTTGCTAAGAGCAAACCTGAGGGGTTGGTGGTCGGTAATAATTTTAATTTTCTTCGCTCCGTATAAATAGATTTATTTTTTAAGTTACCCATAGTCCAAATTATCGCCAACATTCCCTTTTCGTTGACTGCATAATTCCACGGCATAGTGGAATCCCGAGGTGAGAACGATTGTGGTAAAGAATTTTTAGTTTGCGATCATATATATTGGTTGAATTTTGTGTAGGCTGGTTCTTCTGTAATGGTATTGATTTCAGTCCTCGCTAGTAGTTTAAATTTTTGTTACGTTGTTTAATAGACCAAACAATATTTTGTATTTTGATAAAATTATTTGGAGACAATGTTTCACTTCCGAGGAAAGGCAATTATTTCGGATTTCTACGTTATTTATCTGATATGCTCCCTTTCCGTGAAGTGTTATTTTTATATGTGAGACATTAGTGTCAGGATCCTTAAATGTATCATTACCGATTGTGCCATCGAACGTTTTCAGTTCCGGTAGAACAAAAAATTCTGTGTCGGTTTTAATTCCGATTGTGGTGGGTCTGCTCAATGATGGACAAACCTCCATTTCTTCTGCTGGTTTGGGATTCACTGTCCTGGCGAAGTGCCTTAATTTACCATAAATATGGCAATTTCGCCCGTCTCCATAAATTCAAATATAAGAGTAGCTTTCTCCATGAACCAACGGCACCCAATAAACGTTTCCTCGAATTTATGAATATTACCTACCGTATACTCGATAATTTTTATTAAATTACCATAAATAATAAAATTCAATTGATTGAGTTGCTCCCTCCCCTCAAATAAAATACCAAAAATATACGTAATTTATGGTACCTCAAATCAAATAAAAATTATACTGATTTTTTTGATGCTCGATATTTATAATAAAGTTAATTGAATTATTAATGATTTGATTGATAAAAATTTATCACATGACAAAAAAAAATTGCTTACGTTCATTATGAATCCTTAAATAAATCGGCAAATACACCTCGTCTCTATATACACGGATCTACACAAAAATAGAATTTGTCAATTTTTGCGTACTGATAATATTGTTATATACCTCTCGTTTTCGTATCTTCTTATCAGCTGGTATTAGGCAAAGTGAAAAATAAATCAAGACCAAATTTGTATTTTATTTTTTTTGTTCGGGAAAAACATTTTTTTTTTTCTCGGATGAACAATAAAAATGCTGAATCATTAATCTAATACAAAACGATTCGATTTCTCTCTCGCGCACTGTGAAGTAAATTTATGTATATCAAATCGAATAGATTATCGTTAGATTTACAACCGAATACAAATGGTGTAATCTTCCAGGTTTTGTTTTTGTGACAACGGAAAAACAAACATGAAACATTGTGCTAGAGATTAAAATTTTAGGTTGTGAAAATATACTTGTGAGTTATATAATTATGAGTTGAAGCTCGAAAGTAGAGCTTCCACAGGAGATTTAAGAGAGAAAAGATTTGAAATTATATTTGCAACCTGGGCCGATATCCAGATCAGTTTTTCAAAATTTATCCGAACATGGCGATTTTCGACAAAAAACCAGTTTTTCAAGTTGAACCTCCCATAGGAGCTTTTTGTTTTTCGCAAATATTTTGAAAAGTATATCAATTATGAGAAAATCGACTATGAACTAGAAGATTCTAAATTAAATTTGCAACAATTCCGGTTAGTTTAATTTTTCACTTTAGATATCAAGAGTGGAGTATTCGAGATCTATGCACATTCGTGCAACATAATCACCTCACCGATTTTTAATTGTGCCCAAATTTTTAAGTCACCAAGATGTATACAAACCCATAACCATTTTCGAGCACGTACAATATACCACCATTTAAGCTATACAGAATAATAATTTGCCATTTTTATTACAATAGTACTTACACAACAGTTTTATTACAACTTGTTCACGGTTATATGAGCTGTTAATGCGAAAGTTCATGCCAAAAAAATATACTTGCTCGCTAGCACAACGGCCACCATAAAATAATTATATTACAAAATAATTTTCACAACTTCGTTTGGTTCGCTCTTTACATCATTTACTCGTAATATACAAAATTACTGCACTAATTTACATCAAATAAAAACTACTAATTGTAGTAGAGCTTAAAGCTCTTTCATAAAATTAACCTACATAATAATAATAATAATAATTTTTATAATAATTACCATAGCATTTATTTGCTCATATTTATGTTTTACTGTTTTTTTTAACAATTTACCATTTTTATTACTAACCATTAACCTCTTCTTCGGAATATTTTTTTTAACATCTTAATCACGTCTTTATACGGTAACGTACGTATTATCATTTATCGGGGGGAAACAGAGTGAAAGGATAAAATCCAAAATACGAGTAATAATGAAAACATTTTTTTGAGGTTTTGGATTTTTATTTTACAAACCATTTAATGTGCTTTAATATGTTTATGACTTTTATGCGTGTTTATTGTGTTAATGGAAAATGATTTATTTTTATTGCTCGTACTTGTACAAGTATATATCGTATATTGCAAGGTTAAAAATTGAATTATAAACCAAAACTGAACCACAATTCCACAACATAAAATTTCGAGGGGGCATAATAACTGCCAACATATCGGGCTAGGTAGTGCTTGCTTCAGGTTTAGTTTTACTACCGATTAATAATTACTATCAATTATAGGCAAAAATATATTTTTAAATGAATAATCCAATCTACCTGTCACAAACAATTTTAAATCCATTCGTTAATCCACTTTTAATACACAATTATACATTGCACTATAAATACAATATTTAATTTAATTTTCTACCGCATATTAATATTATGAAACTTTATATTTAAATTCATATTTATAATAATAGTAATTGAATTAATAAGTAGCAATGGACCACATCGAGTATAAAAAATATAAAACTCAAAAATCCATTTTATTGTGCGGTTTCTGATCTGATTAAATGCTGCCGCGCTATTGTTAAATTTATAATTTAATATTCCAATCAAATTAATTATTTATAGCGCATGCATTCATATGTTGTAATGAATCGTAACTAAATATTTTACCAAAATACTTAAATTTTTAATTGATTGAGGTTTCGATTGAATATTTCAAATTAAAATGTTTGCTTGAACGGGTATTTAGATATATGAAAAATTATTAATTATTATTAATGAGCTCATCGTTTATTTAACTACCTCTCTAACCTACCACAATTTTTTTCGCTCCAAAACTGAATCATTGAATTTTTTAAATAAATTAAAAAATGTTTAGAAAACTAACCAACTAAGTAGAACGCTCGCCACCAACTTTCAAACCATTACAAAAATTTCTTAATCGACATAATGACATATCCGGTATTTTATTAAATGGTCTAAAAATAAATCAGAATTAAAAATATTTTCCACAGTACAGTTCTCTGATTATTTGGACCTCACTGCAGCGGTAATCCAAATAATCATACAACAAAATCAGAATAGAGGCTTGGTAATTCATTTGTCCTTCGAGCCGATTTCACCCCGCAAGAGCCATCTCATCAATATCTCAGTACGAAAAAACATATAGCTGAGATATACGACCTCCTCATAGGTAACATGCGTCAAGCTAAATACATTCCAAACACGCTGACGTTATCAATGCCGAATCGGTCACAATCATCTTCACACCCCAGCCGGGGTTTTGGTATTTTATCAAAGAACGAGACAAAAGCTCATTCAACGAGATGTTTACGGAGCTCATTCCGGAACAATGCCATTTCCGTTGCAATAAAAATGTCGTATTTTAAGTCGCACGAACAGAAAAGTGCAGCTCATCAGCTGCCTTTCAACAACCGACTAGAATTACGAAATGGCTTATAACTTGCTATAGTCAAGATACAACAACCCACAACTTCTAGAGCGGGCAAGTATTTCAATTCACTCGTATCACTACCCGCATACAATTCTAAGTTGCAACTGCCGGGGCATTACGAAATTTGCATGACTCTGCGAAAAAAATGTTACACAACCGAGAGCGGCTGCAAATGAGCTCCTCATTTAAGTCATTTGTAATGTTTATTCTAATGAAAAACATTGAATTCACAATCAGGTAGGTTTTATGAACCAACGTTATCCAATCCTAGAGAAATACCAAAAATATTAGAGTATGTATACTTCATGGAGAGAAGGTTCATTTGAATCAGGGTCCCAAGCCACCTTAATATCATCAAAGACTGCTGACCTATTAAATGTTAAGAAAAGAAAAATATACGTAAATAATGCGAGCATATGTGGAGATAAAGATGGCGTTTGCGACACGGTATTAATATCAAACTGACACCAACATAACCGACATCTCGGTGTGCTCATGGAACACAGCACAAAAACTAATGTAAGAAAAAAATGATGACTGGCCCTAAGCTGCAGCAGGACATTAACATTTTTCTCCGATGGCAACGGCACAAATTTATCTTGACTGCCGTTGTCGAGAAAATGTACAGACAGCTACCGATTCTTGAGGGAAATTGAGATTTCCTGAGAATATATTGCGGCCTCCCTCTGGAGGTACATTTGAGTTTGATGTCGTAAGATTGCAACTATCACACGGTCAGCCAACTAAGCGATCATTGTCGTCGGATTCATCCAAATTTTCGACGCTATGGCTATCACCAATTAACAACAAGGCCAACTATAGTAAACACCATCAATTTAGTAAAACATAACGAATTTTTTAAATGACGCTAGTAAGTTAGTTAGAAGATGAGCTAAAATTTATTCGACAACACGAGCCTGTCAATTTAATCTACAACATACAGAATAGTCAGACTGAATTATTTCCAGAAACCCGACACCAATGCAGTAAAGATTAATTTTTTACAGTTTTGTAAATATTTTTATTTATTTCTCATAAAAATGTACACAGCAGAAATTGTATGTATAAAAAATAAGACGTTTTAAAAAACATAAAACAGAATCAAACATATTTTACAACAGCATAGTTCTCTAATTATTTGCACCTCATCAGCAGTAATCCAAATATCCATACAACAAAACAGACGCAGGCCTGTTTTTTCACTTCCGAATAACCGAATAACTCGTTGGTCGTAACTTTTTTCCATTAACAAATATTTCATTAATTTTCAAATTAAAATGTACTTTCTGCCATTTGAATCGAGATTATAGAGACCTAAATTAATCAGTTTTCAAGTGTCTCCAAAATTGTTCTTGAATTCGCTTTACGATGCCTCAACGTGCATCAGTCGATAACGTGAATTCTGGCATTTCAGGAACGATATGTTTGATATGTTTGATATGTTTGATATGTTTGATATGTCTGTCAATTAATGTGCACCAGTGTGAGATAGTCTACCTTGCTAGTACTCGATGAACATACTGTATGGAAATCAGGATACCCTCGATCCACGTCGCTAAGGTGTAAAATTCATCTAGGGTCAGTATTTGTTCAACAACAGTTCTTTGTAAATGTGTCTTCATTGATTTGATTGCACTTTTCCAAAGCCCGCCTTGATGTAATGCTGCTGGTGGTATATAATTTCAATCTATTTTTTGCTTTAACAGATAATCGACCGACCAGTTCATTTGAATGTTTGTAGGAATTTGTAGACCGTTTAAAATGCGCTTATGAACGATTCGGTTGTGAAATCCATACATATTTCTACGTGAATTACGCAGGTGCAAAAATAGACGAAAATGCATAAAAATGATGAGATACTGATAATGACGACGTGTTTTTAATGGACCACATAAATTTATCCCGATTGTTGCAAATGGAAAGGCTGGTAGCACTCTGCCTTGAACATTTGATGTATTGTCGATATATGGGTTACTGCCCAAGTGTTGATTTACATTATGTATTTGGTTGGTAAGTATTATTGCCAGTCGACTTTGATTGGATAAGATCGTTGGATGTATATAATTTGCCCCCAACACCTGAGCCTTACTTGCTAAGAGCCTTGTTAAGAAACGGATTCAATGTTTGTAATTTACTTTGAGTCTGAAACATCTTGCTGCAAAGTTCAACTTCTATGTTTTAATTATAAATTGGTGTACAAGTTCAATTTCTGACCCCCGGAGTGCCGTGGTATCTTGACCTTCATTGACCTGAAGTTTTTGTTAATTAGATCGAATATGGGATGGGTAGTTGAGTTGGTCATCTAATTTCTTGTTGTCTCTACCATAGGATCTTCCAGTGGGGTTGTCTTTCGTTGGGACATGTACGCACATGTTTCTATTAGGCTCACTTATTTTCTCAGACGTGTGGTTGGCGATAAACGTAGTCCTTTGTTGTGGTTGGCTGGAAAGGCAATCCAAAACAAATTTGCAATCTGCCCATTGCATGTTTGATTTGAATAGCTTTACAAAATTCGTGATTACTGACTGTTATTGTGGTGGCGAGCCATTTCGGAACTTTAATTTTTGGTGTATCCCTTAATTCTATCCGTATTTTGGTCCATTCAACACTAATCTCAGTTGGCAATTTCCCGATTCAATCTATTTCTAAGGCTTTGAAACAAGCTTTTATATACGTATTGGTACCAGAGAGTTCAGACCCAAAAGGTCAAAGTTCGACTTGCCTTGGACAATAAGCTTCATTTCGAGTGGATCATGGTAGGATTTATATTGGTTTAAAATAAAAATGCATCAGCCGAAGATTGCCACGCTATCGCCAACGAATAAGCTGGTCGATACTTCTTGCTCCAATAACGGCTTGATATGGTTAATGTCACACTGATGAGTTTGCTCCTGTGTCGATTTATGGTTTGACGAAATTTTCTGTAAGTTAAATCCATTACTCCTCATGTTTCGAATTAAATTGCTCTTTAATTCTTGTAGTTGCGATACCGTTGCTGTTCCCATCATTAGATCACCGAACTAGACATGATTTGCAATCCCGCGTGATGCTTCCGAAGCTTCTCTTGAGTGTAGTCGAACTATTTGTAATACATTTTCATTCCCATTCCCATTCTCATTCTCTTTCTCTCTCTCTTTCTCTTTCTCTTTCTCTTTCTCTTTCTCTCTTTCTCTTTCTCTTTCTCTTTCTCTTTCTCTTTCTCATTCCCATTCCCATTCCCATTCCCATTCCCATTCCCATTCCCATTCCCATTCCCATTCCCATTCCCATTCCCATTCCCATTCCCATTCCCATTCCCATTCCATTCCCATTCCCATTCCCATTCCCATTCCCATTCCCATTCCCATTCCCATTCCATTTCCATTTCCATTTCCATTTCCATTTCCATTTCCATTTCCATTTCCATTTCCATTTCCATTTCCATTTCCATTTCCATTTCCATTTCCATTTCCATTTCCATTTCCCATTTCCATTTCCATTTCCATTTCCATTCCCATTCCATTCCATTCCATTCCCATTCCCATTCCCATTCCCAATCCATTCCCATTCCATTCCCATTCCCATTCCCATTCCCATTCCCATTCCATTCCCATTCCCATTCCTCCCATTCCCATTCCCATTCCCATTCCCATTCCCATTCCCATTCCATTCCCATTCCCATTTCCATTTCCATTTCCATTTCCATTTCCATTCCATTTCCATTTCCATTTCCATTTCCATTTCCATTTCCATTTCCATTTCCATTTCCATTTCCATTTCCATTTCCATTTCCATTTCCATTTCCATTTCCATTTCCATTTCCATTTCCATTTCCATTTCCATTTCCATTTCCATTTCCATTTCCATTTCCATTTCCATTTCCATTTCCATTTCCATTTCCATTTCCATTTCCATTTCCATTTCCATTTCCATTTCCATTTCCATTTCCATTTCCATTTCCATTTCCATTTCCATTTCCATTTCCATTTCCATTTCCATTTCCATTTCCATTTCCATTTCCATTTCCATTTCCATTTCCATTTCCATTTCCATTTCCATTTCCATTTCCATTTCCATTTCCATTTCCATTTCCATTTCCATTTCCATTTCCATTTCCATTTCCATTTCCATTTCCATTTCCATTTCCATTTCCATTTCCATTTCCATTTCCATTTCCATTTCCATTTCCATTTCCATTTCCATTTCCATTTCCATTTCCATTTCCATTTCCATTTCCATTTCCATTTCCATTTCCATTTCCATTTCCATTTCCATTTCATCCATTTCCATTTCCATTTCCATTTCCATTTCCATTTCCATTTCCATTTCCATTTCCATTTCCATTTCCATTTCCATTTCCATTTCCATTTCCATTTCCATTTCCATTTCCATTTCCATTTCCATTTCCATTTCCATTTCCATTTCCATTTCCATTTCCATTTCCATTTCCATTTCCATTTCCATTTCCATTTCCATTTCCATTTCCATTTCCATTTCCATTTCCATTTCCATTTCCATTTCCATTTCCATTTCCATTTCCATTTCCATTTCCATTTCCATTTCCATTTCCATTTCCATTTCCATTTCCATTTCCATTTCCATTTCCATTTCCATTTCCATTTCCATTTCCATTTCCATTTCCATTTCCATTTCCATTTCCATTTCCATTTCCATTTCCATTTCCATTTCCATTTCCATTTCCATTTCCATTTCCATTTCCATTTCCATTTCCATTTC